>CAWUFW010004206.1:1195000-1525000 GCA_963921515.1 Calotriton arnoldi
TCTCTACCTCTCTCTCTACCTCTCTCTCTACCTCTCTCTACCTCTCTCTCTACCTCTCTCTCTACCTCTCTACCTCTCTCTACCTCTCTCTCTCTACCTCTCTCTCTACCTCTCTACCTCTCTCTACCTCTCTCTACCTCTCTCTCTCTCTCTACCTCTCTCTCTCTACCTCTCTCTCTCTCTACCTCTCTCTCTACCTCTCTCTACTCTCTCTCTCTACCTCTCTCTCTCTCTACCTCTCTCTACCTCTCTCTACCTCTCTACCTCTCTCTACTCTCTCTCTCTACCTCTCTCTACCTCTCTACCTCTCTCTCTCTACCTCTCTCTCTCTCTCTACCTCTCTCTACCTCTCTCCCTCTCTCTCTACCTCTCTCTCTACCTCTCTCTCTACCTCTCTACCTCTCTCTCTCTCTCTCTACCTCTCTCTCTACCTCTCTCTCTACCTCTCTCTCTACCTCTCTCTCTCTACCTCTCTACTCTCTCTCTACCTCTCTCTCTCCTCTCTACCTCTCTACCTCTCTCTCTCTCTACCTCTCTCTCTCTCTCTCTACCTCTCTCTCTCTCTCTACCTCTCTCTCTACCTCTCTACCTCTCTCTACCTCTCTCTCTCTCTACCTCTCTACTCTCTCTCTCTCTACCTCTCTCTCTCTACCTCTACCTCTCTCTACCTCTCTCTCTCTCTACCTCTCTCTCTACCTCTCTCTACCTCTCTCTCACCTCTCTCTACCTCTCTACCTCTCTCTACCTCTCTACCTCTCTACCTCTCTCTCTACCTCTCTCTACCTCTCTCTCTCTCTCTCTCTACTCTCTACTCTCTCTACCTCTCTCTCTCCTCTCTACTCTCTCTCTCTACCTCTCTCTCTCTCTCTACCTCTCTCTCTACCTCTCTCTACCTCTCTACCCTCTCTCTACCTCTCTCTCTCTACCTCTACCTCTCTCTCTACCTCTCTCTACCTCTCTCTACCTCTCTCTCTCTCTACCTCTCTCTCTACCTCTCTCTACCTCTCTATCTCTCTCTCTACCTCTCTCTCTACCTCTCTCTCTCTACCTCTCTCTCTACCTCTCTCTCTACCTCTCTCTCTCTCTCTCTCTCTACCTCTCTCTCTCTCTCTCTCTCTACCTCTCTCTACCTCTCTCTCTCTCTCTACCTCTCTCTCCTACCTCTCTACTCTCTCTCTACCTCTCTCTACCTCTCTACCTCTCTCTCTCTCTCTCTCTCTACTCTCTACCTCTCTCCTCTCTACCTCTCTCTCTCTCTCTACCTCTCTCTACCTCTCTCTCTCTCTACCTCTCTACCTCTCTCTCTACCTCTCTCTACCTCTCTCTCTCTACCTCTCTCTACCTCTCTCTCTCTACCTCTCTACCTCTCTCTACCTCTCTCTACCTCTCTCTCTCTCTACCTCTCTCTCTACTCTCTCTACCTCTCTCTACCTCTCTCCTCTCTACCTCTCTCTCTCCTCTCTACCTCTCTCTCTCTCTCTACCTCTCTCTCTCTCTACCTCTCTCTCTCTACCTCTCTACCTCTCTACCTCTCTCTCTCTCTCTCTCTCTCTACCTCTCTCTCTCCTCTCTACCTCTCTCTCTCTCTCTCTCTCTCTACCTCTCTACCTCTCTCTACCTCTACCTCTCTACCTCTCTCTCTACCTCCCTCTCTCTCTCTACCTCTCTCCCTCTCTACCTCTCTACCTCTCTCTCTACCTCTACCTCTCTCTCTCTCTACCTCTCCTCTCTACCTCTCTCTACCTCTCTCTCTCTCTCTACCTCTCTACTCTCTACCTCTCCTCTCTACCTCTCTCTACCTCTACTCTCTCTACCTCTCTCTACCTCTCTCTCTACCTCTCTCTACCTCTCTCTACCTCTCTACCTCTCTCTACCTCTCTCTCTCTCTCTCTCTCTACCTCTCTCTCTCTCCTCTCTCTACCTCTACCCTCTCTCTCTCTCTACCTCTCTCTCTACCTCTCTACCTCTCTACCTCTCTCTCTACCCCTCTCTACCTCTCTCTCTACCTCTCTCTACCTCTCTACCTCTCTCTCTCTCTACCTCTCTCTCTACCTCCCTCTCTCTACCTCTCTCTACCTCTCTCTACCTCTCTCTCTACCTCTCTCTACCTCTCTACCTCTCTCTACCTCTCTCTCTCTACCTCTCTCTCTCTCTACCTCTCTCTCTCTCTACTCTCCCTCTCTCTACCTCTCTCTCTCTACCTCTCTCTCTCTCTACCTCTCTCTACCTCTCTACTCTCTCTCTCTCTCTACCTCTCTCTACCTCTCTCTCTACCTCTCTCTCTACCTCTCTCTCTACCTCTCTCTCTCTCCCTCTCTCTACCTCTCTCTACCTCTACTCTCTACCTCTCTCTACCTCTCTCTACCTCTCTCCCTCTCTCTACCTCTCTCTACCTCTCTCTCTCTACCTCTCTCTCTCCTCTCTCTACCTCTCTCTACCTCTCTACCTCTCTCTCTCTCTACCTCTCTCTCTACTCTCTCTCTACCTCTCTACCTCTCTACCTCTCTCTCTCTCTACCTCTCTCTCTACCTCTCTCTACCTCTCTACTCTCTCTCTCTACCTCTCTCTCTCTCTACCTCTCTCTCTCTCTCTACCTCTCTACCTCTCTCTACCTCTCTCTCTACCTCTCTCTACCTCTCTCTACCTCTCTCTACCTCTCTCTCTCTCTCTCTACCTCTCTCTCTCTCTCTCTCTCTCTACCTCTCTCTCTCTCTCTCTCTCTCTCTCTCTACCTCTCTCTCTACCTCTCTCTCTCTCTCTCTCTACCTCTCTCTCTCTCTCTCTACCTCTCTACCTCTCTCTCTCTCTACCTCTCTCTACCTCTCTCTCTCTACCTCTCTCTCTACCTCTCTCTCTACCTCTCTCTCTCTCTACCTCTCTCTCTCTACCTCTCTCTCTACCTCTACCTCTCTACCTCTCTCTCTCTCTCTACCTCTCTCTCTACCTCTACCTCTCTCTACCTCTACCTCTCTCTACCTCTCTCTCTCTCTCTCTACCTCTCTACCTACCTCTCTCTACCTCTCTACCTCTCTCTCTCTACCTCTCTACCTCTCTATCTCTCTACCTCTCTCTCTACCTCTCTACCTCTCTCTCCCTCTCTACCTCTCTCTACCTCTCTCTCTACCTCTCTCTCTCTCTCTACCTCTCTCTCTACCTCTCTACCTCTCTCTCTACCTCTCTCTCTACCTCTCTCTCTCTCTCTACCTACCTCTCTCTACCTCTCTCTACCTCTCTCTACCTCTCTCTACCTCTCTACCTCTCTCTACCTCTCTCTACCTCTCTCTACCTCTCTCTCTCTCTCTACCTCTCTCTACCTCTCTCTCTCTCTCTCTCTCTCTCTCTCTCTCTACCTCTCTCTCTCTCTCTCTCTCTACTCTCTCTCTACCTCTCTCTCTCTCTCTCTCTCTCTACCTCTCTACTCCCTCTCTACCTCACCTCTCTACCTCTCTCTACCTCTCTACCTCTCTCTCTCTCTCTACCTCTCTCTCCTCTACTCTCTCTACCTCTCTCTCTCTCTACCTCTCTCTACCTCTCTCTACCCTCTCTCTACCTCTCTCTCTACCTCTCTCTCTACTCTCTCTCTACCTCTCTCTCTCTACCTCTCTACCTCTCTCTCTCTCTCTCTACCTCTCTCTCTACTCTCTCTACCTCTCTACCTCTCTCTCTACCTCTCTCTCTCTCTCTCTCTACCTCTCTCTCTCTACCTCTCTCTCCTCTCTCTCTCTACCTCTCTCTCTCTCTCTACCTCTCTCTCTCTCTCTCTACCCCTCTCTACCTCTCTCTACCTCTCTCTACCTCTCTCTACCTCTCTCTCTCTACCTCTCTACCTCTAGCTCTCTACACCTCTCTCTACCTCTACCTCTCTACCTCTCTATCTCTCTACCTCTCTCTCTCCCTCTCTACCTCTCTCTCTCTCTCTACCTCTCTCTCTCTACCTCTCTCTCTACCTCTCTCTCCTCTCTCCTCTACCTCTCTCTCTACCTCTCTACCTCTCTCTCTCTCTCTCTACTCTCTCTACCTCTCTCTACCTCTCTCTCTCTACCTCTCTCTCTACCTCTCTCTCTACCTCTCTACCTCTCCCTCTCTACCTCTCTCTCTCTCTACCTCTCTCTCTCTCTCTCTCTCTACCTCTCTCTACCTCTCTGCCTCTCTCTCTACCTCCCTCTCTCTACCTCTCTCCTCTCTCCCTCTCTCTCTCTACCTCTCTACCTCTCTACCTCTCTCTCTCTACCTCTCTCTCTACCTCTCTCTCTCTCTCTCTCTCTACCTCTCTCTCTACCTCTCTCTCTCTCTACCTCTCTCTCTCTACCTCTCTCTCTCTACCTCTCTCTCTCTCTACCTCTCTCTCTACCTCTCTACCTCTCTCTCTCTCTCTCTACCTCTCTACCTCTCTACCTCTCTACCTCTCTCTACCTCTCTCTCTACCTCTCCTCTCTCTACCTCTCTCTACTCTCTACTCTCTCTACCTCTCTCTCTACCTCTCCTCTCTCTACCTCTCTCTCTCTACCTCTCTCTCTCTACTCTCTCTCCTCTCTACCTCTCTCTCTCTACCTCTCCCTCTCTCTACCTCTCTCTCTCCTCTCTCTACTCTCTCTCTCTCTCTCTCTACCTCTCTCTCTCTACCTCTCTCTCCACCTCTCTCTACCTCTCTCTACCTCTACCTCTCTCTCTCTACCTCTCTCCCTCTCTCTACCTCTCTACCTCTCTCTCTCTACCTCTCTCTCTCTCTCTACCTCTCTCTCTCCACCTCTCTCTACCTCTCTCTCTACCTCTCTCTCTCTACCTCTCTCTCTCTCTCTACCTCTCTCTCACCTCTCTCTACCTCTCTCTCTCTCTCTCTCTACCTCTCTCTCTACCTCTCTACCTCTCTCTCTACCTCTCTCTCTCTCTACCTCTCTCTACCTCTCTACCTCTACCTCTCGCTACCTCTCTCTACCTCTCTCTCTCTACCTCTCTCTCTCTACCTCTCTCTCCTCTCTACCTCTCTCTCTCTACCTCTCTCTCTACCTCTCTCTCTACCTCTCTCTCTCTCCACCTCTCTCTACCTCTCTCTACCTGTCTCTCTCTACCTCTCTCTCTACCTCTCTCTCTACCTCTCTCTCTACCTCTCTCTCTCTCTCTACCTCTCTCTCTCTACCTCTCTCTCTCTACCTCTCTACCTCTCTCTCTCTCTCTACCTCTCTCTCTACCTCTACCTCTCTCTACCTCTCTCTCTACTCTCTACCTCTCTACCTACCTCTCTCTCTACCTCCTCTCTCTACCTCTCTCCTACCTCTCTACCTCTCTATCTCTCTACCTCTCTCTACCTCTCTACCTCTCTCTCTCTCTCTCTACCTCTCTATCTCTCTACCTCTCTCTCTCTCTCTACCTCTCTATCTCTCTACCTCTCTCTCTCTACCTCTACCTCTCTCTCTACCTCTACCTCTCTCTACCTCTCTCTCTCTCTCTACCTCTCTCTCTCTCTACCTCTCTCTCTCTCTCCCTCTCTACCTCTCTCTCTCTCTCTCTACCTCTCTCTCTCTCTCTACCTCTCTCTCTCTCTCTCTACCTCTCCTCTCTCTACCTCTCTCTACCTCTACCTCTCTCTCCTCTACCTCTCTCTCTACCTCTCTCTCTACCTCTCTACCTCTACCTCTCTCTACCTCTCTCTCTACCTCTCTCTCTACCTCTCTCTCTACCTCTCTCTACCTCTCTCTCTCTACCTCTCTCTACCTCTCTCTCTCTCTCTCTCTCTACCTCTCTCTCTCTCTACCTCTCTCTCTCTACCTCTCTCTACCTCTCTCTCTCTACCTCTCTCTCTACCTCTCTCTACCTCTCTCTCTCTACCTCTCTCTCTCTACCTCTCTCTCTACCTCTACCTCTCTCTACCTCTCTCTCTCTACCTCTCTCTCTCTACCTCTCTCTCTCTACCTCTCTACCTCTCTACCTCTCTCTCTACCTCTCTCTCTCTACCTCTCTCTCTACCTCTCCTCTCTCTCTACCTCTCTCTACCTCTCTCTCTCTCTACCTCTCTCTACTCTCTCTCTACCTCTCTCTCTCTCTCTACCTCTCTCTACCTCTCTCTCTCTACCTCTCTCTCCTCTCTACCTCTCTCTCTCTACCTCTCTCCTCTCTACCTCTCTCTACCTCTCTCTACCTCTCTCTACCTCTCTCTCTCTACCTCTCTACCTCTCTCTACCTCTCTCTCCTCTCTACCTCTCTCTCTCTACCTCTCTCTCTACCTCTCTCTCTCTACCTCTCTACCTCTCTCTACCTCTCTCACCTCTCTCGCTACCTCTCTCTACCTCTCTCTATCTTTCTCTACCTCTCTCTCTACCTCTCTCTCTCTACCTCTCGCTACCTCTCTCTCTCTACCTCTCTACCTCTCTCTCTCTACCTCTCTCTCTCTACCTCTCTCTACCTCTCTCTACCTCTCTCTACCTCTCTACCTCTCTACCTCTCTCTCTCCTCTCTCTACCGCTCTCTACCTCTCTCTCTCTCTACCTCTCCCTCTCCTCTCTACCTCTCTCTACCTCTCTCTCTCTCTCTACCTCTCTACCTCTCTACCTCTCTCTCTCTCTCTACCTCTCTCTCTCTACCTCTCTCTCTACCTCTCTCTACCTCTCTCTCTACCTCTCTCTCTACCTCTCTCTACCTCTCTACCTCTCTCTCTACCTCTCTCTACCTCTCTCTCTACCTCTCTCTCTACCTCTCTCTCTCTACCTCTCTCTCTACCTCTCTCTCTACCTCTCTCTCTACCTCTCTCTCTCTACCTCTCTCTCTCTACCTCTCTCTCTCTACCTCTCTCTACTCTCTCTCTCTACCTCTCTCTCTACCTCTCTCTCCTACCTCTCTCTCTCTCCTCTCTACCTCTCTCTCTCTACCTCTCTCTCTACCTCTCTACTCTCTACCTCTCTCTCTACCTCTCTCTCTACCTCTCTCGCTCTATCTCTCTCTACCTCTCTACCTCTCTCGCTACCTCTCTACCTCTCTCGCTACCTCTCTCTATCTTTCTCTACCTCTCTCTCTCTCTACCTCTCTCTCTACCTCTCTCTACCTCTCTACTCTCTCTCTCTACCTCTCTACCTCTCTCCTACCTCTCTCTACCTCTCTACTCTCTCTCTACCTCTCTCTACTCTCTCTCTACCTCTCTCTACCTCTCTACCTCTCTCTACCTCTCTTTCTCTCTCTCTACCGCTCTCTCTCTCTCCTCTCTCGCTCTCTCTCTCTCTCTACCTCTCTCTACCTCTCTCTACCTCTCTCTCCCTCTCTACCTCTCTCTACCTCTCTCTCTCTCTCTACCTCTCTCCTCTCTACCTCCCTCTCTACCTCTCCTCTCTACCTCTCTCTCTCTCTACCTCTCTCCACCTCTCTCCCTCTACCTCTCTCCTCTCTACCTCTCTCTCTCTACCTCTCTCTCTACCTCTCTCTCTCTACCTCTCTCTACCTCTCTCTCTCTCTACCTCTCTCTCTCTACCTCTACCTCTCTACTCTACCTCTCTCTCTACCGCTCTACCTCTCTACCTCCCGTTCTCCCTCTACCTCTACCGCTCTACCTACCTCTATCTCTACCTCTCTCTCTACCTCTCTCTCTCTCTCTCTACCTCTCTCTCTCTACCTCTCTCTCTACCTCTCTCTACCTCTCTCTCTACCTCTCTACCTCTCTCTCTCTACCTCTCTCTCTACCTCTCTACTCTCTCTCTACCTCTCTCTCTCTCTACTCTCTCTCTCTCTACCTCTCTCTCTACCTCTCTCTCTACCTCTCTCTCTACCTCTCTCTACCTCTACCTCTCTCTCTCTCTACCTCTCTACTCTCTCTCTCTCTCTCTACCTCTCTCTCTCTCTCTCTCTACCTCTCTCTCTACCTCTCTCTCTCTACCTCTCTCTCTACCTCTCTCTCTCTCTCTCTCTCTCTCTACTCTCTCTCTCTCTACCTCTCTCTCTACCTCTCTCTCTCTACCACCTCTCTCTCTCTCTCTACCTCTCTCTACCTCTCTCTCTCTACCTCTCTCTCTACCTCTCTCTCTCTCTCTCTACCTCTCTACACTCTCTCTCTCTCTCTCTCTACCTCTCTCTCTCTCTCTCTCTACCTCTCTACCTCTCTCTCTCTCTCTCTACCTCTCTACCTCTCTCTCTCTACCTCTCTCTCCTCTCTACACTCTCTCTCTCTCTACCTCTCTCTACCTCTCTCTCTCTCTCTCTCTCTACCTCTCTCTCTCTCTCTACACTCTCTCTCTCTCTCTACCTCTCTCTCCTCTCTCTCTACACCTCTCTCTCTCTCTCTCTACCTCTCTCTCTCTCTCTCTCTACCTCTCTCTCTCTCTCTCTCTCTCTCTCTCTCTACCTCTCTCTCTCTCTCTCTCTCTCTACACACTCTCTCTCTCTCTCTACACACCTCTCTCTCTCTCTCTACACCTCTTTCTCTACACCTCTAAGTGGCAGCCGGAGCCTGATAGCACTGCTTGTCCTTTAAAAAAAAAAAAACAAGCATTGGCATAGCCAATATCTCTCGCCTTTGGGACCTTATAAGTGTTTAGTTATCCAGTACAATATCCTTGGTGCAACAACATCAAGTGTTGCATGGCTAAACACTTATAAGGCCCCAAAGGTGAGACCTATTGGCTATGCCAATGCTTGTTTTTAATTATTTTTATTGAAAAACATAGGTTTCGTACATCATATGATGAAAAGAGGATTGATCGTCATTACATAGACAGTTAGGCATGATATATTGTAGGACTGGTATGTATTTCCTAATCTTGCAAGAGTGGCGCTTTAACGGCCCAATCAATTACAGCATACACATACCACCCTCACAGCTCCTCCCATCCCGAAGTTCCTTCCTCAGCCTCTAGTCGTCCTTGACCTCTATTTTCATTCCATGTCCCCCAAACTTTCTCCCATTTTTTGGGGCAGACTCTCACCTTATCTACCAGTTGTTCCACCCTTTGGCACCAATCCAGGTGCGTTTCCCACTCGACTTCTCTCGGTGGGACTGTAGCCTCCCATGCTCTTGCTATATTGAGTTTAGCGACTCCAGCTGCCAGTCTCAGCCAGATCTCTGTGTACCTGGGCCAATTCTGCTCCCCTTTTAACCTAAGGAGTAACCATTTTGCATTGAGGGGGACCTCCATCGCTGTGACCCTGGCCATTTTGGTTGTCACTCCGGCCCAGTAGCCCTGTATCAGTGGACATTCCCAGAGGATATGGAAAAACGATTCCTTGTTCCCACACCCTCTCCTACACAGCGAAGACTCTGCCCTGCCCATTGTGTGCAGCAATGTCAGTGAGTAATTGGTCCTACAGAATATTTTAAATTGAACCAAAATGAATCGTACTCTGATGGCGATCTTCCGTGAGCCCTGTAGGGCCTCCACCCAGTCGTCCTCTTCAAATTCTCCTAGATCCCCCACCCACACCAGCCTCGAGGGGCTCAATAAGTCTGGGGAATTGTTCATCATTGACACTCCATTTTCAGTGAATGCCTCGGTTGGTATCCGGTCCTCCAGGGGTGATGAGTCTGGTATCTGCTCGCCTTCCAGTAAATGCGGCATGACCCAATTGTAAATGTCGGAAGCGCTCAGGCTCCGCTAGATTGTATTCCCCACTGGGGACTTCAAATCTTATGTAGGCTTGATTCCTTCAGACATCTCCCAGATACTCAATGCCTAGGAGCTGCCATTTTGAGAAACCCTCCAGACTCTCACCTCCTACAGCAGATCACTGCACCAAAGCAGCATCAGCCCGGTAACTTTCCCCCTCCAGCCCAGAAACCATGTGGCTTCTTTCCATACCTCAAGTACTGTCTGTGTATGTTGCTGCCTGCACCTTTTTCATTTTGTTCTATAGAGGAGTTCCTCATATCCACCCCTGCCCATGGACGATCTGTCTACTCTATATGCTGGATCCTGGTGATCAGCAAACACCCACTCGTTAATGATCAGGAGATGCCCAGTAATACTTCAATATGTCAGGGAATCACCAGTCCCCCGTCATAGATCCCCCGCTGCAGCTTGGCCAGTGCTATTCTAAGGACTCTCCCCTTCCACAGCATTCTACGAATCTCTTGGTCTATGCTTTAAAACACTGCCGGCGGGATGCTATAGGGTGTATTTTGCATACTATAAAGTAGTCTCGGTAGGCTCATCATTTTGTATAGGGCTGCTCTGCTCATTAGCATTAGCTGCATGTTTCCCCAATATGTCACATCCCCTTTGAGTCTTTCTAATTGTGGCTCAATGTTTCTGCGAAGAAACTCATGGGTGTCCCGTGTGACGTATGTTCCTAAGTACCAAAACCCCTCAGCCAACACTGGAGCCTGACAATCCCGAGGTAAGTGGGGAGCCGCTCCAGATAGCGGGTATATCACCGAATTAGCCCAGTTAGTTGTGTAGCTGGAGTGGTCCCCAAAGATACAGAACACCTACATGATCCTGCCAATTGAGTATTGGGGACGTGTGACATACAGGAGGACGTCATCTGCATAAATAAAGATCCTCTCCTCCCATCCCCCATCCCCCTGGCGCCTGACCCCCCCCCAGATCAAGGGATCCTGACGGATCCATGCTGCTAGTGGCTCAAGTGCAAGGACAAACGTCATGGAGGGGTAATGGGCATCCTTGGTGAGTACCCCTTCGGAGCTCGAAGTTACATGATATTGCTCCGTTAACTCGGACCCTGGCCATGGGGGCTTGGTAGAGTAGCCCGACCCATGCACAGAACTTTGGGCCAAAGCCCAGCCTCCATAGCACCGTAAACATGTAATTCCATTCGATAGAATCAAACGCCGTCCTGGCGTCTAGAGCCATTGAGACCGCCTGTTCCTCCTGGTACTACTCTGTTAGGTGAAGCACTCCGTAGAGTCGTCGGAGGTTAAGCAGAGTACTCCTGTTGAGCATGAAGCCCGACTGATCAGGATGAACGGTCGAGGGCAGGATCTCCTGCAGTCTAGTCACCAATGCCTTAGCCAGTATTTTTGCCTCTACGTTCAGTAGGGAGATCGGTCTGTTTGACCCACAGTCGGTCGGGGGTTTACCTTCCTTGTGCTGTTCTTTGATCTGCGGTTAGGCAGCCTGTTGCCTTTGCCTTGAACACACAATCTCAATCCGTCAAGCCACACTAAACGCTGCAGTCTGGATAGACCTTCACACCTTAGTAGCTATATATTAATATGTTCAACTTTGTTGAAAATATATGTAGATTTCAGTATTGTTTTAGATGTGCATTGAATTTTTTTACCCTAAAAGCTAAGGTAAGCCATGCTGCACCTCAATCTGTGAGGGGGAAAACTAATCTTTCTATCCTCCCCTTACATTTATATAAGAGGAAGAATCAATATCCTGTTTCACACTTTTATTAAAAAGTTACTTAATATAGGATAGAAAAAAAGCACAAAAAACACTTGTTAGAAAGGAAGAAGTCATGTGGCCTCTTGTGTAGGGCTCATGTCACCCTTAAGCTGCATCACGGCACTCTGGTGAACTGTGAACAGAAATGAGAAGACATACAAGAGACTGAAGGAATAGAAGAGTGTTCAGGAATAAAAAAAGATGTTTCCATGGTTGATTTACGTAGGGGAAATCAAATACAATTCACTAAATGAATGTCCAAGAAGTTAACAAATTAATAGAGTAGAGTACAACTTTATAAAGTTAACATCATTTAAATGATCTGTTGGGTCTGTTTCTAGAAGCTGGCCTTCAAAAAAATTGAGTCAACCTCATGATACTCTTGAAGGCCTAATTGGGGAACCCGCAGTAGCAGCTATTCTTCTTACCATTAAATCCGACCACTTGCAAGATGCTAGCTTTTCCATACCTTTTACGTATCTGCGGAATCTAATTGTTAAATGTTTTCAGCACCTTTTACGTATCCAAGAAACCTGATGGTTGAACAGTGAATTCCTCTTATTGTTAATTCTTGAATGAACGAGGTAGTGAATCCTCTACACTATTGAGAGCTGCGAAATTAATGGATTGGTTGCTAGAACGTTTTATCTATTCTCCTTCGCTTTCTCTGTCAGGGTGCATGGATGTTTGTGCAGAACTGCTTTTACGTGTGTCTCCTGGCCGACTGTGGGTATTTTTCAGATGGTCTTTACCTCTTAGTATTTGATCTGAGCAGAGATGCCCAATAGGTACTGTTTTTATGATAAATTCAGTGTTGCTGCAGAAGCGTCTGGGAATGGCTATTTTGGTAGCGATTGAACCTGTAACTTACTCAGAACAACTTATTTTGGTGCCTCAAAGTGAGCCGATTTAAATGGACTCACCCTGAACAATGTATCGATTAATTATGAAGTCTGGTATTGGAAAAAAAAAACCTGACTGGTGAAAGGGAAGTGGGGAAATCTGGAGTACCAAGTGAAATCTCTTGAATAAAAAATACGTTGCTTTCCTCCTTAAAACTGGAAATAAAAGATTCAATATGCTGAGTTGGGTTCCCTCTCTGGAAAAAATCTGTTTAAAAAGAGTACAGAAAACTGTTATTTAGTTCAGTAGTTAAGAAGCTGACACTGTTTTGCTGATGTACAAAAGGTGACTACAATAGGTAACATTGAAGTTGAAAGGGGATGAATTAAAAGGGACAGCGAGACCAAAATCGGTTTATTCTAAAGTAATAATGAAACAACGTCTTATTTATGTTAATCAGAATTAGTCGAGCCAGAATCCTTTATCACTGAAAAATAGAAATAAAATATGTTTTTTGATTTATTTGCATTTAGGTCAGTGTGACAATGCAGTTACTATTGTGCCATTTAAAAAAACATTAAGTAACAAACGTAAAAATAACTAATGTTGCTTTATTTGCATTTAGTTGCATTTTTGACAGGGCTAGAATTGAGTGAAAAAAGTGAAATGACAATGAAAAGTTACACAATGAAACTGATCAGTATTGTTAAAAAGTTAGATGAACAACAAAACAAAAACATATGAGTAAGAAATAAATGGCTACATATTCAGGTGATGTATATTTAGCTATGTGTAATAAAGTGAATGGCACTTTGTTATTAAGACTAAAGAACATGAATACATAATGAAGTTTAACACATGGAGTTTGATGGGCATATTTATAATCAAATACAATGAAGCAGCAGACGGTCGTGAATTTTGTGTTATATAAGTTGGTTTGAAGAAAATAATGTTATGGTTAGTCACTGTTAATGATGAACATGCTGAGGAAATTGGTGCCTTCATTCTGGGACAGAAATTTCTAAGTGAAACTGCATTTCCAGCAATTTTCTATTTCTAGGCAATTTGTTTTTACTACTGCTGTATTCACTGGGCCTTCATTTAGGATGCACAAGGCAAGACTGTGCTCCATGGTCTTTCTCGCCAGGGTGAAAGATTTTCTGTCTAGGCCTTGTATCTTGAGTCCACCATTCATTGTAGGAGTTTCTGGGCAGTGCTTTTTCGTGTGTTATTTGTTATATTTCATGGACTCAGGATTATCACTGTGGAAGTATGCAACAGTTTCTGTATGAGGTATGTGATGGATGAGCAGGATTATCCAGGTATATTTTTGTATGCAGTATCCCAGGGACACATCAAATTTTCGGGGTTATAGTGTGTATCTGTTAATGGTTGATTATTCACTTGTTGTCCATGCACACATCAGCCATGGGTTGCAATACAAAGTCTTTAATATGTTCTTGTCTGTAAATTTGATGTCTCCTTCTCTGTGCATTAAGGTCTGTCCTGTATGTACCTGTTCATGGTTGAGTATTCACTTGTTGTCCATGCACACATCAGGCATGGGTTGCAACACAAAGTCTTTAATATGTTCTTGTCTGTAAATTTGATGTCTCCTTCTCTGTGCATTAAGGTCTGTCCTGTATGTACCTGTTCATGGTTGAGTATTCACTTGTTGTCCATGCACACATCAGCCATGGGTTGCAACACAAAGTCTTTAATATGTTCTTGTCTGTAAATTTGATGTCTCCTTCTCTGTGCATTAAGGTCTGTCCTGTATGTACCTGTTCATGGTTGAGTATTCACTTGTTGTCCATGCACACATCAGCCATGGGTTGCAATACAAAGTCTTTAATATGTTCTTGTCTGTAAATTTGATGTCTCCTTCTCTGTGCATTAAGGTCTATCCTCGCAGTCTGACTCTTCATACAGCTTTGGAGAAAGGACTGGACCTGCAGTACTCAGACCATTTTCTGCTGGCTTTATGAGCCATCCTGCTAACAATGCCTGCAGGCATGACCCGGGAACTGGAGGACTCTGCACTTGCTTCAAGCGAGGAAGAAGACGAAAAGAAAACCGAGTAAGTGAATGAGATTAAACAATCGGGCTGCCTTTATTGCAAGGAAAACCATATTTCAACTGTTGCTAAGTTTTATTTTCTAAATAGAGCACCGTGTTGTCGATGAGGGGTTCTTCCTCAAATTCTCATTCTTCCAGCTGCTTGCAACCTCTCCAAATGTTGCAGCCTTTTGTCCTAGGAATACACCAATTGGTAGGTGATGTCCCATCAGGGAGAAGTGTCCCTGCTTATCACACAGTGATGGTAATAATGTGCTTATCACTACTGATATACATGATAAACTGCCAGAAGCACAATCACTTTAGTATGTTACAGAATTACTCTATGTCCAAAGTTGCAGATGGCGGACTCTGACGTCGCTGCTGTGTGGTATGTTTCTTGCCATTAATTATTTCTGAAGCTGTGGATTGGCCATACATTTAATCCATACATAAATTGCACTATCTCTATGCTAATGAAACACTATGAAATTAAAGCCACAGATTTAAAGTTCGTCACCTTGGACTTGTAGGTATTGTCTGTTTGGAAGTCCCTATTCATTAGATCATGGGTAGTCACAAACTTTCTCTCAGGGGCCAAAGTTTCAGTCTGGTTTGTGGCTGACAGCCGCAGCGATGCACCTGCAGGTGGGGTCGGTGGGGGCGGGGCTAGAGTAAAAAAAAAAAATCACCACCTTTTCAAAAACATTACTAGACAATGCTGTATTTCAAAAGAAGATGTAACTACAAAGTTACAAGGAGGGCATTTTGATAAAAAAAAATTATTATCAGACAATAGCAAATCAGCTGGTAAACCCATCCTCACTGGATATTTCGAGGTGTCCAACATGATGTAAATAAAATCAAGTGCATTTCAATGAAAATGGCACTATTTTATACTACTCAGTGTTGATAGTACAGGAAATCTGTTCCCAACCTCTTTCCAAAGAAACACAATACACGCTTTGCAAACAGTTGTAACAATGTTAGTACTTCACAGAGGCTCCTTGGAAAATTACACCATCCCATCTGTCACGAAATCTAAAGGGAACAGCTTTTTTGTCCCCTGTGGGTACCAAAGTTAAGGCATCTAGCTAAACTTCAGCACGCAACCACTTGAAGAGGCCCGCATGGCTAGCTGCAAACCAAATGCATTCTTGTATGATTTCTTTGTTGTGTAACTATTGATAAGTGTTCTTTTTGAAGTGGGAGCATTTTTTTAGAACAAATAAATCTTACTTTCAAGTCGTCAAAAGTTTTCATCTCTTTGGCTGGAGAATGGCAACTGTACGCCAGGCAGCTTCCTCCAACCCTCACAGCAATGCATGTAAACACTGTGCAGGCATTCCACGCAGTAGCAGGCACATCACATCCAGGAGCCGTTTACAGTGCTGGGAGGAACGCCAAGAAAACAGAGCTAACGGTTCATTCAGAAAAGGAAAAAAAATGTTAACTTTTTCTCCAAGGCTACGAAGTCTCAGCTCTTTGATATTCGGTTTCTATTTAGCTGGGCAATGGTTATATAGCCAAAGCATGGCATATCACTTTCTGATTCGCATTCATTAGGAATAGCAAGGAGAAATCACTAAGTAAACGGGGGGGGAAAGAAGGAGAAAGCAGTGAAAAAGGAGGGAAAGGCAAGGAGAAAGCACTCAGAAAACGGGGTGGGGGGAGGGGGGGGAGAAGGAGAAAGCAGGGAAAAAGGAAGGAAAAACAAGCAGAAAGCATTCCGAAAATGGGGAGTGAGGAAAGAGAAAGCAGTGAAAAGGGAAGGAAAAACAAGTAGAAAGCACTCAGAAAACGGGGGGGGAAAGGAAGGACAAAGCTATGAAGAAAGAGGGAAAAGCAAGCAGAAAGCACTCAGCGATCCTTCCTTGAATGGAGCACCAAGCTGCTCTACAGGGGGAAACAGCCTTTACAACAAGGTTTTTACCACGTTGTGACTTTACCACACATTTTTAAGCATGCATGTTTTTACATGTACGTTTTTACAACGGATGCCTTTACCATGCGTTTATGGTAAGTTGGGGTGGGTGGGGGTTTTCCCCTCACAAATACATTGTTTTATATATCTAAACAATGCGTGGTAATGGTATATGTTGTAAAAACATACACGGAAAAAAATGCGGGGTAATAAATGCGTGGTTAAGGCATGCAAAGTATTTCCCTGTGTTGTTCTGTCATACAACCCTCTGCAGGTGGCGAGGAGGGAAGCAGGCTGGCCTGATCCAGGGATGCCCCCTGCTGCAGTCCTCAATGGCGTTGGAGAGTGCAGATGAGAGCAGGCTGCAGACAGCGTCAAAAGAGCAGGCTGCGGGCGGAGATGTGAGCAACAAATGCAGCAGGAAGCTTTCCGAAAGGCCCCTCTAAAAGTCAGCTGTGAAAGCGCAACAGCTGACTTTTAAAGGGCCTTTGCTTCCTGCCATGCTTGACATCACAGAGGCTCTCAGTAAACACAGAAGAAGACCGCTGGAGCGTACACAGTGAAGCTGCTATCGCGCATGCTCCAGAGGCACTCTTTAGTGTTTACTGGCCCTCCTTTGTGACACACCGGTACATTGATTGCAAGGTGCGTGGGTCGCCAAAGAAGGTCTGCCGGGCCGTTGGCAGCCTGCGGGCCATACTATGAGCTTCAGGGCTTTAGACTGTGCTTTTTACACACATATAGTCCTGAGGATGGTCTCATGAATGTTTATTGCTTTAGATAATGAAACTTCAACAACTTACAAACATCAGCCCATATATAGTAGAACTATTTGTATTACAATCCTTTGTATTAAGATTTTGGTTGTTACGCTGAGTTATATTGTTCACAACAAAGGACCTCTTGTGAATTCACATATATCAGATTCTTGTAAGTCTTATCTTGTGGATTTTGTATATATATATGACCTTTGATTTATTTGTTTGTACTTCCTCCTTTTGTACAGAATGTATATTTACATGTTTTCAGGTCATTACTTTTGATTTTCATACCATGGCACAGAATACTTACCTATCTTTTTTCTATGCCTTCAAAAATTCTTTCTACATAAATGATATTCAGCAATTGATTTGGCTTGATTGGATCCTGAATGACCAATCTAAAAAGAGATAACAAAAAATAATTGTAATAATTCCTTCAGGAGTTTCTTGTTGTTTACGCTATTTAGAAAAATGGGGCATGGAGACATTAAGAGGCAACAAGTACAAATAGATACAAATAACAACAGATGCAGGTGAGGAAATGAAACTTCGTGTCTCATAAACTAGGTTTGCCAATGTGGTATTAGCGATCCTTGATGACAGGTGAAGACTAAGTGAGATGAGCCACAGAAGATTGGAGGTTGGGTATTACTAAAGAGACCCCCATTAAGACTGAAGCAACTCTGATACACAGACTATTTAGATACAAGGGTTTCCTCAGGAAAGACACATTTGTGGCCCATGAGCCACCCCTCAGTCTCAGAGCCAGTAGTGGGTAGGATGAGAAATCGTTAATCGGAAGCAGAAACTGCAAATGATGGACAGCCTACCCAAGCCTAAACAGCTGATAAACCACATAAAGACACCTGCACCCAGTCATAGGTGCCAATGGAACAGGATAAGAGCCTACCCAAGCCTGAACAGCTTATAAACCACATAAAGACACCTGCACCCAGTCATAGGTGCCAATGGAACAGGATAAGAGCCTACCCAAGCCTGAACAGCTGATAAACCACATAAAGACACCTGCACCCAGTCATAGGTGCCAATGGAACAGGATAAGACATATCAAATTGGAAATCTGGAACCTTTTGAGGTGAAACATTACACAATACGTTTCATCGTGCTCTCACATGCAAAGTACATTTGGAGCATGACAGACCCTGAGATGGAGCGCTGGAATTCACCGATGAAACACAAGGGAAGGGTAACTGGTTAGGGGAACAGCATCTGGTTGTTTCATTAATTAAGTAGACAATTACACTCAATGAAACACAGACAAGCAAATGACAAATTGACAAGCTCAGCCGTAATCTCTGGAATGTGCTGACAGTTTAATTCATAGAATACTCCTAGGAATGGAAAAATAACTTTGAAACGCTGATGCATGAAAATAATTGACTGGAGCTATAACTGTATATGTGAGGATCTGGACCATTTGGAATGAGACTTGGAGCATGAGAAGATGTTGTATAGCAGATTGATGACAAAAATCAGACTACAAGGAAATAGCTGCTGCAGAACTGCAAAACTACAAACCTCAGAATGTATAGAAAAATATGGAAATGGTGCCAGCAGTAATAATATGAAGGTATGAAATATGAAGGAAAGAGAGGGTGAACTTTCATGTTTTTTTCGATCCTGGGAATAATCAAATTGGCATAGATGAGCACAAAGAGAATAGGCTCAATTCTATCTAGACAGAAGAAAGATGTTGTGGTAAAAAAAATACGGTCAGCACAAAGATCCAATCCTAATGGAGGCACATTAACAATGAATGTCTCGCTTTCAGAAAAAACAGACATTAGTGCCTTAAAAGCAATCCAGTCGAGATGGGCCTTCCCGCAAGAATCGCAACCACCAGGAACATTTATAAAAAAGAAATATGGGCATTCAGATGTTTTGCCCATGACCATGACAAGTTTTGGGCAACCATCTTCTTTGCAAGCAACTCCAGGAACGCAAAAAGATTCTGGGAGATCGTGAATAACTGCCGACAAGTTCCTCCAGTGGCAAACTCCGCAAACATCACCTCGCACCAATAGGAGAACTACATCACAACGGCTCAAAGCTCGCTTAAAACGGCGTACCAGAACCTCCCAGCTAGAGCCGGCCTAGGAACCCAAGGCAGCCCTGGCAATTTTCTCAGATCAGCCCTTGGGGAAGCACTTCCTGGCCCCGGGAGGCTGAAAATGCTTGCTTGTTGTTTTTGTTACTGGGAGCCGATATTGCAGCCCTGCTGCTAAACCGGTCACCCGTAACAAAACCAACTCCCACAGCTGCAAAATCTGCCCCCGCCCTTCCAGCATCCTGGGGAAAGGCCTGATGCCCAGTACTGCCAGTCCGGCCTTGCTCCCAGCCACGAGAACCCAGGGTACGAGTCGGGGGACCACGCGGGTGGACGGCGTCCCCCCACTTCTTTCACAGGGTGGATGCCGTCCACCCTGCCAAGAAGTTGGGCCCCACTAAAAAAGATGCTGAATTCGTCCCGGTGTAATTTCCAAACACCGGGACACATTCAGCAGCGCCTGCACGTTGTTGTCTGCTTTCGATCACAACAACGTGCAGGCGGGGACGGGGCTCTCTTATTTCTGACTCCTGCGGGGATACTCGGCCATAACAAAGGCCGAGTCTCAGGGGTCATCAAGCCTCCTTTTGTTGGAGTTTCCTGGCTGGCAGCAGTCAGGAGCCTCACACCTGATGCAAATGCAGCAGAGGAGAAACAAAGGCTCACACCTTGTTAGCACTTCACACATACTTTAAAGAGGCAGCTTTTCACTTTGTTCAGGCTCTGTTTAGGAGACATGCATGCACTGTTAGAAGTCAGATGTGTTGATCTTTCCCAGTATTTGCACAAAATAAATTGCATTTATATACGCTTATTACCCTCGAGGAGGCGTTGTAATGATTTAAATATCACTATTTCTTTTAAAGCACTATGGCTATAGAAAGCTTAACGCTGACAAAAGGTAACATTGTTTTATATGTAGCGTACAAAAGTGTGAATCTTCTGCCTAAATCAGGAGGGTTTGCAAGTATACTCGAAATGTGCTCAAATGTACTCATGATACACCTGCTAAGCATATATGTGAGGGCTTAAGATCTGATATCACTTCTTGTGATTCCAGTTCCTGTGATGTCACGCGCCTTGATGCCACGCGCCTTGATGCCACGCGCCGTGATGCCACGCACTGCGATGCCACTTGCATACAGATTAACTAGGTTAGTCCCCCCACTTCTGTTTTTTAGGACTCGTGCCCTGCGAGAACCCCTGATGAAGTAATCTCGGCGGAACTGGGTCACCGAACTGAGCAAGGAGCAGAGCTCTCAGCAGCCTGCACAGCTGGGGATGAAACCGAAGCAGAAAAGGGCCCAGTGAATCAACAAAACACAGACGAGGCAGGCTACCCATGCAATCACGTCATAGACATTATCACCAGGGCACAAGGGACGGCGTACCTCGACCAAATGGCCTACTGCAACAACTGTTTAAAGATCATCTGGAATTCTGGGCCCCCTTACTGACTCCACTATTCAACTATTGCACTGTTGCAGAACAAATCCCCCAAGTCCTGGAGAGGGGCGATAATTCATCCCATATATAAAGGGGGGAAGCTGTCTGTACCGGGAAATTATCGTCAAATTTCCCGGCTGGACATTGCAGCCAAATACTATGCCGATCTCCTACAAGTGGATCTGGAGACATAGGCGGATGAAAACATCGTACCCCCACCCACCAAACAGGGTTCAGAAAGGGACTGGGCACCACCACAAACCTCCTTGCACTCTCATCTCTAATGGACAATACAATCAAAAACAAATCCTTATTATGCACCTGCTTCGTGGACTTTAAAGTAGCTTTTGAGTTAGTTCCACGCAACCTATTATGGCAGAAGCTTGCTGCAAGGAACATCCCAACCCACCTCTTGAAGTGCATTACAAACCTGTAACACCTGGCTTCAAGTCAAACTGGGAGACGGCAGATCCCTGTCGTAAAGAATATATACAACAACAGGGCTCAAACAAGGCCGCGTCCTCGCTCCCCTTCTTTTTAACATATTTCTTGCAGATTTCTCTTCAGCCCTGGGACAAGCGAAAGCGCATGCCCCCTAGCTGGGAGACAAACCTCCCCTTTACGCAGATGATGCCCTCCTACTCTCCAGGACCAGAGTGGGGCTTCAGTGGCTCCTGGACACACTCCATTTCTACATGACTCAGAACGAGCTCTCCATCAAGCTTGCTAAAACAAAGACCATAGAAAGTAAGAAATACTAACCAGGCCAGTGGCATCTGAATGGTTTGCCCATCAGCAGTACTGCGGATTACAAGTACTTGGGTGTTATGGTGGACAACCGTGTATCCTTATACCACATAAAGAAGCCATACAATCAAAATCGACCACGCTGCAACACTCATTCCTCAAGCTATCTAAAAAAGCTCCATGGCCCCTCTCTTGTACCTCTAATGAAGGTTATCCATGCCAAGCTAGTACCCACCCTATTTTATGGTTCAGAGGTCATGTTCAGTCCTATTGCTGGATAAGTTAGTAGTATACACTTCAAAAAAAGTCTTTTGTCTACCCAAAAGTGCCTCTCCAGTGCAAACCCGGCTTGAATTCGGCTTGTAGAGTCGAATAATAGAAAGACCAGCTGCTTTTCTGAAAACATGTTCCAAGCTCTGCACTTCAGGCACATGCAAGCTAGAAAACCAACTCTGGATTGAAATCTCCAAAACAGCCAGCCGCTCCGCTGCCCGGGACTACCTGGACAATTGTTAAAGAACTTGCAGCCGGCTGGTCTATGAGCAACTCACACTTCCCATGCCAACTTCAACAGGCATTTGCAATGCAATAGGTCTCGCATTTACGCGAGTTTAAGCTATTGGCATTGTAAAGGATAACGCCTTTTATTTATGTTTTAAAAACGAAAACAAAAATAAAAGGAATTGTTATTTGCAATGTCAATAGCTCAAACTTGCGTAAATGCGAGACCTATTGCATTGCAAATGCTTGTTTGACACCCTTATAGGTGGAGACAACGTAGAAAAGACTGATGAAAATTACAGAAATGCAATCTAAAAAAACTAACTTGGAATCTTATTAAAACAACAGTAGTCCTCTGAACGGGGAGATGCACGAGTCAGAGAAGAATCTGGAGGTAGACAGAATATGCACCAGAAATATCATTGCAGATGGTAAGTAACTTATTCTTCTGACAGAAACTTCTACCTGCAGGTTCCTCAACTGAGCAACCAATACCAAAGCAGAGTTCTGAGGAGAAACTCGTACAACAGTGTGCCATGGAGACCCTTGTAGGCAACCATCCCTGGAAGCGTATGGAGGGAACAATAATTTTTGACGAGGACAGAACGAGATGCTTGCATCAGGCCAAAGCATGTCCTGTCTATGGATACTTTTGGATGGCAGGGAAAGATTTCCAAAACATTTAATATGTAGGAACAAATAAATGCCTGACTCATTATTATTTCGATTGATCATACCATAATGTTTATAAGTAGATTTCCTTTATTTTGTTCAACCAATGCAGCTAGAAAACAGTCTGAGTCAACATCAACCATCCCTCATACTGACCAAGGGTCTGCCAACCAAAACACTGGCTAAGTCAATGGATAAACACCCAAAACCAGGTAGAACTAAGAATTACAAAGTCCCATCTACCTATGTCGCACTCAAGATGGCTATCAGAAACAGACAGAAGTAGACATATGCCGATATAGCACCCTAATACATCGGTCAGGACATAAGGTGAAACTCTGACTCAACCCAAACCCCTAAAGAACCGATGCAAAACAGAAAGTGGTTGTAACCACAAACCTGTCCATAACTAGGATCAAACAGGCTCATTAAAGACTACAGCCGCAAGATAAAACACATCTTACTAGGCAAGAAGATGGGCCAACAAGCATGCATGCATGCATGCAAGACAGACATAGTGAATATCAGATGTAACTGTTATTCTGTTGAAAAATACCTTCACCTTGGTACCCCAAAGGCACAATGCGTTTCTACTATACACAACCTAAACAGATGGGCGTCAAACGACAACCCGTACTTTAGGTGCATAGCATCCCACATCGTCTCTACCCATACCCGGTGAAGAAAACCAGGCAATGATATCCATATGAAAGAACAAACCTTATCAATAGCAGGTAATCCTAAACAATGGAAGTGGAGGACAAAAACAAATAGAGGAGCAATAGAACTGTGTCACCCCCCTCAGAGACGTACTCACTGCAACAAAGGCAAGAGTCCCATACCAACAACCATCCCTAAACCTACAAGCGGAAAGAGACAGAACTGTGAAGACAATATTAGTACTCAGAGTGGTGGGGAGGTGGGGAATACCTCCTTTCGGAACTAGGACCCTCACACACCCAGCAAGCTAGGTGTCATGCTTCATCATATGGGTCTGCTCCTCGTCGAGCCGGCGCTGCAATGCTCGACGGGCACCCATAAAGGGGCTCTTTATCGGAGATCTTTTGTTCCTTGCCGTATAGGTGCCGTGGGTGTGAGGGGCCTGGTAAGATGTAGATGTGGTGTGTGGGTTAAAACAGGTAAGGGAATCCTCTATAATTATTTTTATTCTGGAGAGGTCACAACCTGAATAAAAAGAAGAAGGAGGGCGACTATTTTGTTTTAATCTGACAAATTACGCTCTACCCCTTAGTGGTCAACATGTTTCTCGCCTATAAAATGTCTCTAATAGATCAGTTGGCGATTCCTCAGGACCTAGTGACTAAATGAAAACTATCTACAGTGTGTGGTGTGGTTCTACATATCACTTCTTCTCTCGGTAGGACGTTGCCCCGGAGAAAAGCAGCCAACCTCTTAAGGATTCAAGTGCTGCTTCATCAGACCGCAGCGGAGTATATGGACACTCAACGTAGTGTCGCTGCTCCCGCTCAGCAGTCCAGCTCACCTACCCGCTCTGCTGCATCTAGTTCTACCCAGGGCAAGTACGGTGGACCTTTATCAAGCCCTCATTGTCCCCCTTGTTGTTTACTAAGACAATATTAGTCCCACCCAGAAGGAAAAATAAATCACCCAAAGGTCAGAAGTTAGGACAACTGACTAAGCTGCCATAGATGAAAGCATCAGAAGACGTCTGAAAAGATCAAAACTGACATCCTCTGGTGACGGGTATAAACAAGACGGAACAGTGTGTCTGCAAAACATGCAATCTTATTTCTCAATCACTGTCAGGTATAAGTACTGCTACCAGCTAACTGCGACACAATTGGATCACATCGCTGAACCACACTCAACGATACAACATCCTGACCATAGTTTACACCATAATCCCACCATGTGGAGCAAACTGAGTGCTACTTATTTGACCATCCTGAAAGGGCTTTGGAGCCTCATCAGGGGTATAAATTGCTATACAAATGCTACAATAGAAAATAACTCAAGACAGGACACCATACACTATCCACAATGCACCCTGCACAATCCATCTACCAGGCAAAATACAGTTAATGTAAGTCTATGGCCCAGGTTGAGTGTAGGTTCTTGTCAAGGAATTGATACAAATTGATACAAAGGTCAAGGTAGCTCATCTGAGTTCTGCTGATCTCAGGCTATACAGTTCAGTAAAGTTGACCAAATGTGAAAGAGAATGTTTGTGGAGAAACTGAGATGCTTTTTGTGCTGCTTGGTGCAGTGAAAAGGTTCTTTAATTTTAATAGCTGCTGCTGTCCTGGAGCCTTCTTTTTGCTCTCAGTTGTGAGTTGGTACTACCAGGAGGCAAAAATGGACATTACTCACAACTGCTTAGTCTCGGGTCGCTTTTTCACATACTTTCTGGCTGAGTTGTTTACTGACGAGTATCTCAGAAAAGGTTGGCTGCACTCAGAGTTCGCTCTGTCCTGTGGTTGGTCCAAGGAGCCCAGTGGGATAGAATTAGGGCTTCCGGGGACATTTCCATGGTCAATATGTCTGGAACCACGAGTTGTATTTGGGAAATAGTTTCTCCAGTGGGTTCCTCACAGTTGGAGACATGTTTTCTAATGTTTAGGAGGCAATGGGGCAGTCAAGCTCATGGTTAAGTGAAAGGAGTTAGTCAGGCGCAGCAGCTAGTGTTGGGCGTTCAATACTTTCCTGGGCAAATGTTATTAGCGTGATCAAGGCCTCATCATACATCCTAACAACTTTCCAAGGAGTACTCCTCACATGGCCCAACATCCACTGGGACAGAAGTGGACATAACTCCACCTCAACCCTACAGCCCCTATATTGCCAGCCTATACCGGTACATAAACTCTACATCACCGCTCATGCCACAATCTACACTGTACACCACTCTTGATACTGGTACTACATACCATACACCTACACATCACACTACTTACTTACTACACCAATCACACTTACACTAGGAGCATCATCTACCCCCTCACCATTACCTTTGCCTTATAACATGTACACCACCATACTTCACTCCGGCTACACATTACCCTGCTTCACTCCTACACCCTCCATCACTATCTGCATCTTACACATCTCCTGAATTCCAAATTAAACATCACCTACACTACCACCTACACCACCAACCACACCTGCATCACCATATACTCCTTATATCTTACTCTACCTCTTACAACCTCCAGTACCACCTATATTCAACACAACCTAGACAACCACCTACACAGCATACACCAAAAGGTTGGCGAGCCACCAACTTAACAGGGAGAGTCGGGCCAGAGCTGAGGCAAGGGTCTAACTTGGCTTTTAGAATCTGTGCACAAGCCGAGCCCTGAAACGTTTTGCTATGTAAACCATAGAAAAAACATTGTTTGAAACTATAATCCAGTCTCTACAAAAATAAATGTATTTCTTTAACATGAAGAAGCATTTCACATTAACCTGTTAACAGAATATATCACTGCATTGAGAGGCATTGCTAGTTTTTAAACATAAACTCAGAAACATTGAACTGCACCCGCTTGACAACAATGCCAATAATGAAATAAAAGACAAGTCTTGTGCCATGTGTGCCTTATACGGGGCCTAGATTCTTATTATTGAGGGAGCAACATTATAGTGTACTAAAACAAAGAGAGGTTTTTATACAACGCACATCCTGAACTCATGTATTTGAAGGTTCTCTCATACGAGGTAATTAAAAAAGGAGACTTTGATAAATAAAATGTTCACCTAGTATCACACAATCAAGCAGGAAAGCTGGGATTGATCCCAGGTTTTTTAATTTCACATTGTGAATTTCAGCCACTACATCACAATCTCGTTCTCCTGTTTTAAATGAAAGATTAATGCTTTGTCTTTCATTCTTAGCGCTTGAGGTTAGAACTGGGTCGCAGACAGAAGCCACAAGAAAGTTACAGTTTTGGGCTTTAGTGTTCACGAGGACCTCGAGCTGAGCCACAGCCAGGCATCTGGCTTGAGCCTGGTTCGAACTTTTAGTGGTTCACTCACCTCTACATACACCCCCTTTAACCACCACCGATACCCTAATAGTGCATTTTTCCTCTTCGTGCCTACGGGCTACTTTTGTGTGTTGTGGGACCACAACCATGCTTAAGATCTACCAAGCCATCCACCCTGTTGTCCCCCAGCATTTGTTGTTCTATTCATTTTTCCAAACCACTGGCTCCACCTAGCTCCACCACCTAGACCTACACAGCCACTTATACTCGGCACCACCACCTACACATTACACAACGTACACCTCACACTATAATGTAGATCCCCCACACACACTACTACATTAAACCTACACGACCACCTAAACCAAACATTGATAACGCCTAAAAAGCACACCCTACACTCACAAGACCTCATAACACAACCTACACCACACCATTTACACTATTATCTAGATCTTTCACACCTATACCCTAAACAACCACCTACATCCCACCCTCCTCCACAAACTACATCTTACCCTACCACTTACACAGCCTACTGCATCTTTACATTCGAAATCACTAGTTACATTCATCACCTACACCCTTACCTCTGAGAGATGGGTGGGTGGGTAGAGCTTTCAGGGCAGTCAGGGGCTAATGGGTTCCGAAGGTAACAAATTGAGTTGTTTACCTCTGTTTTCCTCGGGCCTCCTTCTGATTTGAACAAAACTGAATACCCGGTACACCCCTTTAGAAGATGCACTACCCGTACGATAGTCATACCAACACAATACAATGAAGTACAAGTTCTAAATAAAATATAGCATGCATTTTCAGCACATTTGGGTACAAAAGTACACAAAGCTGCGCACATGTAGACTGATACCCAAAGACAGTCCCTATTTTAATGTATGTACAGATATATTTATGCCACCAGATTTTATCCCATTGCACACATGTAACCACTACCCCTCAGCTTTTACCATTTAGTAGCACTGTATGCGGGGTCGACATGCAGTCACAGCTATGTCTAAAGCTGCAAATAGGTAGAACAACACCCAGAGTGCATGGGGGTAGAATCACATCCAAAGTTGCACACTGGTAGAGTTAACTGAAAGCTGCACATAGTTAGAACCAGACCCAAAGCTGCACACAGGTACAAATACACACAAAGCTGACGATGACCTCAAACTCACATAAAACTTTAGACCCATCACTGGACTCTCTGACTTGACAAAAATTGTTTAAATATGATAGGTACGCCAGTTAAATGAATGCAATAACAAATGTCAACTCTTTAGCCCTTTTCAATCAGGTTTTTGATCAGGCATACCTCTTCCAGCTAGCCGATAACACCCTCCAACTAGCTGATAAAGGAAAACCATGCCTGCTAGGTCTACTGAATCTATCACCAGCCTTTAACGTGATGAGCCATGTCATTCTCCTATCCCTCCTACACAAGACATTACCTTTGTAGGTGGCCCCACCAGTTTTATCTTAGGCCCAAAGGGGGACCACCTAAAATTCACTTCTAGAGACGCCATTGAGCAGAAGAGGAAGCAGAAGAAAATGAATCCAGAGAAGGAAGGATGTTAAGTTGGTGTTACCTTTAAAATGAGAGCTTCAACGTCTAGACATTTTGCTTTGAACGGGTAATGTCCTATTGATGTGCCCAGAGCGACCAGCATTCCTATAAATGGAAACTGCCTGCTGCTCAGTCACCGAGTAATGCGTGTGACGTCACAGACAGACGACGCTGGATTGCAAGTGTTGTCACGCACGGATACGTGCTCACGCAGAGACCCCGAAGTTTCATTTGTGATTTTCCTATGTATTGTGTGTTTTTAAAAGCACGCAGCGGGGATTTGTTGTATGTTGCCCAAAGCCCAATTTACAGATGATTCACAAGTTGCCCCAACAGAACGGTACGTAATGTATTGAGTACCTTTAGCTCTCAGCAGACGAAGAGCCGGGCTCTGTAGTTCATGTAATGGGCTGGGGTCACTAATTGGGCATTTTTTACTTGGCAATCGATGCTTCTTTTTCCCTCTTTCTTTTTGTCTCGGCCCTTCTTAGAATCTTATCGTCTTAACTTCCTACATTTATTTTGCTCTTGCCGGTCCACTTCATTCCCTGTCCTTTCTCCATGACAAGTAGTTGCCATTCCTTTTCGTTTTTACATGGCAGTATATGCTGCTATGATCTCAGGACGTAGTTAAAGATCAGTGTCGGACTGGGACAAAAAATAGGCATGGCCACAAAAACTAACTAGGAAAGTGAAAGCGCGCCATGCGCGCGTTGTGCGAGCCGTACACGTTCACATCGCCTGTCCGGGCGCGTGCACATCTCCTGTCCCCCTTCGGAAGCTAAATCGACAACAATAGATTTCGCAAGCGAGCAGCGCTTGCGCTGCGTCGCTAGGCGAGACCTAAAAAGTTAATCACCAAAATGGCACATCAGGTATCTTGGCTAGCCGATAAACAGAGAACAGCTTCACGCTCACACGCCTGGTCGGTAGCTACACCAAACTGTGGCCACACCCGATTACAAATATATGCATGTCAACGCAGGTCAAACAACAACTTATTCGATACCGGCTTGGGGGAGTCACTGACCCTGGATTGCCTACCAACAAACCAAAAGAGAAAGGCTAAACAGTCTTTGTAGGCTCTACTGTTCTTGTAAGGACAAACTCGTGCATATCACCTGCGTTTGCCCGGCCCTACTGAAAGAAAGACAGGCACTTTTAAAACCACAGTTCCTGGCTCTGGGCATTCATTCGCTTCTGCAGACTTGCTGTGATTGCCTATTTTTCAGCTGAACACCCCATCCTGGCAGGGAGATTTATAAAATGCATGCAGGCATTTGAGAAATCACTGAACAATCTTCACCTTCCCGGCCCAACCGCATCAGATTGAATGCACCCCATGCAGACTAGACCACCCAGCAAGGTCCGTGAACTGTGCTGTGACTGGCGTGGAACTAGTCAAAACAGCACCTTATATACCCTATGCTTTTCCGGGTGCTCAATCAACGCTTCAGTGAACCCTGTGACTGCGAGGAAGTAGACAGTTCAGTACTTTATTGACTTTATGCTTTACCAGCGACTCAAATAACATTAAGAATTCCCGTAGCTCCCTGGATCAGTATCACGACCGACATTAACATTTAAAATTTGTGTGTTTTTAACATATACAAATACTTTTTAAATGCTTGCCTGCTTACATTGTCTTTTTATAGAGAATTCTGTAATGGTTTTTATTAATCATACAAATAAAGATATACAGCCTCATACAGATATTACTGCATAAATCTCCCTTGATGCTGATAAAAAGAAAGATCCTGACACCAATTGCTTAAGTCCTGAAAAAACAAGAAGATACACTTTCAAGGCACTTTTGCATTTGGACTTAACTAGGAGAAAAAGAGCCACAGCATACTACAGCAAAGGAGGGAATGTGAATTATTGAAATAAAGAACATATCCTGTAACTTTGATCACACAGAGTTGGAAATGGTAAACATGAGAGAGTAAACCTCCAAGAGTGCAGTGTAAAGTATAGGCACTTTCCCTAACTGACACAACATGGGTCTTGGGCTTTGGATGAAGAAATGTGGGCAACAGCTGGGATGTTTGAAGACTTTGCATTGCTCAATATGAACTTTGGCCTTACTGGAATGTGGGATAGAGGGAGCTCAAGAGATTATATATACAAGTTCTATAAGGCACTGAAGTGATTGACCATGCATTAAGTAGCAAGATCGCAAACAAAGCCCTTGGCCTACATGCCTCGCGTGGATTCCAAGATTATCAGCAGTATCAACATTTGAATGTCGGTGAAAGGGAGCTTTCCAGAGCTGAGGGTTCGCCACATATCTAGGTTGCTGATGAATGGGGACAATGGATAGATACAGTCCACTGTGGGAAAACCAGGGTAAACCACAATAGTACATGAGGTAGTTAACTGGGGCATGAATTAGTAGGAGAGCTGCAGAGCAAGTTGAATGGGGGATCTTAGGGTTCAAATGGGGAAGATTTCCAGTGCCTAGTTATATCAGTAGAGAATGATAACTGGAAAATGTTGATGGGATTGTGCAAGCCATTCAAGTACATTTGACGTATCTGAGCCTGCCCACCTAGAGGTGTAGGATTCTGTCCTACTTGAGAGACAATTAGGCAGAGACAATATTTTTTGGGGAAAGACAGGTGGCAGGTGTACTCCTGTAACTATCCTATACGGTGTTATATATCAGCACCTACCAAGACTCTACATCTTATTGCAGTATGACACCACTTATGATGGACAACAGTATTTGAGATAAGAGGGAGCTGTATGACTCAATGGTCAACTGAGAGAAGTGGTGTCCCTCCTTGTAGTTGGTTCATTTTTGTCATTTTGTTTTTAAATGTAGGAAACTGCCTGCTTCCTCAACGCCTCCTCCGAGCTGTATAAGAATATCAGTACAATTAAAAATAGTGATGGGGCAATTATAAAGCAAAAATCTAGTTGCACCAGAGCAGTGTATACTAGGAAGAATACAATATGTAGAAGCTCCACAGTCGAGGTAGTTCAGATTTCCTCAATCTGGATGGACAGGAGTTCTCAGTTCAGACAGTTGGTGACAAAGTGATTGGGCACCTTATGTATAAGGCTTTTTCTCTGAGTCCTGTGGCAAAATGTTTTTACTGTTCACTAACTGGTTTTGATAGTACTCAGCACTATTGTGACACAGCCTCAATAACTACTGCATCCCAATTGAAAAGTCAGGTTACCCACTTCGTACACTGGACTCTCCAAGGGCTGTGAGGGTGCGCAAACAAGGCTTACTTCAGTAGGTGATGGAGGGCTTGGAGCTCAGATACCGTAAGACACGTTATGTTATCTTACGGGTGTTAATATAGTGCTTTCCATAGCCCCTTGCAGGGCATGTGATTACACACACGGAAACGTAATGCCTAGTCTGAGCTATATTGTTTATTTAATCAAAGCAAACTAGAGCAGTTAAAATAAACACACCATAGAAAACTAGAAGGCCTTAGCATCTTCTGGGGCAAGGTATAAGCCGAAATGAACTAACGCAGTTAAACACTTTAGACTGAACAATTGAAAAAGTTCAACACCTTAAAATAGTTTGCCTGAGACCTGCCTTGAACTGTTTATCACAGAGTTCTTGGGCGTGATGTGAAAGGGATACATATTTCCCAGGCCCCTTCAAGCCAAGGACTGAGGGACATCAGGATGTAAGATGTCATGTCCACTCAAAAGGAGAAGGGAAGCATCCTAAAGATCCACAATTTTTTACAGCAATCAGTACATCTTCTTTAGAACACCATTCACAACACATGAACTTCTAGTCACAAATGTGTAACATAACGGACTAGTGTCTCTGTCTCTGTCTCTGTCTCTGTCTCTTCACCATATTTATGACCCAAGGGGGAGTGAGCAGAATTTATGAAAGAGGGCTGGGGCACCAACCAGAGAGGAACAAGCATTTGCAATGCAATCGGTCTCACCTTTGGGACCTTATATGTATTTAGCTATGCAGCACATTAGCCTGGGTGCTGAAACATGTACTGTTCTTTAACATGGAGGGAAAGTAAGCGCCAAACTGCGTGACACGCCAGGTATGGGAACACACGGAGAGTGTTTCTTAAACTACTGATGACATTTTTTTTCTACACCACAGCTTCATTATGTCAAAATGAAGTAAAGACAAATAAGTGTGTAAAAAACGTTTACATTAAATAACTCATGCAGAAACAACACCCAAGCCCATACATTATATTAGTAGAATGTGTTAGGTGTTTCTCCTTGACAGTTTACTCATCATGACCCCGTACGCAGACAGAGGTCGAAAGGGCTCGCTTGCCAACCAAACTAAGTGCTCGAGAAGCCAGCATTCTAAAACAAGAAAAGAGGGGTTAGCCTTTTATAGCTGCAGAGGAGCACTGCTAGTACCGTTATTTCGACACTACTTTCAATGTTTACCCATCCCTAGGGCCACAGTTTACATATTAATTGTTCTTGAAGAACAAGGGCCGATAAAGAAGGCCGTTTTATTAAACTAGTATTAGCTTGATAATTAAGGTCAAACTACTGTAAGAGGACAGTGTACAACTAACTACATGCAAAATGTTAAACTGCATATAAAGTAACCATAATGGACTGTCATTTTCTCAAAGATACATTGCTTCTCATGTTACGGAAGAATTGCCAAAACAAAATACCTGCAAACTAGCAAACGTCCTGGAATGACTTTATATTGTCGATTTGCCGTTTGCTCTCCGTTGTTATGGTTTCCACCGAGTGAAGCAGAAAAATCCGCCTAATTGTGCTAACGCGACTTTAAATTAAAGCATACGTTTAGGCCTGAATATTTTAATTCAGACGTGATAAATATGCGCTTATGAAATTAATGGGTGAGCTTATGTCACTAAGATACTGCTAGACAGATCAGTACCTACGACTCACCCAAGTTTATGAATTTTTAAACAAAAAAAATAATGACAGATTTCAAAAGAAGCCGTGTACTTGTAAAGCTGCTGTGATGTGCTAAAGTGTAAGTTAGGGTAGGTGTGAAAAAGCAATTAAAAAAAAAAGGTGATTCATTACAATTAGGAGTCACGTAGAAATATCAATTATTCCACAATTTTACTAGTGATAATCAGCACAAACCGTGCGTCCAAATGCTCTGCGAGCAGTAGTATAAAATTTCATTAACTGGTACCACTCAGATTTCTCAAAAAAAGAGCGTTAAAACCTTTTTGTACACAAGCTCCAACTAATCTGTAGCCTTCACTGCAGACAAAGGCCAGAGGTATTTCTAACGAAAACGAGACAATAACATAGGAAATTCACGGCATCGTTGTGTATTTTTTCTCATATGTGTAAAAGCTCCGTTCATTTCCGTATTTGGCTAGCACCTTAATTTCAGTAACTGTTATGGCTGTCACTTCAAGGTGAAATCATGCACACCCAACAAACCTGCTACTCAAAAACGATTATCTAAAAAAGAAACTGAAGAAATCCGTGACCATCTCAAACACTGGGAAGACTTCTGTGGTTGGCTCCAGGAAACCGTTCGTACTCTATTGACGCCTGAACCATTCATATTTCAAAGTGTTGCTCATTTCAACCTTTATCAAGCTTTTGAAGGCACGAGCGGTGAGGAGGGGGGGCGAAGCGAGTAGTGTGCGTGCGTGCGCGCGCGCCACAGCGAGACATCTGTTTTGCATTATCGGGCACGATAATTGCAAACAGATGTCTGCCGCGCGCGTAACCGCAGGGAAAAGGCCATGACGCACGAGCGTCTGGTCAGCTTTTCAAACTCCCTAACTATAAGTCTCGAAGAGCAGCGCTTGCGCGCTACTCGAGGCTCGACCTAAAAATGGCTATGTTCCTTAAATTTGAATCGGCTGCACCAACCATAGACTTCCAGTAACATGGATGCCCTGTTGTGAGTGGAGAACGTTTCGGGTGTGCGCCTTGACTAAAAGAGTTTGCTGCTTTGCTTTGGTACATCAGAAAAACCTGGAGCACTTAAAGAACAATAACAGGTTGCCAAATCCACTGTGTGAAAATCACGGGCCATTGTCTAAAGAAGCCCACTGTTCGCTTACACCAGACACCCGAATGTAAAGGAAATCAGGTGCAAAAACAAGAAGTATCAAGACAGAACATCAAAGCATTTAGTGAAGCACTACCATCTTTGAATTGTTCTAATTGCAGTGCAGTTATTAAAGGAAACGGCATACAACATCCTCAGACTCTTCAAATGTTCAAACTTAATAACACCAACAACTGTATCTACCTTTTAAAATGTCCTTGTGGAGAAATCTATCTGGGGAAATCTGAACACAAAATCAAAACCAGAATACACTAACACAAATGCAACATATAGAAACAATTCCCCAAATCACCAGCTGCTAGACATTTCAATGATTATGGTCACAATACGTCAGTTGAGTTTCCATGAAAAAATTAAAAGCGGGAAGTCTTCATAAACAATTGAATAAATTCAAAAAACAAACGCAGGAAGGCCGAGATGGCAATCGAATCCTACGACAAACGGATTTTTGGGGATACACCAACTGAGCAACCTACAACCTAAAGACCTCATCGAGAGAACTGAAATGTCATATGAATCATTGATTGATTATGTATGACAGCCCACCAGAAAGCTATGAATGTTTTTCTTCCCTCTGGTTTACAGTGTGTTTATTTAACCCAACATTTGTATTACCTGCTCTCCAGGGGCGTAACACAGGCCCCCGCAGTGCGGGGGGACCCCCCAGCTGCAGGGGGCCCCTCAGCACAGTACTCAGGCCTGAGCGCTCTGGATAAAATCGGGAGCGAGGGCCACTCCGTGTACATTGCAGGGGGGCCCCTTAAACTTTCGTTACGCCACTGCTGCTCTTATGGCCGTTTCCACTAAACAATTTGGCGAGATCTATTGTTGTCGATTTTAGCTTTGGAAGGGGGACAGGAGATGTGCACGCGCCCGGACAGGCGATGTGCACGCACAACGCGCGCCTGGCGCGCTTTCGCGTTCCCTCCCTGTCTCCTTTCCGGCTCGCCCACCCGGACTGGAGATTGTGCTCACGCTCACGTGCTCGTGCTCATGAGAAAACGCAGGCAGCTTGTTCTGTGGCTCGTGAGGTTATGCTTCTAATGTGAAATTATTTATCTTCCACGAGAAGGGTGGACTTTGGACTGCTGGCACGCAAGGATGCACCAATGAAAGCTGTTAAAGCAACGTATCTTGCGTGTGGAATAATAAAGTTAGCCTAGTTCGCAGAACTTTCTGTGATTGGTGAAGAGCATGTAGAAAGTAATCTGCCTCCAGAGGGCAGCATCCTCCCAGAAATCCACGCTCTCCATCGCTAAATGCGGCAGTCTCACATTCATAAAACCGTAGCCAGGTGCAATTTCTGTTGGTGGTAAATGTGTAAAGGAAGGAAAAGCGCGGACCGGGTGGTACATTATGGATGTGGTTTCTTGTTTAAATTATGTTTCAACTTCTCAAAGAGAGATTTCACGGGCAATGCCGCCTGCAGAACGGAGATGATCTTATCACGCAGGTGCCCGACCCGAATAAACAATTATGGGCAATTATCGGGCTGTTAGGGCGCGCTCATTTCTAAACAACAACCAGATACGAGTAAGTGAGTGGAAGGAAGCGACGGCGGGTGCAGGAAACCAGTCTCCGGGTAACCGCGGCACCCCGGCTTTGTTTTGAAATGTTTTTTTCCCCATTCATCCTGCCCATACTGTATCATTCATAACCTCAGGGCGGGTTTCAAACAGCTGGTCAAAAAACACACTCTGGTCGGCTCAGGGCGAGGTACAATAATTGCTACTATCGGCGGTGTACCGCGCAGTGCGAGAACCGGCAAAGTCAATCGTCTGGACTGCTTGCTGTGTCATGAAAAGTGTTCGCAAGCTTGAGAAGAGGGAGGGAGGTACTTGATAGCCGCAGTCAAGGCTTATTTTCCACACACTAATTGCCTCATAAGTCCTCCGGATAGATTGTCCTAATCTTTATCTCATCACCTGTATCTGCAGTGACTGTGTGCCTTTGCTTTCTGCTCTTTTAATTGAAATAGAGCCTGCCTTCCTCGAAGGAAGCACATACGGTACTTTAGGCTGCTGGCCTCCTGAGATGCCGTGACTGTGTGTCTTCGCTTTCTGCACTTTTAATTGAAATAGAGAATAGCCTTTTTTCCTTCTGCCTCAGCATCTCTAACACTCCCGACCACAAGATATGTATTTTAGAAGTGGGGTGTGCAGGGGGGACTCACTGCATATCTGAGACTGCACATTCGACAGCTCTTCGGGAGAGAGAGTGCGGACAGACATGCACAGTGCCGCACTGAGAGGCCTCTTGGCACATGTCCATGCGCTGATGTCTGCAGCTCTCACAATGTGTAAACTCAAAGGCTGCATCGAACTACTATTCATCTGCGTGCTACAAATCTCACATAATTAACCGCAGATTCATTCACTTTCTCGCGCTCTCTTTCTAAGTGTCTCTCTCTCAAAATCTCGCTCTACCATCCTTCCTCTTCCTCTCCCAATTTACCAGTCCACCCATGTCTTCCAATCTCTCCCTCTCTCTAGTCCCTCTCTCTTTTTCACATTTCCCTATCCCTTTTCCTAATCTCTCTCTCTCTCCCTCTTTCTGTCTCTCACCTTACCCATCCCCTTGTCTTTTCATTCCACTCTCGCCCTCTATCTCTTATTTAATCCACCCATCCTTCTCATGCAATATCTCACTCCCTCTCTATTTATCTTTCATGTTACCCACCTCGTTGTATTATCTCTCCCCCTCTCTTGCTCCCTTGTCTTACTCCTTCACCCAAGTCGCACCACCTCTCTCTCTCTCTCTCTCCCCTTCTTTCTCTATCACCTTACCCACTCACCTCTGTCTTCATCTCTCTCCCCTTTCTCTCTCACGTCTGTCTTCATCTCTCTCCCCTTTCTATCTTGCTCTCTCTCTGTGCCCATCCACCCATGTAGCCCCATCTTGCTCTGTCCTTAACATCTCTTGTTTCTTCTCATCTGTATCTCTATTTCTCCCATCTGTGTTTTCCGTATCGCTCTCCCCATCTCACATACTCATCTCGCTCTTTTGTTTCTCTGCCTGCCGCAGTATCTGCCTCTTATCTCCATCTGTCCATCTGTCTCTTGTTTCTATGTCTGCCACCCTATCTGCCTCTTATCTCCATCTATCCGCTGCCCCCGTCAGAGCACTTCAAATGCTTACATTTTCCAAAAATGTAAAATAATTATTTCATTCAAGCTTCCTTACAGGGGTGAGACAAGAGACACGCAAGTGTGTGTGCATGTATATGTGCGAGTGCATACCTGCATGCATGTGTGTTTGAGTGTGCACTTATGCACATGTATGTATGAGTGCCTGTGTGCTTGTATATATGTGCATGCATGTGTGAGTGTGTAAATGTATCTCCTCTTGGTAATGCTGTATATGTATGTGCATGCTTGCTTCTGTGCATGTCTATGTGCACGTCTGTGCCTGCTTGTATGTGCTTATGCCTGCATGCGTGTGTGTATGTGAGTGTGTGTGCATGGTTGTATGGTTGCTTCTATCTGTGTATGCGGCTGCTGGTGGCTGTTTCCAAATGTGTGCATGTCTATGTGTACGTTTGTGTCTGTGTTTATCTGTGCTTGCACGTTTGTGTGTGTCTATCTGTGCATCTATGTTTATTTTGTAGGGTTTTTTTTATTGCACATAAAAGGCCCAGGGAATGGGTGAGAGCGCTTTACTAAAAACAATATCTGTGACAGTAACTACTGGCTGGGAAAAGATTAACATAATTAATCCCAGTTTAATACTTGAATTCAACAATCAGCAACTGTATGGTGACAGATTAAACTTTCAAGAGACCATGCCAGTGCTAAACACCACGTGTCATGCTTTTTTTTTTGCTTTCGTTTGAGCTACGATGTGTTTGTTGTGTAATCTGAGATTATGCAGTAGGTTGTGGATTCTGTGTCATGTTTGTGAAATACATAGTCCTGTTTAAAATCTTGTGGCTTCAGAAGCATATAATTGCATTGTTGTTACTTTTTTTTCCCAACCAGCATATGATATTACTCTTGTCTCCCCTCCCTCATAACCTATTTCCCATTTTCTGGTTCTCCAGCACCACAAGGTGATACGAATGGCAATAGCGCTTTGCAAATATCATCACTCCACTTCATACAAAAACCAAAAGTAAAAAACATTGTCATTTCTAACACCAAGAGCTCTAGCTTTCAAATATGCGAGACCTATTGCATTGCAAATGCTTGTTACATTTCTTTTAGGATTTGGCCATGACGCATTAAGTTCAGACTTAATGGGGGTTTACCTAGGGAAAGATATATTACCGCACGTTGGGGAGGATGCAACAAAGCACATTTTCAAGAGGGACTGGGAATGTGCGAGTGTTGGAGATTGTAGCCATTTTACACAGGGGGAGCGCGTGCTCAATGTATAATGATGAAGTGGGATTACCACAGATGGATTAGAATTACTGCCATGTTGAGAGTATGTGGTGGGAAGCATGCTTTAATTTAAACAAAAAGTGGGGGCTAGGAGCCAATAAAGGTGCAGTACCCAGGATCCGAAATCATTAATATAACAAACTAGGAAGGTACTGTTTCTATCAAGAAAGAAATGTAAGGTGAGACGGAGAAGAAGGAATCCTATGGATTACTTATTGGTATCCTCACACATCCCTGGCGTTGTCATGCTTCATCATCGGGCGGGGGGGGCGTGGCTAACCGCCGAACAAGGCGGACGTGTTCTAGCCGAGCTCTGGACCGGGCCTAAGATCCTGCAAATACCAGCAGCATTGCGGGGCCATCCCGGGCGCTATACTGACCACCTACCACTTAATGCTGACGCGGAGCTGGATGCCAGAGGAGGAGCTCCGGTTCTGGGCGAGTGGAGCCATGCCGATTGCATCAGAGCTGTCGACTGTGGCCGTGTTGCTGGTGCGGAGGCCTCCATGAGTTGAGGGCGGGCATTGCGGTCCTCCGGTGTGGGGACGGCGGCGGAGATGAACTGCGCTACCCCCGGGTGAAGGACTGCCATTTGAACCCCGGGAGGCGGTACTGGTGTGCAGCGTTCAGGGCCGCGCTGACGACACTGGGCACGATTGGCTGCTGGTGCATCGGCCGCACTGAGGTCTACGCCGATAGAGAGGGTGCTCGTTGCTGCCTGAGGAGCAGAGAGGCAGTGACCCCGTCAGAGTGGGCTGCTCCGGGCACGGAATCTCACACAAGCCTGGGGACCCGCACTACGGCACAGCCCCGACCGGCGGTAAGTGGGATACGCCTGCAGAATTGAATGCCGCAGTCGGCGTCTATGGACTACCTATTGTTATGCTACTGCTGACAGTTCACTATGCGGTGACCCCTGGAAAGTGGCGGCGGTAGCGCGCTGGCCATCTAGATGAAGGCGCGATCATTTTGAGGCTCTCACCTCCACCTCCACCCCTGGTCCCTGATCTGATCGTCTGGGTCCCTCAATGCTGCAGCGCTTAATGAGAGCCATTCAGGAGCTGGTAGCTGGAGGAGACTTCCCTCGTGTGGGCCGCGGCTGAGCTCTTCAATCACTATGCAGGGCCCCTTAGCACCTGGAGATGGCGGGGCACGGATCTGGGCCCGGGCGAGCGCTGGTGGGGTCTAAGCTCCTCCTGCGATTGGGCAGCAGAGGGCCTGGAGCGGCGGACTGTGCTGTCCTTGCAACATAGGGAGCACTGAGCAACCTCAACACGACTCCCAGAAAGGTGGCTGCAATGGGGGGGGGGGGGGTCATTGCTGGACTGGCACTGTGTGGGCTTGGCAGTGGCTTGGGTGATGAACCCAACTAATCCTCCCCCCTAGTAGGGGGGTACAGTGGCATTGACAGAGGGTCTGCGCAACAAGGGATGCCGTCTCGTACTGCCAACTGGGGTTGGAGTACTGAAGACGTACCCTCCAGACAGGAGATCACCGTTACTCCCTCCACTTTCCTCCCCCCTAGTTCAGCCCAGCGCTGTGGACACCAGGGTCACTGCACGGCTTGTGATGGGTTGCACGAAAGGGAAGCAACCTGACCCTTCTATATCGTGGGGTGCAGACCACAATGGGCAAGATGATGCGGCCCATGTACCTGCCACAGACTGCATACCGCCAACGGCTATGTAGGCTCCCCCAGATAAACTGGACATTATTCTGCAGGAGGTCCGTGACTCGCGAAAGGCAATCAAGCAGCAAATAGGAACAATAACGACAGGCTTCCCGCTGTTAAAAGCCGACCATGACAAACTTGCCACCACTGTGAAAAGCAACAAAGTGCTCCTTGCCGAGATATTGCCGCAACACAAGGTCCAACGGAGCAACTAGAGCAACTGCGACGCCAGGTAGCCGGCCTTCAGGATAGGGTTGAAGACGCTGAGGGCCGGTCGCGCAGAAACAATGTCCGCATTGTGGGCCTGCCGGAACGCTGTGAGGGGACCAATCCAACACGCTTTGTGGAGCAATGGTTGCGCGACACTCTAGCCCCAAAGGGGCTGATAGACTTCATCAGCGTGGAAAGGGCACATAGAATACCTGCGAGGAAACCGATTGCTGGAGCACCGCCCGACCTATAATAGCACGAATACTTAATTACAAGGATCGCAATACCTTACTCCGAGCCGCCAGAGAGAAGTCTCCTATCCTATTCGAAAACCAACGGATCTCACTATACCCAGACTTTTCGATCGCGGTCCAATGCCAAAGGGCCTCCTATCAAGAAGTCAAAAAGAAACTCAGAGCTCTCACCCTCAAATATGCCTTGCTGTTTCCAGCCCGACTCAAAGTCATGCATGAACAGAAATCGTACTTCTTTGGGGATCCAGAGGAAGCTACTGAGTGGATGGAAGTCCTGTTTTCCGCTGGGGCATCACAGGGGTCGATGCAAAACACAAATCAAAGATCACAATCATCATGAGGGGGGAAAAAACGCCGAAGAAAAACAAACCGCACAGACACGAAGAAGAGCCCCTCTACAGAACAAGTCATGGAGAGTCAGAAGTCAGCATTAATTACGGCATCGACGCTCAATGAACGGGACCCTCTCTCCTCAGCTGAATCCTCTGAAGACACCAATATACAATCGGACTCCGAGATCAGTCTTGCTCTTTTCCCCACCATCACCCCGCAACTGGTTAATGACTACTTGGGATAACTTCCTTCTCCAGACACCAAGACTGATCTCAATGTACCTGGAGGTGGATTCAGCGCTGTCTTTTACAGCCTCCCGGCCTCGCAATGCTCTTCTAACCCTGTGATTGGCCATGGCCCGGCCAGTTGCATTGCAACCATACTAACCCGGTCTTGGGGACGCTGCAGGGCACTGTACCCACTACCCCCGTATCGACTGCACAATGGTTAAAGTTGCACTGTTCTCAGCACTCTTATTTATTTTGGTCCACCGTTGTTCTCTGGGTAGACCTTGTATTGCATGGGTACTCACAAACATTTCCTCAGGGGCCGAAATGCACTGTCTGGGTAAGCACCGGGGGGAGGGGCGATTTGGGGCGGGGCTAAGTTGGGCGAGACATGGCATGGTGGAGACTTTGGTGGACAAATTGTACCACGTGGAGAGACCCAATGCATGGAATTTACAAAAGAACTTATTTAAATAAACTGTTATAAAGATTGATAGAATGCTGCATTGTGAAACAAACATGTGGATAGGTTTGAAGTGTAACCATTCCAAAGGATAGATAAATAAGCAACAACTATGGCTTTGTTGTATATAAATTATAATATTGAAAATGCTTCAGTTCTGAAATGATGAGACTGTGAAAGAACTAAAACCAGTCTATTTGAAATTACATCAAAATCTTTGAGCAGTGATGCTGCTACTGAGATGAGATTTTGTTGGTTCACCCTGAGGGCGAAAATGGAGACCCCGATAGTTGTTAGTTGCATAAGATAAATAAGCAACAACTATGGCTTTGTTGTATATAATATATAAAATTGAAAATGCTTTAGTTCTGAAATGATGAAACTGAAAGAACTAAAATGAGCCTATTTGGAATTACATCAAAGGCTTTGTGCTGCTGTTGAGTTGAGATTTATCTAAGGGCGAAAATGGAGACCCCAGTAGTTGTTAGTTGCATAAGATAAATAAGCAAAAACTATGGCTTTGTTGTATATAATATTGAGAATGCTTCAGGTCTGAAATGATGAGACTGAAAGAATGAAAACAGTCGATTTGAAATGACAAAGACTTTTTGAGCAGTAGTGCTGCTGCAGAGTTGATATATATTTGTTTTCACCCTGAAGGCAAAAATGGAGCCCCCGATAGCTACACGTCTCAGCACCTGCTTTTAAGCACCTGGCCCACTAAAAGCCCTGCCTGTTAACTCGGGGAGAACAAACTCGCATAAAAAGTACATTTCAGCCGATGATTAACTCACAATTGGTCACAGAATACGGCAACAGCGCCATCTACTGTCGCATGCACTTAAATTAATATGCAAAACCACTCGTAATAAATCGAAAAGAAAAACATACATAACTCTTCTGCCCAAGATTTTAAGCGCCCTCGGAAACCCCAAACGATATCTTTACCTTTTGTTTGGTGCATGAACAAGGAGGTCTAGCAACAGAAAACCACAAAATATGGGGGACCAGCAATAACAATGATGGCATTGGCATACACTTACTGCTTTGAAAGGCGAGGAGGCGCGGCAATTGGTGCCAGGGGGCAGTGAATCTCGGCTCAGTTTCAGCTGGGCACACACTGCTTCCGTCGGCGCTGGGGAGAGTCCGAGGTAGGTAGGTAGGTAGGTGAGGATAAGGGCAGGTAAAGAAAGGCAGCAACTTGCGTGCCTTCTTTTAAAAGCCTCACCTGCCGCGACGCAAGCCTATGACGTCACGAGGGAAGATGAGGGCGGGGGCCGCAGGTGAGCATGGAGACACTAATTGTCTGCGCATGCCCCTTTCAGCTTTTCTCTGCAAATGCGGCCCCCGAGGAATCGCAACAGCAGTAATGGCGCCGAGTCCGTGACTGCTGTTGTTTTCCATGGGGGGCCGCAAGGAAAGGTCTGGCGGGCCGCAAGTGGCCCGCGGGCCGTACTTTGAGTACCGCCGATGTATTGGGTTACATATAGGGTAGTTATTCACCTGACTCACTCCTAATCATGCCCTTCAGGAATTCCGGCTATCATGAAGCAATAGGGCGCAAGACACTGCACACACACTTATGGCAGCGGTGGGAAAGTACACAATAACAACCTGGATTGTTTGAGGCATAGGATCCATGCATAAGCGACACAGAATATATGCACAGCTGACCGAAGAAAGGCACACATTGTTTTAAAGCAAGAGACACATCTCACCAGCTCGGAGGCTGCTAAATTACGCAAAAAGTGGAGAGGGCAAGTGTTTCACACATCATACTCTGCATTTGCAAGAAGGGCCGCCATATGGGTCAGGAACGGTACCCCCTTCGTTGCTATAGAGCAGCGAATAGATGTCAATGGCAGATATGCTCTAGTCCACGGTACACTCAATGGCATTCATATAGTGCTAGGCAGCATATACGCCCCGAATTATGAGCAAGACAAATTCTTGGGTGCCCTAAATACAGTGCTAACGGACTGGGTAGGCTACTCCTGAATTTTAGGGGGGATTACAATGCAGTCTTAGATATAGGCTTAGATCGCTCTCACCCCCACTGCAGGGGACGGTTACCAGGAAGCAAGCGGCCTCCCTCCGGGGTTGGGCTGAAGGCTGGTCACTGACCGATGCATGGCGCATCAAAAACGCAGACTGTCGTGAATACTCGTTTTACTCCCCCCACCCCCTCCAAATGCTTCACACGCAAATTGATAGAGTGTTCTGCTCTCTGACCCTTGTCGCCCAAATTACACACACCACGTATTTGGGGAAAACGTTATCGGACCACAGCCCTCTAGAGATTACATTCTCCTGGGGGAAGATCCCCACTCCAATTCCGACATGGAGACTGCGTCCGCACTTGCTTGCGGATTCTGTGTTTCGTGATACTCTGGCCACAACCATTTCTAACGATTTCACTGAAAACGCAGACACGGCATCCTCACGCTTAACGGAATGGGAGACATTCAAGACAGTCGTGAGAGGGGTTGCTATTAGTACCATAGTGGGAGCCCGACAAATGATTAGTAAAGAGTTACGAGAAGTGGAAGACAAATTGGGCAGGTTAGAGCAGGCAACGGTCTCCGACCCTACTAAGGAGGCAGCCCTACAAGAAATGCGTATAACACATGCAGATGTGCTAGAGCGGCTGCGGGTCATAGATTTCCACTCATACACGCAAAGGCAGCATGCAGAAGCCAATAGATCGGGCACTCTTCATGCCAGAATCATACGGGATGCGCCAGCCCCCACCCCAATCCATGAGGTTATTACGCCTGAGGGCACAATAGCGAATACGCAATCAGATATAAACCTTGCGTTCAGGGAATGCTATAAAACACTGTATGAGGCCCCCGAGGACTCGGTTGAGGTAACAATAGAAACATTCCTAGACTACCTCGACTGACTTTCCCCAGCTATCACAAGCACACCAAAAAGATCTAACAGTACCCATTACCAAAACGGAGATCAAGGAAGCGATCAAGGAGCTTCCGCTCAACAAAACTCTGGGGCTGGATGGCCTCCCAGTGGAGTTCTATGACACCTTTTCAACCGCGCTGGTCCCCCACCTAGAGCGCCTCTACCAGTCAGCTTTAGATACTGGGTGCCTCCCCCTACCACGATGCAAGCGTTGGTTACCTCCCTTCCCAAGCCAGGCAGGGACTCAACTGATATCTCTGGGTATCGACCACTCTCTGTATTGAACACTGAATACAAAATCTTAAGTAAAATACTGTCTCATCGCTTACTTCCCTACCTATCACAGCTTATACATATAGATCAATGCAGCTATGTACCAGGCCGTAGCACCTCTCTTAATATTAGGCGCCTATATCATGTACCGACCGTCACAACTTCGGACTATCCAGGGGCAGGGTACATCTCATTAGACTTGAGGCAAGCTTTCGACACCCTCCGCTGGAAGTACATGCTGGCAACACTCACGAAATTTGGCATCCCTCCGGCTTACATACGCTGGGTCAAACTGTTATACACGACACCCTCAGCAAGAGCCCGTACAGGAGTACACATCACACAGTCCTACCCAGTTAGCTGCGGTACACGTCAAAGCTGTCTGCTTTCGCCACTCCTATTGGTATTAGCCCTTGAACCGATAGCCATTAAACTTCGGAAAGACGCAGTAGAACATGGCATCTACGTTGGCAACACTGCACACACCCTCTCGTTATACGCTGATGACATTATCCTTTACCTACACAATCTTCAGGATGGTCTTGAGCCCATTCCACGCATCTTTACCCGGTTCCAAAGTGTGTCTGGCCTTACCACCAATGAGACCAAATCATACGCATTCTATTTCCATGCTGAGGAGCAACTAGAGCCTATCCGCTTTGGCCCCTTAACGCTCCCGATTGCACCCACCACCTTTAAATATTTAGGTATACAAATATACAGGGGTCCACAAGAGTTGTTGGATGGCAATCTCTTACGGGTAGTCAAGGCACTCAGAACTCAAATAACCTTTTGGACGTCACGACCACTCTCGGTGGCGGGTAGAGTTGGCATTACCAAAATGGTCATGCTCCCGAGACTGCTCTACTACTTTACTAACCTACCAATAGTGATCCCGATTGATATCTTTAAAACTCTGAATACTCTGTTGCTGGAACAATTTTGGGGAAAGGTCGGAGGAGGGTGGGGCTCCCGAAACTTCAGCTGGGAACGGACTTAGGAGGTATGGGTGTCCCTGATTTTAGGGCATATTGTTACGCGAGTCAACTGCAGTGGTTGGCGTACTGGATTGCTGGTCATAATCTCTACAAGATAGGGCTCACGCAGCAAGCGTTAGCTCGAGGTACCCTCCATACCCTGTTGTTGCCCAGGGGGCGGGTCCCATCCACGGCCCCCTCCCTATTGAAGGTAGCCCTTACCTCCTGGAGACGAGCATTATACTATACTAGTCAGCGACTCCCTTACGCCGCCAACATTCCGCTGGTAGGGATTCCCACACCCACAGGGGTAATCACCGCCAGAAGCATCTCTAAATGGGTACGGGAAGGAGTGACCACTGTGGGGATGTTATTTGGGGAGAGTATGTTACTAGACCACGAGAACTTTGCCAGGGAACAGGGTGTTCCACGATCCCTTTATATTCTGCATACAAGCATTACTAAATACATCAAGCAGTATTGGGCACCGGAAATTAAAGAGCCCCCCACACACAAGCTGGTACATACACTACACCTCATGGGCAATGGACGCCACTTGACTCGGTGGTTGTATAGGGGTATTCGCTCCCATGCAGCAACCTCCTTGGCGGCACTAGAATGCTGACATTGGGAGAGAATTATCTGACAAAGAATGGGATTTCTTCCTTAAGTATCCCAAGAGGGTGTCCCGAAACGCAAAATTTAAATTAATCTAGTACATGATATTACATAGGGCCTATCTCACACCGCACTGATTGAATAAAATATACCCGGAAGCGAAAGACCATTGCTCACGATGTCTTGCACACGATGCCGACCTCATACATATGCTCTGGGCCTGCCCGCGCCTGTCTGCCTTCTGGGCCACCATCATATGGGTCCTAGGGACTGTAACGGAAATTGCTGGTGGTAATACGGCGGCATATTGAGTCTGCGGCGCTTTTCCAAGAAGCAGAAAGTACAAACCCGATTTGCTAACCTGGCCTTGCTCATAGCAAAACGATCAATTGCCATGAGGTGGAAATCCGTTGAGCCCCCCACGGCGCTTAGCTGGCATGGAGAGGTGGTCAGGTGGGGGAGGGCGGAGAGTGCGGCGATAAGACGGGAAGAAACAGGGGCTTACGGAAGACGCTGATTTCATTGGACTGGGATTCAATGTTAGAGCTATTCAAAGCCTCGGAACCCCCACCAACATGATACGCTGCAGGGCATAACTACATAGTTCATACTAAACCTTATGCACCGTGCCAGAGCTCCCCAGGATACACCACTGAATGAGTATATGCAACTGCATGCTAGGCAGCTAGGAACACACACACATATATAACAGTACTGTGCTTCATATTTGTATATGAGTGGACAGGAGTGAGCCAGGTAGGGAGGGAGGGGAGGGAGGGGAGGGAAGGAAGGGAGGGGAGGGAGGGAAGGGAGGGGAGGGGGGTGAGGGGGGTGAGGGGGATGGGACTCGGGGGAGGGGGGATGGTTGGGGAAAGTTGCTTTGATATGCAGATTGTTACCATGAACCACGCTGTAAGCACCATTGTTGCGGCACTTTGACATTTAACCACGGACTCCATTGCTGATACACCTACCGTTGAATATGTAGGATATTGTGGTTGGTTCATCCCCCTTGAGACGAATGGTACGTACCTAAAGACAGTATATTTGTGCCTTGTCAGGATGTTCTTAATGAAAATCAATAAAGTTTGTTTAAAAAAAAATGCTTCATCATCGGGCGTGCTCCTTGTAGGGCCGGCGCTGCAGTGCCCTACAGGCCCAACGAAGGGTCGCTTTAGCAGAGATCTTTTTTATTGGTTAGCCGCATGATGAGAAGAATGTATGTAAGGGCATTTAAAGTGTGTGGGGTGGACTGAATGTGTGTAGTTACATGAGGGAAGTTAAAACTGGCTAAGAGATACCTAATTAAAATTTAATATTGTGGCTCTCTTGGCAGGGTTAAAAAGCCATGATAAGGTTAGGGCTACTGTAGGCTGGTAATCTACCCCAGTAGTCTGAAACAGTGAGTGTGGTCAGGTCGACATGTTTCGTGTCTGATGGCCCAAAAGGATCCGCAACGTTTCTTCAGGACCTAAAAGGAAGGCTATGTGTAGTCCTACCCCACACCTAACACGTGTTATGTAGCATAGGTATTCCCCTAGAAGATATCTGATTCAAGGAGAGTAAAAAACTAACCGTCCAACCTACAGGACAAACCTAAGAAATACAAAATAAACAATATAAAATGTGCAATTTATTTGGATGCATAGATCAATGCATCATCATGATCGCTTGTCCAACATTCTCAATAGTGGTGTCTCCCACAGCAGACATGCGCTTGCTCGTCGTGGCGCTAATCAGTCGCCACAGCATAAGAAAAGTGAAGAAAACATACTGGTACACATAATGGCATGACACATAAGTGGACATACGTGGGACACACAACATAAATTCAATCGGTGTTGGTGTCACTCAGCAAAGTATGTAATAAGTAATAGGGTATCCATAGGTGTAAGTAAAAGGGTCTTACCCTATGAATCGGTTAGGATTGCCCCATTGGTCAAGAGGCAGAGGTCAGCACACAGCTGCTAACTATAAATCAAGGTGTTAAATCTCAAAGTTTAAAAGGTAAAGTGCCATGGGGAACAAATTATCCAATGGTAAGAAGATGCAGCTACGGAGATGCAGCTTTACTCATGTGGTGTCGACGCGGGGAGCGCAACCAATCTACCCTCCTCTGCTCGCCTGGATAGAGACTGACCGGAGGAGGTGGCCGGTTATTAAAGGGATCAGTAACTCAGGGAATTGCTACCAGGTGTGGTGTTACCATTGTCAGGTGTGGTGCGTCTTGCCCGCTGGTCGAGTAAGTCGCCGTATAGCGGGAAGCATGATGCCAACAAACAAAACAGTGGAGAAAACAAACTACAGGACAAATGAAACATAGGTTACAGAGGATACACACATCAATAAGTGGTATAGGAAGATGCCTTCACCAAAGGTATAGTGGAGTGCGGCAAGACACTATGGTTAACAAAACACTAAAACAAGAGTATTACTCTTACATCTTCCTGGCTTCCAGTGGAATTTAGTATATCCATCTAACATATATTTTAATTTGAACTACATAAAACTGGAATAAGTCAATCAATTGTGTGCACTGCATCCTGGGACACGTTATAATTTGGGTGTGTGCTATCTTTCAGAAATTCCTGGGCAGATCAGAAAAAACATAGGGGAATACCAGGGTGGCACTTCATTTATTGCCATCTGGGGACCTTCACCCCTACACTGCCCGATTGCAATAGTATGAAAAGCGAATGATATTTCATAATAAAATTACTCATTTGGTTCTGGTACATCTAACCCACTTCCCATCCAAAAGAAAGCAGCAAGTTGCAGAGACATGTTGCTTGCCTTTGACCAGTCTGATATTGTGAGGCTAGTTCTAGGAAGAAATAAAAAAAAAAGTTAAACACGTTTGTAAAAAGAGGAATGAAACATAAAGTTCAAGATTTCATTTTCACACATTTTAACAATGATGTTGAACGGGGAAAAAAGATCACAGGCAGTGTAGACGAGTGATGTATTTTTCAGGCTTCATAGTTTTCATGAAATATGCATTTTAAAACCATTCAGATGTTGTAAATGTGAGGATTTTCCCCAAGTGGTGGTTTGACCCATGCACCAATACCCCTGATTCTCTCACGGTGATGATCTTGTAAAATATATAGTGATCATTGTGCTTATTTGCTTGGTGTATGGAAACTCTCCAATTTAAATGTACTAGGATTTCCTAACCTTCCTGATTTGGGTCCTTACACATTCTTTGGTGAAGATGTAGAAGAGTTGGGTAGAAGAAAATGTTTGTAGAGCAAGGTCATGCTGTTAATATTGTACCATCGACAAAAGGTCATCTGGGAGACTACTTAGTGACACAGCTATCTTTTTCCCAAAAGAAACAGCTACAGCAGACTGAGTATTGGGTGATATTCACTGACTATCAGTTTTAAATTGTGTTTGGGCTGCATCCAAGCTAATCTGTCCGTAAAAGTATACGGTCCCTCAAAAACAAACGTTATTGTTATAGAACAATGCTAGAATTGCCACCTAACAAAATAATGATAAGATTAACCTTTCTTGTGCGTTTCATTGTAATCTTTATAATGACTGTGTTGAATGGATTGAACTTCGCCATCTTTGTGCTTAACGTGGTCTTTCGTATTTTATACCTGTTGAATCTAGGATAAAGAACCCAGCCATTGGGCTAGGAGAATTTTTTTTATGTTGGCTCTTCGAATGTTATTATGAGGCACTAACATTACGTTTCTGGTTTTAGAATCTTAAATGTGAGTAATTGATCATTTACTTTATCAACTACTGTAGTTAGATGAAATTCCAAAATGTCAGAATGTTTTAAAGAGTTTGTGGTGGTCTGTGTCTCTAGTGGACTGTTTGGTGTAAGGAGTGATGGATTGTAACTTGAAGAAGAAGAATAAAAATTGGTTGAGATTTTTTTCTTTATGGTTACTCTTACAAATCTAGATTTGATAGAGATTTTTATCAGGAAACACAGTCTAACCCATATGTCTTTTCAATGTGGTTCAAATCTGTGTTGTGTGCACTAGTGTCCTAGGTTATTGATACTGATGATTAATAGAGGAAAGGGTTTGGTGCCTATTAGTATGGGTATCCTCAAATCTAGAAATCCTGTTGTGATTTCTAAACACCAGTGACCTCATTCATCATCAAATGGATACCAAGGTGATTGATATTGTGGAGAAGGATTTTTATTTTCAAGTGTGGAAAGATTCTGAGAATTAGGAGGTAGTTGATCAATTGAGTAGCAAGGGAATTTCAAACCAAAATGTATTTGTAATTCTGTAATCAAGCACATACTTGTGATATTCACCTTTGACCGTTGTAATAAAGCCTGATTTCCTGTTTTTGATGGGGATACTGTGGTGCCAATTTATAAGGGTGGGAGTCATAGTCTTCTATTTGACAATCTTAACTTCACTAACAATACATCTAAACCTGTGCTTGCATGCTGGATGTTAGGGGTACAGGTAGTTGGCGTACAACTAGATGTATTTGTGGGCTAGATTTTTGTTCCGCAGCACCCAGTCACAATTTAATGGGAATTCAGGATGGGAACCATTTTGTGATCTTTGTAAATAAAGTGCCAAAGGGTCTACAAACAAACCTCTGAAACCATAAGGTATTATTTGTTGCAAATCATTTTTATAAATTTCCATCGAAATTGTCAGAGGAAATGCTCAGGCAGAAGATGATCTGGAGCGGTTTAAAGTACATTCATTTTTTAATCAGTGTCATTGTACTACTTCGAAAAATTATAAATGAGGGATTGTTTTAACCATTGTTTGTTATTAATATATGCTAATTCCCTGATTTGTGCTGAGAAAACTACCTTGATTGCCCAAACACCATATGATCTTTAGACTGAATTATAGTTGTTGTCCACATATATCCAGGACAACTAAAGTATTGATTTTTGGTATATTGTATTTTAATAGGCACAAGTTAGAAATCAAATCTAGTGTATACCATTTCCTCTAAATGTAAAATGCACTTGAAAAACTTGTGAATGACTTCCATGAAAGCTTTACGTACATTTGATGGAGAATATGGAAGCTTTTCTGAATTATCTGTCCTAAAAGAACATTTGTAAGTGATTGCAGAAGTGATGTATGGATCACAAAAGTCAGGATGTTGCTTCCACAGACCATTTAATGAGACAGGGAGGGCAAGTAAATGATTTCACATTTTACATAATTGCAGCAATCAGATATCAACAGCTTCACATGGAAAAAGTGCATTTGACCGTAGCGTCCTGAAGCATATCCTTATTTTTCAACAATCCGATATCAACGGTCTCATGCAGAACAAGTTACTTTGATCTTGGCCTGGCTTGACCGAGGTAGGGGTGGCACCCTCCAATAGGTACTTTGCTCCACATTTGAAATATACATTTTAAGAGCTAGCATCTGCAGAAAGGAATCCCATACAAGAGAGAAAAGCTTCAACGGCATTAACACATCCAGAAGTAGAGATGAAGATCCAGTGTCTTAAGGCAGGATTCAGGAAGGATGGCTTAAGCCAAGGAAAGACTAAAGCGAATTTCTAGGAGAAATTGCTGAAACACCCCATAGCAAATATAGCAAACAGAGCTGAAGGTGCCACCAATTAGAGCTTGGAATGAAAAAATATAAATCGGCCTAAAATAGTTGATAAGGAGGTAATGAACCCGTCATCAAATACTCTTCGACTGTGTTGAGAAGCTCTTCTTTCATTAAATACTCTCCATGAGAAACCGGAAGTAACAAAACAGGAACAGGAAATGTGGCTACCATGATGAATTGGAAAAACTTGTCCTAGCAGTCACCATCTTAGAATGAAATCCCAAGGAAGGTTCTTGTCTTGAACAAGCAGAGCCTTTCAACAAGTATTCAGCGCTTGTTTACCATTTCAAGGGAGCCTCCAGGTGACCATTGCCAGTATCTTGTCCTCTGTCATCCAACCAAGCACCTTGTAGAGAAATGCTAGCCACGTGTAAGAGGAGCATACAGCCTCTCATCAAAGTAAAATTAAATCAGAGGACCGTGCTCACTGTACCCACTAAATACACCGTAGATCTGATGAAAGTGACTGTGAGTTTTGCGGGTGCAACCTCAGACTTCATAGGGCTACATATTTTCTTGTTTGTATTATTTTCAGCTTTTCATGAACAGTGGATTGTTCAAGGGACAAGTTATTAATGTATGCATAAAAAGTATTGAGCTTGCTCTTTGCTTCTTACTGTAAACTGACACATGGGTTTGCTCTGATACGGTGATCGTGAATTTAAATAATAAAATCAAAATGTTCTCTTAAAATTACAATTTTGATTAAGCAGCTAGCTCCCCTCATTGTCACTTTTATTCACTTCGGAACCTACAATAGGAATGATTGAAATGATGGGTAATCTGGTTCAAGGTTGTATGTATGTGGACTCTAGACCTGTAACATCAAGAGGTGTATTGGATCATTTTAGAGGGGCTTTCAGCAGATATCGATGTGAGCCCCGGTATAAGTTCGTAGGGGGATGGCGCAGGTGAGGATTGCAGTGTATGTTAAAAGCAAAACGACAGTTGTGAACATTACCTGCGCCATCTTGTCTGGTGGAATTCTATGTGCACATAAGTTGCAGTCATTTTAATCTATCACAGCCATTTTGTACTCTGTTGGTCATCTTTGTTTCACCCTGCCCTTACTAGCATCCCTCTGACCCTCTGACCGACCTGTTATGTGTGCTGGGGGCTATAAACTCTATTGCCACAACAAACCTCAGCGCCACTTGCTGCCACAAACTCGTTTTTCCTCTCATCTCTGTTTTCAGGCAAACCTTTGGACACTCTACCCCTCACTGCACCTAGTTACACAAACAGGTTCCAAACACCAAAAAGACTCTTGCAACATGATTTATTGCACTGCAAACAGCAAGACTTGTTGTTACCAACAATGGGACCTGTTTTTATCAACAGAACGGACTCTTAGATCTGGCCGGTCTCACATGTTTTAGACCCTGAAGCAAGGTCCAGCTGCAAGATAAGATTGTCTGTTTGACCTGGGTGGGAAGAGAATTACTGTTGGGCTTGTGTGACAACCTGCCCGGGCGGGACCCCAAGCTTGTGTAACCATGTTGACAAAACAAATGCATTGTGTCAAACCTGTATAAAAGGAAGAGCCAAAGGAGTATCAGCAGAACACTTCCCTCAGACATCCCGGTGTCTGCAGTTGACGTGATCTCCTCATGAGAAATAAACCTTTTTCTTGTCTTCCAGTTTCCAGCGCTTGCCTCATTATTTTGATAGCGAACCCAAAGTGAATTAGAGGTGGAACCCTGCACCGGGCAGCATTGAGGGTCTTAGAAGACTCGCTGCCTTTCACAAATTGGCGCCCAAACGTAGGGGCCCATCAGCGACGCGTGGGTCTGGTAGAGAGGTCCTAACGACGGAGTGAACGACTAAACGATTGGGGTATACCTGCCTGAGAAGACCCTTGTCTGGCTGCAGATCGACTGAACTTCACCGGTTCCGAACGGACCTCTCTCGAGTGACCTGCGGTCCTGACTGTGACCTTAGAGGAACGCCGCATTGATTGTTGGAATGAGAGGACAACCAGGCGCTGGAAGGGGAAGACGAAGAACTGTCCATACGGTCCGGGTAAGGTCGTGAAAAAACGACTTAAATTGATTGATTGATTGAATAGTTTGATTGAAATACTAGTATTCTTTTTTTTTATATTGAGTTATTTGCGACATTTCCCTGCTTGCAAACAACGAAGAATAGGAATATTCTCTCTCTTTGCAGGCAGCGAAGGACAGGTAGTGCAGACTTTTTGTCTAAATTGATTGATTGAGATATTCATTTTTGACCGATAAATACGTCATGCCTGTTTTCTCTAGATTGTTTGATTGTAATTGTTTTGGACCCAACCGTTCGTTAGAGGTCAGTCAGCCGGCACCGCCGGAAGGCACCCCTAACAAGGACATGTACGTAAAGTATGGATTAGCCACCGTAGCTTATAGCAAACTATGGCATAAATACACTAGGAAGGACCGGGTAAATCAGTGGCCACTGACGGGATCTTTCTATCCCGCTAAAATAGAAACGTTAGAATTAGCTCTCCACAAAAAGAAAACTAGACCAGCCATGTTTGACAGTTTTGGTTTATGGCGAAAAGAGGCAGCTCAAAGAAAGAAAAGGGACGAAGCTAGACAAGATAAAGAAACGCAAAAATCAGCTTACCAAGCCTGTAAAAGATTAGAAGAAAAACTAAAAGGAAATCGATAAAAAGGAACAGGAATCAAAAATATCAGGTCAATGCCCTGTTAGAACGCCTCGACTCTTTACCCCAAGTTACCAGCAAAACAAAGGGTAGATGATGATTTATTGTTAGGTCCCCCAATCATATACATGCCACCCCCTTACGCCCCTACTCATCCCGTAGTACAACGCCAGGACCACCAAAGTATAGCCGGAGATGGCACGATCGCCTCAGTCTCCACCGCCTCTGCTCCCACCGAGTCACCCACACCAAATGCCTCATCAAAGGATACAGTAGTAGAGGTAGGATCAAAAGAAAAGGAGCGCCCAGGGTCCCGCGATTAAGTAAAAATGAGCGAGCAGGCATTGATAAAATAGTTAAATCCCTCATAGATAGGAAGGAGACAGAAGAGTATGTAACTGACATATGCAACTCCTATGTTGAAAACTGCAAACGATACTTTATTGTACGTCTCTGTTACCACACTCTTACTGCATATGAAGAGAAGTACCAAGATGTAGGGCCCGAGCGGCTAGTGGCTCTCTATAGGAAGGTAGACACCGGAGATGAAGGCGACAACGATGTTACAGAACTCTTTTCATCCACACTGGAGGTATTCCGTCACCTCGTGGAACAAGAACGGATAGATAAGGACAGGACATCTAAGATAGCAGGACCCCGGTGGAAAAACCAGATAGCATGATGCCGATAAAAGAAGCTGCCCCTTATTGGGTACCTCCTAGAGGACAAGGGACTCACGACGATATGAACCATCAAGACGCTAGAGGAAGGGTGGTCTACAATTGGGTGTATCAACCATGGGACAGACAGGACATTTTGACGTTCCGTAAATCTTTACCGGATTTACGAAAGAACCCCACCGCCTTTTACACCGAGCTAGGTGCCGCTCTGGGATCAACAATAATGACACTTGCCGACATAGACTTGTTCTTCGGGTTATGTTTGCCAGCAGATGTGTGGAAACAGATTAGGAAAATAGACCATACCGAACTGCTTGGTCATACCTGGGAACAACTCAACACATTAGATAAACAGCGGAACCCTGGTCAAAATCCGGTTAAAGCAATATTGGACCTCCCTGACAAAATAGTGCAGAAAGTGAAAACGCTGATCCCAGAGAAAAAGATAGACTGGTCCATAGTAACCGCATGCCGCCAGAAACCACAAGAGGATGTCTCAGAGTATTTCTCCAGATTTGAAACGGTGTTCTCCGATTACAGTGGACAAGACATGTCCACCGCAACCGGACACCACTTATTTGTGCAGAACTATGTCAAAGGACTACTGCCAGATGTATCCCAGAAATTACAAGCCAGCGAAAGTAGTTGGGCAGCATCTAAACCGGCGGCCATTCTCCAAATGGCCCAGTACTATGAGCATCAGAAAAACGAAAATGACAGGGCTACAGAAAGGAAAAAGAAGGACTTGAAGGAAAGGGTAATGGTAGCACAACTCCAGGGGGCGAATACAGGAAGGGAGCAATATAGGGGAGGATACCAGCAGAATACCCCTAGAGTACAGCCACCTAGAAACAATTCATCGACATCATATGTAGGACGCCAAGACCTAGGACAGGATCAATGTGCATTTTGCAAAGAATATGGACACTGGAAAACCCAATGCCCGGCTTTGTTAGGAGCTGGTAGGGGCAGAGGGGCGAGGGAAATAGCAAGTGGACAGAGAGGAAGAGGACGTGGGAGAGGGTACGCGAGTGAAGCAAGCGAGGAAAGGCCAGGAAGAGTGAACACATTTGACCATCCCAAACAGAATCAGTACCAACAGACAGATTATGACAATACGTACGACTTTGCATAGGACAGCCAGGGGCAAGGGAGGGATCCAGTCGAGCTCTATGTTGATCAGCAAGGCCCTTATGTTACCGCTGAGGTCCTGGGCACAAAGTCGCCATTTCTGGTAGACACGGGAGCAACACGTAGTGCACTATCCAAACGACTGATTCCAAGGGCACCCTTGTCAGGCTCACATGTGACCTCAATAGGATTTGACGGTACGCCCTCCACCAACCCTTTGTCCCGACCGATCCCTTTAACCTTGACAACAATAGCGTCGAAACGACATTCCTCCTCTCTTCCAACACCCCAGACGCCATTATGGGTCTCGACCTTTTGAAACACTTCCATGCGACTATCAGATGCTCACCAGACGGAGTGCGTGTCGTCCTGTATGACAACCCCCAGCGCCATAGAGAGAACCCTTCTCAGCACATGTTTCCCATCTCCGAGACTGACGCATCCCTACTGGACACTTTGCCATCACACTTATGGGCTAGGGCTGATTCAGACGTAGGACGAATGATGATTGACCCAGTACACGTAACAATACGACAGGACGCAACCCTCCGAAAGTACCGCAGTACAAAATATCGCCAGAGGGTGAGAAGGCACTGACAGAGATCATACACTCTTTGGTAGAGGCAGGGGTGGTAGAGGAAGTAGTGAGCAACGTTTGTAACAGTCCCATACTACCGATTGTAAAGAGACAGGGAGAGGGAGACGGAAAAGCCTACCGCTTCATCATTGACCTGCGGGAGATAAACAAAATCGTAGTGCCACAATACCCAGTAGTTTCCGACATCACGACAATTTTGACTTTAATCCCCTCCACTGCCACCACCTTCACTGTAATTGACCTCAAAAACGCATTCTTTTCCATACCTATACACAAGGACAGCCGCTATCTATTTGGATTCACCCTAAACTCCCGTTCGTACAGATTTTGCAGAGCACCTCAGGGGTACACTGAGAGCCCAAGCATCTATAGCCAGGCGCTTAAAAGACAGTTAGACGCCATACAATTGCCAGATGGAGTGGCACTAATACAATATGTAGACAACATCCTTCTAGCAGCGGACACCATACCAATAGCCGTCACCGCCACCATCAAACTACTCCATTTTCTTGCTGAGAATGGTCACAAGGTCTCCCGAAAGAAATTGCAGTTCTGTAAATCACAAGTGACCTATTTGGGTCACCTTTATCCCAAGAAGGGAGGAAACTCACGCCTGACAGGATCCAGACAATTCTAGACACCCCTGTCCCCAAAGATCAGAAACAAGTCCGCTCTTTGATAGGTCTCACCTCATTTTGCCGACAGTGGTTACCGAACTTTAGCCTCATTGTCAAACCCCTTCTCTCCCTCCTAGCTAAAGACATCCCCTCACCTCTCCCCTGGACCCCCGAATGCCAGTCAGCCTTTAAAGAACTACGCAATGCCCTTTGTTCAGCGCCTGTCCTAGGAACCCCGGATTACTCCAAACCATTCTTCCTCTACACGCACAAGAGGGAAGGATGTGCATTGTCTGTCCTAACACAATCAATTGGTCACAAACAACGCCCTTGTGCATATTTCTCTGCCACCCTCGATCCAGTAGCCAGAGCGCTGCCAGCGTGCCTGCGCGCTGTGGCAGCTGCAGCAGTATCGATACGCCAGAGCGAAGGAATAGTACTCTCCAATCCAGTCACTGTTTTAGTACCCCATGCAGTTGACACACTACTAAACCAGACCAAAACCCAACACTTGACTAGCGCCCGACTGACAGGATATGAGTTGACCCTGCTAGCACCGCACATTACCCTAAAGCGATGCACCACCCTCAATCCAGCCACACTGTTACCCCTACCCGAAAATGATCCTAGCGTGACTCCACTACACGACTGTGTGACACTAACCGATGAACAAACAAAGAGTAGAATAGATCTCAGAGAACACCGCCTTTCTAGAACCAGATGGAGAACTATGGGTGGATGGTTCGTGCATCAAACTCCCCGACGGCACCACCTCAGCTGCATACGCTGTCACCACAGCCCGAACCGTTCTGGAAACAGCCCGTATTCTCCAACGTTCAGCCCAGGCTGCAGAACTCATTGCCCTCACACGAGCATGTATCTTAGCGACTGACACGACAGTTAACATATACACCGACAGCCAATATGCCTTCGGGGTGGTTCACCATTTTGGGATCTTATGGAAAGAAAGAGGGTTTCTGACTTCACACGGTACACCCATCCTGCATGGAGATCTAGTCTCCGCCTTGACGCAAGCAGTCCTCCTCCCCAAGAAGTTAGCAGTGATAAAATGCCAAGCACATAGGAAAGTGACTGATCTCATTGGACAGGGAAATGCACTAGCAGACGTTACTGCCCGAGCCACGGCAGGAGACAGAACTACGACACGAATGTATGTGACCAGGTCACAAGCTGAACGATGGACTGACGCTAGGACCACTGTAAGGGACATACAGAGTACAGGCACACAAGAGGAATTGACCGAGTGGGAAAAGGTGGGACTAAAAGACGAGGAAGATTGCTGGAGAACTAAAGACGGAAATAAATGGCTGTTACCCAATGCCTACCTCATCCCCATATTGACCATGGCACATTTACCAGCACACATAGGCTCCACCCCCATGATTGAACTAATTACCAGAGTATGGCATAACGTCAAGATAGCAGAATCTGCAAAACGCCTAGTACAACAATGTATAGTCTGCCTACAACACAACCCAGGGAAGGGGACAGTAGTACCACGGGGAGGGTTTGGAGTCCCTGACCACCCCTTTGAAATCCTTCAAATGGATTACATTCAACTAGAGAGATGCCTTGGTCTAAAATATGTCCTGGTGGTTGTGTGCGCTTTTAGCAAATGGGTGGAGGCATATCCCACCCGCGACAATACCGCCTTAGCCACTGCAAAAGTATTGCTGAAAGAATTCTTCCCCCGATACGGCCTTTGCAGAATTTTATGGAGCGACAACGGCCCCCACTTCGTAGCCGAGGTGATACAGAACATACTGAGAGGGTTGGGGTAAAACAAAAGTTCCATGCCGTCTTCCACCCCCAATCAGCGGGCCTGGTAGAGAGACACAATGCAACGTTGAAACTAAAACTAGCCAAAATAGTTGCCACGACCGGGTTGAAATGGCCCGACGCCCTCCCATTGGCATTGTTATCGATGCGCTCCACCCCAACCAAACACCGACTGACCCCGTATGAGGTGGTCTTCGGCAGGCCTATGAGCATTTGGGCGGCACCAAGACCCACCTCCATTAACGATGTCCCGAACATATTAATGTCGGATTACTTGCATAAATTGACAAACGAGCTAACAATTATCCACCAACAGGTGCAGCAAGCCTTGCCTGACGTATCCAGGGGCCCGGGACATGAAATAAAGCCAGGCGACCATGTATTGATTCGCAACTTCCAAAGAACGAAGAATCTGGAGCCTAGGTGGACGGGCCCCTGGCAAGTCCTGATCACCACCCGAACTGCCCTCCGAGTGGAAGGAAAACGAAACTGGCTGCATGCCCACCACTGCAAACGAATCCCTCCAACCCTGGCAACCTGTGAAGGGGTGGAGGTGCAAGAGGAAGTACTCGCGAGAGACCGACCAGCTCTGAGTTGCTACCCACAAGAAGACACCCTCGAACTATCAGAATTTCCCGACCCCACGGTGCCATCCAGGAAAGGGTACAACCTAAGATCGACGAAAGGAGGGAGCTCCAACGACCAGGCCACCAACTAAGTCAAGGTCTCAGATTGGTAGCACAGTCAAACAACGCTACCAGGAAAGCGCCAGACAAAAGGCTGTGGTCCTAACAGTTGTTGAGCTCCTCGAAGATGATGGAAGAAACTGAACACCTGCAAAACCACCGCAAAGACACCAAGACTGCTAACCTGCACAGCACAAAGACAATTGCACTTGTAGCCGCATTTCTCACCTGTCTCCTGCTAATGGTCGCACTCTGGATCATTGAAGAGAATGCACCTGCATACAGAACATTGTCACCCACCATGCAACCAACCACCAAGAAAGAACACTACCTGGTATCACTACCGCCACATCTCCGAGAACGACGCAAAAAATTCTGGAATAATTCTTTCGTGCAGATGTTGCACCAGCACAATCTTGCCACCAATGCTACCAACTGTTGGGTCTGTGGGCTGTTACCACATGCCACTGAACATTCCATCCCTTTCATCCCTTCGCCCTTTTCTATTCACGGATCTTGCCTTGCCTGGATGATGCTCCTATAAGAAAGTTACAAAGACAATGCCACTTCCGACGGAACAATCGCCCAGTTCTACAACGAGTTCTGGCGAAACAAAACAGGAAGGACAGCCGCCCCCTTCTGCCCTCACACCTTCAATGCGACATTCCAGATTAATGTCCCCTCCAAAGAACGAGTGGAAATGCAAGTGTTCAATAATTCTAACAGAGCCACATTTTCCTACCTGAAGAAAAGAACTGCTGCAACACTGACTGTGGCCCTATCTGTGGTGAACGTCTCTGGCCTTGTATGCATTGAAGGCCGTGGGACTAAGAATGTGGGTCACAGCACCTGTAGCATTGTAAGGACTTTGAACACTGCCAACCCCCAGCGCTTGTTGCATCACCCAATATGTACTTTGTTTGTGGAACCAAAGCTACACCTGGCTCCCAAGAAACTGGGGGGCACGTGCTACATCGCCTTTGTTTTGCCACCAACCTACACAGCCCCTGCAGAGCATCATCGAGAAAAGCGTTCTAAAGACATTGATCAAGCAGACTCTGCCTCATCACAGTTCCTCGACGCAGCAAAAGGGCTCGTCCCGCTATGGGGTCCGATGGCAAACAGCCGAGCCATCAGACATCTGTCCCAAGCGGTAGAGACCGCCCTGAACGTCACTGCTGGCATCCTCACCAACAACACTGCTGAGCTCCAAGCGATCCGTCTGGTTACCCTGCAAAATCGCATGGTCCTGGACGTGGTACTAGCGGACCGTGGAGGAGCATGTCGCATCATCGGTGCCAGCTGCTGTGTATACATTCCTGATAATTCACCTTCTGTCTATGAAGCAATCGAACATCTCCATAGACTATCTTCAGAAATTCATCAAGGATCAGAGACTTGGACAATTGGAAGTTGGCTTTGGGGCATCTTGAAGGAGTGGGGTTGGAAAATATCAATGATTCTCTTGGTCCCAGTATTGACAATATGTGGTTGTTGTTTGGGTATACACTGTATACCACCTTTGTGTTCTCTTTGCATAACTACCTTGCACCCTAAGACTATGGACACTCAGCTAACAAAAATGAGAGTAATGTATGATCAAGAGATACGGGACATTATGAAGATCGAAATAGACTGACAAGCTGGCTAGTTATGTTCAAAGGGGCCACTGTTAAAAGCAAAATGACAGTTGTGAACATTACCTGCGCCATCTTGTCTGGTGGAATTCTATGTGCACATAAGTTGCAGTCATTTTAACCCCTTCGGTGCTCATGACGAGCTCAGCTCGTCATGCTGCGCAGTGCTCGTGTGCGCATGACGAGCTGAGCTCGTCATGAACCCGTCCACTCAATGAAACGCCTCGCACAGGGCGAAAATCGGCCGTGCACCGAAGGGGTTAATCTATCACAGCCATTTTGTACTCTGTTGGTCACCTTTGTTTCACCCTGCACTTACTAGCATCCCTCTGACCGACCTGGTATGTGTGCTGGGGGCTATAAACTCTATTGCCACAACAAACCTCAGCGCCACTTGCTGCCACAAACTCGTTTTTCCTCTCATCTCTGTTTTCAGGCAAACCTTTGGACACTCTACCCCTCACTGCACCTAGTTACACAAACAGGTTCCAAACACCAAAAAGACTCTTGCAACACGATTTATTGCATTGCAAACAGCAAGACTTGTTGTTATCAACAATGGGACCTGTTTTTATCAACAGAACGGACTCTTAGATCTGGCCGGTCTCACATGTTTTAGACCCTGAAGCAAGGTCCAGCTGCAAGATAAGATTGTCTGTTTGACCTGGGTGGGAAGAGAATTACTGTTGGGCTTGTGTGACAACCTGCCCGGGTCGGGACCCCAAGCTTGTGTAACCATGTTGACAAAACAAATGCATTGTGTCAAACCTGTATAAAAGGAAGAGCCAAAGGAGTATCAGCAGAACACTACCCTCAGACATCCCGGTGTCTGCAGTTGACGTGATCTCCTCATGAGAAATAAACCTTTTTCTTGTCTTCCAGTTTCCAGCGCTTGCCTCATTATTTTAATAGCGAACCCAAAGTGAATTAGAGGTGGAACCCTGCACCGGGCAGCATTGAGGGTCTTAGAAGACTCGCTGCCTTTCACATGTATTAACAGAGCATGTGTCCATACTGCAGTTGCAAGTGTGTTGGGTAACTTTCAAATTGACTCAGCTAAGCTTTTCAACCTGTTTGTTTCTGCAGTTCTAATGCGGCCGTTCGCTGGACTGGCGGCTCCAGGAGGATTCCCATCATGGTTTTTCATGCAGAAGCCATTCTTATGAAGGAAAGCTCCACACGGCACATTGGAGGTGGGTGATGCTGGTATTCGACTTGGTTAGTGGTGGAGTAGTATGAAGTGATTCTGCTGCTGCACGCTTAGGAAGTTGCTTGGAGGTGGGTGATGCTGCTACCACAGTGGAACGTTTGCGATGATGTAGCTAACACAGAAAACCTGTTTTGACATTGGTGGTGGTGATGGCAGTGCTAGCCAAGAGGGGTGAATGGAAGTGATGTGATACTACTGTCCTAGTGGGATGATTAGAGGTTCTGTTATTTCATTGTAGGGAGGTGATGCTTCTTGCTTGGGGGTTTGTCAGTGAGCAATTCTGCTATTATAAAGGGCTAATAGGCATGAGTGCAAGTCAGAGGTGGTTGATGACACTATCATTTTTGCATGGTTGAATGGCAGAAGATGGTGATGATGACGCACAAAGACACTGGTTAGGACCTTCTCAAACGTTAAGTTTTCTTGACAGTTGATCTCCAACTTTAAGAGACATCCTTCTGAGTAGGCACAACACAAATTCGTAAATATCCCTTAATGAGCATATAAACAAATCAAGAATTAGTCATTCAAGAATTAATAGAAGGAAAGTTAGCAGAAGGGAGCCACCACGTGATGTGGATCCTGACATCACTTTGCACAGCAGACTCTCCCCATGGATGAGAGGGGCTTGTGTATTCTGCAGTCAAGCAGAAGCTCGAAGGAGATAGCCATTTAACTGCCAAGTATGCTCTCCTTCTCCATAAGCACATGCTCCACAAGCAAGTTCATTGCGCTGCAGCTTACTGGCTTGAATGTACACAATGCCACAGTAATCTTGGTTCACAAAACTGCTGGGTCCCAGCTACCATTGTTACAGTGTAAGTCTTGGCCAGAGAGGCTGGTGCATGGCTGCGAGCAATACTGCCAACAGCTGGTGCTTTCTCCTGAAAAATCCTTATACAGTGATCAATCAGTGCAGTCCTTGGTAGAATATTAGCAATCACGTCTGAAACACCGGCCACTCTTGGGCATTGTGCTGGGGAGCTATCTCCCCATCTCTCTGACTAAAGCTTTAATACCATCATTATCATTATATCCCCTGGTGTCACTTCCAAGACCAAGTTTGTATAGCATGCTCCCTGAGAGCTGTTTGGAGGTGTATATTGCTGCTAGCGATGTGGCAGTACAGAAACAGAAATTGCTGTTTGTCAGGTGGACTAGTTGGTGTTTCATAGATTTTATCAAGACTTGTGGTTTTGTAGTGTAGCTCCTATTTCCCTTATAGGCTCTGCGCATTGGAATAATATATCCTATAGGTTTGACATAGGACTAAGGTCAGTATGTCCCTATCGAGTATATTAAACTTAATTACTTGTGCCAGCTAGCTCAGAGGCCACTAGAAACTTCTTGACGACAAGAAGGGATTAGTTTCTGGCTGCCGCAAAACATGACCACTGTATTTCCCTTACAGAATCAGGATGTGTCCCAGAGTCGTAGAAACAATAGATAACCATTTCACTCAGCTCAGTTGTACATGTTTCAGTTATTCTCAGATTTACACAGAAATAACCAGACGGGCGTTTCAATAAAGGATTTATTGAACAGTCTTGTTTCTGTTGTAAGTTATATGTGCTGTTACGATCACAAGACAGTATGTGAGATAAATAATGTACAAGGTGAGCAGTAAAAATAAATAATACTGCGTCAGCATTATCTTTTTAGCATATATGCATTTACATAAAATGACACAACCTAAAAATGCGAGTACTCATACGATGCGTTTCTAGCCTAGTTCTACCCAGTGTGCCTAACCTGTCCTAGGTGTAGGGAGAAGTAGAAGTAGGTGCTGTATTCCTGACTAGAGTATACCAAGAGTATGTTACGCCTAGTATGCCAAGAGTCTAGTATGCCAAGAGTCTCTCTAGGTTCTAGTCTGCTCCATACCTGAAGAATGAGAGAGGTAGGAATCTCTATCCGGACTCGAACTCCAACACCCCGCAAGGGAAGTTAGATCACTGGAAGCTGGACTCTCTGCGTGCAGGAAGGGCAGCGTCTTCTCAGTGCGTCTGGCCGGGAATCGGGCTCCTCTGAAGTCGAGGTCTCCTCTGATTTACAGGGGTTTGGGAAGGTATATTTATACCTGAAAATGTTAGCATTGACGTGAGTTGGGTAGCGAAAGACGTCATGAATGAATCCCTTAGGGAATAAGAGGTTCATGCATAATGTATGAGACCTTGAAGAAATCAATAGTCCTGGGCAAGGGAAACTCCCGCAGCCAGAGGGTCTGTTTGTTCATGGACTCGTTGAGACGCTAGGGTGGACGGATGTCGGAAGCCATGCCTGTATTTGGTATGCATAGTTTATGCCTAAATAAGGTCTGGGATTCTATGCCTATATAAGGGCAGGTTGGATTGTGCCTATATATGGTCAAGATTCTAGAAAGCCTGTTTAAGGACACCCTATGAAGTACACAACACCCACTCCTCTTTTGTGTATACAACAATACTAAAATGCTAAACATTTAAAATGCTAAACATCAAAATGGAGTACCGCATATTAAAATATATCCTAAAAAGCCTTAAAAGATACATTAAAATGCAAAGGATGCTGTACATTATTAAGCAGTGCTTTTCATTTCCTGCAAAAAGAGTGAAGTAAATGCAATCGGAACGAAATATAAAAGCAATATTTACATATGACGAGAATGAATGCAAGGTTGTTTCAAAACAAAATCATTCCCTGTCATGAAAATCAAATGAACTGAGTTAGACACACAAGATGACTAAGCGTCCCTGGAAGTACTGCCAAGTCCGTATTATAAGGCTAGTTTTACTTTAAGCAGATTGGATTGCCATTTTCGTTCGGGAAAAAAAAACAAATGGGACAAAAGTTCAAATCTGGTAATGTTCCAAGTCTTTGAAAAATGAAGGCCAAATTGTTGCTGTTGTACTGGAACAGAATAGAACAGAGTCAGTTCACGGGTCTGGTGTAAACATTAGATCATCTATTTCAATAGACAAAACATCATCCAATGTCGCTGGTGTAAGTTCGAACACCCCACGTAAGAGATTGACCGCACAAAGATGGGAAGCATCGCCCTCAGCATAGGCTGCTGCAGCAATGTTCGCGTCCGTTGTTACCTGTGTGCCTGGAGTTGTTTCTCGTACCTCAGCAGCAGCAGGAGGCGACTGTGAGATCTCAATGAATGCTGACATCAGTATTGGGAGCCTCTGGGGACAACACGAAGCATGGACCGTTATCGGGACCAGCAAAGTATCGACGTCCTTCGGCGCAGCTGATGGATATGTTAGACAAGCGTCCAACACGCATTCTTCACCGCATAGCAGGCATCGTAGAACAGGTAAGATGCAATCATGCCAGATTGGTCGGAATGACAGGAACCACGTGGTATTAAGGTCCCGTAGACGAGTCATGCCCAATAGCTGTACTATTCGCTCACGGCACTTTCTTTCAAGGAGAACTTTCTCCATTTCGCTCGGAGTTATTTCTGCGAAGCGGCTGGCCATAGCGCAATAGCAGACAGATGAATAGAATTCCCGCAACAAGTGCTAGAATTAATGGTATGCCACCAAACACCGAATGTGCAAAGTTCGGAATGATTCCAAGTATTGCCTGGAACGGTGCTAAGAGACCGGTGCAAATGCTCTTAAATACATGTACAATTCCTGTTGTATCTGACATGTTAAAGATACGTGATATCATTTCTACGAAATGTATAGGGCAGTTTGTACGTATTAAAGTCTGTATCTCAGCCGAAGTCCTTGCAATTTGTAGATCATAGGTTTCTTTGGCCGAGGTCAAAGGCACTGTTTGCTGTAAAAGCATGGCTTTCATTCTGCTTAAAGTATCAAATCTTATAAAAGAGACGTTAAGTGAAGGCCACAAAGGCGACTCCCTGACGGTGTCTATTGGGGGAAACAATACTTGCATACAGCAAGTGACCCTGGAGTTGACCGTTACTAGATATGGGATGCCGGGCAACATTCCACAGCAGCTCTGATCATTCAACATGAGGTAACTCCCATTCGAAAGTTGTCCAAACGTTGGATTAATCACAGCAGCTGGAGAACCGTGCTGATGGCAAGACAGGTTTGCCACAGAACCATTACAAGCTCCGTGTAAAATAATGTCCTGACATATGAGTGAACCGGTCAGTGCATGTTCACAGTTAGTACCGCTAAGAAACACTTCACGATCCCCACTCCAACATTTATGTGTATACGGTAAATTCCAAGATGTCTTAATGTATTCCTTACCCAACCTTTCATATTTGCCTGCTTGCATCTGTCTGACACAATACTGGAACTGAAAAGTTGTCACAGGTAATGTTATTTTGCCATGAATAAGCCATTCTGTAGCTGGTTTTTCTGCCACTGTGAATGGTAATTTGTCAATTTTTTCAATGCTCAGCACTGTATACTTTGCTCCTCTTTGTGCCAATTCGATCTGTTTATCAGTTAGATTGTATTCTGCAAACAGAGACGACGTGTTGATGAAACGCCAAGGCACATAGCCCGCTCGCAAAGATTGCAGCGTCCATGTCAATAACACTATAGAACGTAATTGAGACTGACCTTGTTGTAACATAGCCAAATCTTGTTCTAAAATGTCGATAGCAGAGGATACAATGCCATCCAATGAATAAATTCTGGAGGACAAAGTTGTTAACCCATTGTCGACTACAGAGAGTGTTTTCTCTAAATTAATACGATCAAGTTCACGTATTCGTTCTGCAGCCTCTATCTGTGACACTTTCCATGCTTCGTTATAAGCAGCGTAGATGCCGGCATATATGAAACGTTTTTGACGCGGTTTTCTTGGTCCAAGCAAGAATTCTCTAAGATCTGCGTCGTGTGCAAGTAAGGTTAAGTGTTGCTTCACATCCTGTAGTGTAGATTTATGCAGCCAATCGAGGCATAATTTTCCTACACTATATGTTGTTACTACCCCCGGATGTTGTCTTTGGACATATCTTGGGTCTGGCCTATGAAGTGCAAAGCCCTGAGTTTTGTTCAAGAACCTTTCCTGACAGTTGTTTGTGTCTGTGGGCCAGATCAACCATTTCTTCCAATTTGGATGAGTTCTGTTGAGTTGTAGTATATTGTCGACTGTCACCACTGCCTTTGTTGTATTATCACTGGCAGGTGTTGGCACAGAAGGTGATTTCATCTCTTTTATCTTGGCTAACCCAAGACAAGATGTCTGTTGGACGGTGTCATTCAAAAACATGATTTGTTCAGGGATTATACAGGCTCTAAATAAAGCTTCTATACCCTGCACTTGCCAATCTTTACTACCCCAGACAGTTTTTGTCTCAATTGTGTCTTTCCATAAGTCGAAACCCTGTGTAGACAGTTGTGCAATAAATGCTTCAGAGTAAATCTGTTTTGTATTTGTTAACATAATTTTCAGTCCTGTTTTGTTTACATTTTTATAGTAAAACGTTTCTGGATCAGCTGTATTATAACCTGAAAAATATGGAAATTTACTAGCAAAAGTTTTTGAACTACCATGTGGTGGTGTAGGACAATGTTCCCATTGATTAAACATAAACACATTTCTTGGATATGCAGTTTTGTGCAAATAATGATGACCATAGTGGTTGTAACAATACATTTCTTCGTAATCATTTGTACCCTCTAAATATTCATTTTTAGAAAATGCAGCAGATTTTTCTAGATCAAACATTATATCTTGAACAGTCTCTAAGTCCCAATCATCTGAATAGGTACTGGACGTTATCAAATCGCTTAGTGAAATTTTAAACAAATGTGGAATGTTCAATTGTTCACTTGGACCGAAGATTTCATAATCTGTTTTGTCCCACACTATACCATCCTGTATAGGAACAGCTGTGATGTTCACTGATGACAAGTCTCTTGCTTCACGATGGGAAGATTTATGTGGTTTCAAAAGCACGTTTATGTCCTTTCCTTCAATGTTCACATGGATGTATCTGCCACTTATAAGCATGCTTACTGTTGTTACCAAAGCTAGCCAGAGCAGGAAAACAAAGAGTCCAGATGTAATCCAGAGTTCAATCCATGGAGAAACCAGATAAGTCTTTTTCAGAAAGTGAATAAAGTCTTGTACCTGCTGCTTGAGTTTTGATGATGCTGGCGTCGTTTCAGGTTCGCTTGGATCCACTGAGAACGTATCAAAGTCAATGAAATAGCCAGAAGCAGTTCTGTCAATTGTTGGAATTGCATCAGGATTCGTTGAAATCACAGGAACCAGTTCTTCACGTGTCACGTTGGTGTAGACAGGTGTATTTGGACGAACTGTTATTTGGTTGTCAAGAGGGATGAGTTCCATAGCCTGGTTGCATAGTCCTTCATTTGTTACAGCTGAATTCTCGATCGTGATCAGTCTTTCAGTCTGAACCTCTTGAATAGTAGCGAGAGGAGTGCGTCTGCTACTAGGTCGGAGTCCACGAGGCCTACTGCTTAGTATTGGCCACATATTGTGGTTTGATCAGGTCGATTGACACAAATCTTTTCTCCTTTCTTCCAGCAAGGGGCGGCAGAAGTACTGTCCTTGTTCCTTGAACAGCTAGAACAGGTACCGGTTGTCTGTAAGAAGGTCCAAATTCCTTCTTGTCCGCGATTTTTTCTCTGACTAGATCCCCAACTTTTGGAATCCAGACAGGCCTTGCTGGGACCGCCGATTTTTCCCCAGTGGTGGTTGGCTGTAAGGATACGTTGCTTTGTTTCGTTCTTAACTTGTTAAGTTCCTGTAAAACAGCCAAACGATCTTTGATATCAAATGCTTTTTTGTCCACCACTGTGCCTACGTGTTCTAAGTCTGGAACCCACATTCTTGTCCCAAATAGGACCTCATATGGAGTGACTCCCCCTAGAGAACTTCTTGGCAAGTTATTGATAGCGCGCTGAACGCTAATGAGGTGTTTGACCCACCCATCACCCGAGCCTAATACCCTAGCTGTTATAGACTGCTTTATGTCCCGGTTTTTCCTTTCCACAACAGAATTTCCCTCAGGATGGAATGGAGAGGAGTACCGCAATGCAACGCCCAGACTGGCCATGGCCTCCTTGTAAGCCCTAGAGCTAAACGCAGGACCCTGGTCAGAATGAAACGTGCCTATTGCGTATGTGCCGATAAAGACTCGCAAATCTTTTATAACAGTTCGAGCGTCAGCTGAGCGCTGAGGCCATAACCATAGGAACCTAGATTCAGTATTTGCGGGAATTCCTTTGTCCAGTAGGACGCTGGCGAGTAGATAGCCTAATGCTGTCTAACAGTGGTGTCTGCACTGGGCTGCCGCATTCGCTGCATGGTGTCTGGTGGCTCTCTTGCTGTAATTTACAGTCCAAGCAGTTGTTGATGAATATGTGAATTTGTGTATTCATTCCAGGCCACCAGTACATCTCTTTTAATGTCAAAATTGTTTTTGAGATCCCTTGATGTGACAGACCCTCCCCCAAATGTGTTTCATAAATCAAGGCTGCTCTTCGTTCCATGTTTGGAATTACCCTATCCCCCACTCCAGGGATTCGAGCAAAAGGAACGTTATTCGCATCAATTACATAAGAGTACTTGAGTGGAAACTTTTTGGTAACGCTGCACTGCTGCCTTTGCTTGAAGCATTGACAGCTAACATTATCTCACCGTCTATTTTTGTTTTTGAACGAGTGATCGCAGCTACGGAAGCCGTTTGCACAGCCCCCTTCGCGGCTTCGTCAGCCAATGAATTCCCTGCAACGTGAACGCCATCACGCTGATGACTCAGTGTGTGAATCACGTGAGCCTTTGGTAGTTCGTTTTTCAACAGAACTACTTGTTCCCAAAGCAATTTGTGCTTAATTGTGCCACCTTTTGCATCCTTAAAACCATTTTCAAGCCAGGTTCGTATATAGTTATTATACGACTGAACACAGTAAAAGGAATCGCACACTATCAGTGTGAGGAATTCTCGATCCATACTCTCAAGTGCCAGTTTGAATGCCTGTAGTTCAGCTCGCTGAGCTGTACAATCACCTAGTGACTGAGTTTTTGTGACCATAGGTCTGAAGATGCCATTTCGCATGCGACCTTTAACGATAGCACACGCTGCACTGTAAGCTTGCTTACTCCCTGTTGCGGGCTGTGCGGATCCGTCAGTGTAAATTACGAATTCATACTGATCGAGAGGCAGAATCTCAGTGGGCAGAGGACATTCTTGTTCATATTGGAGAAATGCCTGTGTTTTTAAATCTGGATCAAATACATATTCAACATCAGTTGCAGCAAGAGAATTAACCCACTGTATCCATCTCGGATGTAAAGCTTTAGCATTCGGAATGCTCGCTTTTGTGACCTCTTCTAAAGCCGGTACTGGGGTAACGACAATTATGCGTTTCCCTTGGGCTAAGGCTCTTTCTTTTGCTACAGCTGTTTGAACTGCTGTCAGAATTTTTTCAGTTGAACTGAAACGCATTTCCGCTTGTGTGTACAAATGTGATTTGTATGCAATTGGTACTTTCTCACCCTCGTTAAAGGTTAAGTAAGTGAATCCACATTGACCCGAAATTATTCGAATCACCAAATTTCTTTGACTTACGCGTGTTTGTGAGTGATTTGTTGCTAACATGTTAGCCTGGAGTGAACGCAAAATTTCTGTGTGTTCCTGTGTCCAGTTTTTATTTGAAAAATCAGGTTTGATTAATGCGAGGTTTAACCCTTTCTGCATAGTTTAGAATGTATGTTCTACCAAAATTTAGGAATCCCAGTATTGATTGTAAATTTTTTAGCGTTTTTGGAGGTTGGAGCAGCGCACATTTCTCTAGAAAGTTAGCTGCCAAGCTCTTGCCTTCACTTGAAAGCTCATATCCCAAAAATAGGACATTGAGATGGGCAATTCAGGACTTTTTAAAGTTGAACTTGTAGCCCTCAGAGGCGAATCCCAATATAATGGTGCTCACCCTGTTCAAGTGTTTTTCCAAGTCATCGTCTGTCGGATAAATATCATCGACATAGGACAATGCCTCGTTGTCATAAATTTGTAGTAACTCCGTTACTCTTGCTGAGAATAACCCCGGGCTGTTCTTGAACCCTTGTGGGAGTCGACAAAAGTGACGCTGGGTCCCCATTATGGAGAATGCCGTTAAGTACCTGCTTTCAGGTGCTATATTTTGACAAAAGAAACCGTTTGAGATGTCTAATGTGGTTTTGTATTTTTTACGCACAATGTTATTCATTAATGCTGTGCTGTGTGCATTTTGCACTGCAAAAGTTTTAGAACAAGTGTTTAAATGTCTGTGGTCCAAAACTAGACGATATGTATTGTCTGGTTTGGAGACAGGAAACAAAGGATTGTTCATGGATGAGGTGCATGTTTCAATCACCCCTTGGTATTCAAGTTGATTTAAAATCTCCCTGACCTGTTTTTTAGCTTCTTGCTTAATTGGATACTGCCTTTGAGCAGTAGGTTCATGTTTCAGATTTATTTTATGGTGAGGGGAGTCCTCATCCCATCCTACATGATTTTTATATAATGCTGGAGCCTGGGCCACTGCCCATTTTCTGGCATATGTATATTTTAAGTGAATTGGAATGTGATTGGAGAAGGCAGGCATAATCATGTCCTCGCCGTGTGGGCACTCCCTGACAAATTGTGGTGGCCAGTCTTTTTCTGCTAGAAGTATGTCATAACCCTTTGATAGTCTTTCCCAAAAAAGTGCTTTAACCTGTCTAGGTTTGTCTCCCTCCATCCGGAGTGTTATTTCATATAACCTTTGTGGAGTACTAACCCTGGTGTCTACAGTCTCTACTGTAATGTACTCATTCAAGTCCACTATCTCCAGAAGTTCCATCAGGTTCTGGCGAGCTATTGTGACTTCTGCTGCACTGTCCAGCATTGTCTGAGCCCATTCTCCGTTCTTGAGTTGCGATCTCATTATTCTCGGCATGTCTTATCTTCAGACCTGCTACTTTCTTTTGGAGAATTGAGGTTTAGCTTTAATTGTTGTTGCGTGCTTGTCGTCTTTCGATTTCACGCGTTCTTCTCTATGTTCTGTTCGTCCTCTTCTTTCCGAAGTCTGTGATGAGACCTGAAAGGGACGAGAGGAACGTGTATCAGTGTCTTGATACCTATCAGGTTTTCTCAAATTATCCCTATTCCTGAGGTTGTACCGCCTTTCAGAGGGCTCCTTTTGAGGAGACCTACCTCGGGATTGAGAACCTTTCTCGTTTTAATTTTGTTTGTTAGATTCCCACTTCTTTTTAGAAGATGTAGGAGTTTGTTTAATTGAGTCCTTCTCAGGACTTTCAGATAGTTTTGGTTTAACTGGTCTCCCACCCAAACTATCTCTGCCTAATTCTGCATATGATTGCTCTATAATTCTGGGTAGCTCTGTCTGATGTTCTGTAACATCAAATTCCCTTAGTTTTTGTCGGATCGCCACTGCTGCTGCCTCCCCTTTAATATTAGATAATATTATCGTTGAGACCTGTTCAAAATTTTTCAGTAATTTCATACCTAAATTTAAAGCAGGCTCTGCTCCATATTCGTTTTGAATTTGTTTTAGGACATCTGGTATTACCGCAATTGACGGAATGCTGTGTGTTTTAGTGTAGATGGCAGCAAAGACTGAGCCCCAAGTGGTACAGTCTTCCAGTTGTGGTGTGATCCCCATTGGTAAACTGATGGTTAGGATTCTGTGTTTCTCATGTGGGCTAGTATTTGGAAATACTGCTTCAATTTGAGTAATTTTTTGAGCTATCCAAAATGGAATTTGCTCCCGCTTAGTGGGCATTTTACCCATGACTGCGTATAGAGTCAGTGGTGTAATTTTTAGTGTACTCCCCTGTGGAGGAGTATGATTTGTAATTGTTAATGGTGGTTGGACTGTGAAAGTCCGCATGACATATTGAACCAATTGTCTGTAGATTTTTATTAACTCTGTGAGTTGATTAAGTATTTCCTCGTCTGACATTATTTCGATGTCTGGATGAGGTGTGTAGCCGGCTAGAATCGGCCATGTTGCTCCTGGTCTACCTAGTGGACCGAGCCTGGTTATATTTTTATTGTGTTTTAGGGCGCCTTTAAACCAGAGCTGATGCTCCTGGTATGTTAATGGAATCTCAATATCCTCGAAAGGAATGTATTCCTCTGGTGCTTCATCTTCTTTGTAGTAGTGAAACAAGTGTGTTACTGGATTGGATTCAGGAAGAATTACCCATGAATAGAATACCTCTGTCTGAAAGGATTCATGTGCCTCAATCACGAAAACTGCTCTACCTCCTCTTGGAGATAGGCCATGTTTTATAAGTTTTAGAGTAATGGCTCTTCTTAAGTTAGGAGGAATGTCTATGACACCCTCTTCGGCTTCATTTAAACCTGTGTTGTTAAATAACGCTGGTTGGGCTGGATCAGCCGCAGCTCCACCGGTTCCGACGTCATTGTCAGTGCCTGACATTTTTCTGCTTGAAAATATGTAAAACAAATTTCAAGGAGACAAAGATAAGGTACACAATATTGTGGAACACTGTATCCTTCAACGTTGAGCAAACCAAACAGCTAATATATAGGGTACTGCCCTATGTAGCCGTGGCGGATACTATCCCTGCCCACTCCAGACGTCTTTTGGAGTATATGGGGTAGGGGTCTCTGAGAGAGAAAAGAATATATGCACAGCTGAGTTACTCAGTATCTAACGTTGAATTACTGCCTTACCAAACGTTGGGCGCCATGTAGTGTAGCTCCTATTTCCCTTATAGGCTCTGCGCATTGGAATAATATATCCTATAGGTTTGACATAGGACTAAGGTCAGTATGTCCCTATCGAGTATATTAAACTTAATTACTTGTGCCAGCTAGCTCAGAGGCCACTAGAAACTTCTTGACGACAAGAAGGGATTAGTTTCTGGCTGCCGCAAAACATGACCACTGTATTTCCCTTACAGAATCAGGATGTGTCCCAGAGTCGTAGAAACAATAGATAACCATTTCACTCAGCTCAGTTGTACATGTTTCAGTTATTCTCAGATTTACACAGAAATAACCAGACGGGCGTTTCAATAAAGGATTTATTGAACAGTCTTGTTTCTGTTGTAAGTTATATGTGCTGTTACGATCACAAGACAGTATGTGAGATAAATAATGTACAAGGTGAGCAGTAAAAATAAATAATACTGCGTCAGCATTATCTTTTTAGCATATATGCATTTACATAAAATGACACAACCTAAAAATGCGAGTACTCATACGATGCGTTTCTAGCCTAGTTCTACCCAGTGTGCCTAACCTGTCCTAGGTGTAGGGAGAAGTAGAAGTAGGTGCTGTATTCCTGACTAGAGTATACCAAGAGTATGTTACGCCTAGTATGCCAAGAGTCTAGTATGCCAAGAGTCCCTCTAGGTTCTAGTCTGCTCCATACCTGAAGAATGAGAGAGGTAGGAATCTCTATCCGGACTCGAACTCCAACACCCCGCAAGGGAAGTTAGATCACTGGAAGCTGGACTCTCTGCGTGCAGGAAGGGCAGCGTCTTCTCAGTGCGTCTGGCCGGGAATCGGGCTCCTCTGAAGTCGAGGTGTCCTCTGATTTACAGAGGTTTGGGAAGGTATATTTATACCTGAAAATGTTAGCATTGACGTGAGTTGGGTAGCGAAAGACGTCATGAATGAATCCCTTAGGGAATAAGAGGTTCATGCATAATGTATGAGACCTTGAAGAAATCAATAGTCCTGGGCAAGGGAAACTCCCGCAGCCAGAGGGTCTGTTTGTTCATGGACTCGTTGAGACGCTAGGGTGGACGGATGTCGGAAGCCATGCCTGTATTTGGTATGCATAGTTTATGCCTAAATAAGGTCTGGGATTCTATGCCTATATAAGGGCAGGTTGGATTGTGCCTACATATGGTCATGATTCTAGAAAGCCTGTTTAAGGACACCCTATGAAGTACACAACAGTTTATATTAACCTTTTGTGTACAGAAAAGTACGATACAATGACAAGATCTGTGGGGAAGGTATGAAGCTTTCAGAGAGCAGGTTTTCTTGGAAAAAATGTCAGTACCACTTAAACAGGGATGCGTAGTACGTGCAAAAATGCAGGCTACAAAAACGTATAGCGAAAATCCAGATGATGTAGAATATCTTAATTATTTGGAAGCAGAATCTAAGCACATTTTGTTTTCAGTTTCCTCTGTCTCACAATCGATTTTGTCCCTTTAGCTTTTACCAGACTGTCTGTTTTTTGGACCCTGTGCTTCTTTTCTAGGCACACAGCTGGCAATGACACACACATGTTGCTTAGACATGGGTATTTAAACTAGGTAGATGTAACACTATATAATGCAAAAGCAAAAAAGCTCCTAATGTCCTTCTTGCGATGATCTTACTACGACTTTACTCTAATTTCCTGTATCTTTCAATATCTTATGTGAGGATATATATTTGTCTTCATGGCTGGGATTAATGAATGACCTTTTATGACAAGTGTTTCATTTAGTTGTGATTTTATTTAACTTGCTTTTCAGTTCCCCTCTTCTTTTCCAGCCTTCACTCAAATACTTTGTATTGGCTTCTGTAAGTTAAGGATTATTGTCAGCAAAAGTGATTATCAAGGGGTATTATGGCTCTCACTAGCCCTTGGATGATCTCATTTACAATGGGTCAGATTGCACGGAGTATTTTTTGTCCATCTCTCCCCGAAGTTCAATGCTATCTAGGTTGGATGAATGTCATGCTGCTGGCTCAGTGATCTTGTTTCAGGCAGGTGATGCTATTAAGGGTGATTTGAGCTGTTTGTATTGCTAGCTGGATGGGTATGATACTGCTCACCTAGCGAGCTGGCAACTGGTCAGCGATGCGGAACACCACATGAGCTAATTGGAGGGTAATGAGGTGGAACAATAGTTGCAAGACCAGTGGAATAGCTGGAGGTGGGCATTGGGTGCTGCTGCTTGTGCAGTAAGTTATTTTGAGATGCTTGATGCTAAGAACTTTGTGGACTGATTGGGCGTAGATGCTGCAGCTACCTCAGTTATTGATTGGAGGTGGTTGATGCTTTTAGTCCGCTGAACTGTTCAGTGATGGGTTGTACCAGTCAGTCAGTGAACTTGTAGGACTTGGTGATAGCTCAGTGGTCCTTTTGGGTGTGGGTGTTTCACTTCATCCAGCGTACCGATTGGAAATGAATGGTGCTGATCACCCAGTGGGCTCCTTGTTAGTGGATGATGCTTTTGCCAAGTGTACTATTTGTTGCTGCTAGGGCACAGATGGTATGAATACCCTTTTTTCTTGCACTGCAATCATGGAGGCTTCAGAAAGTTATTGTGGAACAAGCTGAAATACATAGAAGACCATATGTGCTGATGCGATTTGTCATTTCAAGGCAGGGAGATGTCATTTCAAGGCAGCTACAATCCCTCTCTAGGATCTTGGCACCACTCCATACTACATCACCTGTGATGCACATCCTATTAAGGGTTTTGTTAGTCTCTGTGGTGTCATTTTGATGCTACTTCCATCTCTTTACTGTAGGAGTGCAAGTGGACAGCTGCCAATCGACATGTGGGTTTTAGATCGGAATGAACCTCCTTGTCTCCCACACCTGTTAGCATTTAACTTGTTTTTCTGCCTTTGTCTAATTTTCTTTTTTTCCCCAAAAATTCTGTTCTTGATGCAAATTTTTTCCCCTGGAGAAAATAAGATATATGTTGCTGCTCTACTTGGGTCTCACCACTAAGTCAGTCTATATGTGAAAACTAGTTGGTGGTAGATTGGCTGCTTTAAACAACCTCCCTTGGATATTGAGTAATAGTCTCCATCTTCTTTCAGCATTGTCAGATCAGCGATAGCTTATAACATCAACAAACCTAGTAGAAATCCATACTTTAAGCAGCCAGCAAAAGATCAACATGACCAGTTTGCATCCAGAATAAACTGAAACGTATCACATTTTTTTTTTCTCACAGCAAAATGTTATTGTCAACAGCCGTAGCAAGCCTGGCATAGCCAGGTCATCTAGTAGCACAATGTATAGAGTTGCAATAATGATGTCGACTTTTTGATTACAGATTAACAATTGAAATTGAAATACAATCAAACACATTTCTCCAACAGTGAACAACAGTGTCATATATCTGAAATATAATACAATGCATGTCGTTTCCAGCCATCCAAATCGCAAAGTTATACAGTTACAGCCATGTTGATCTCCCAGCACTACCTTCCTCCCCCCCCCGTCGCTAATCCAGTGATACAGTTGGAATAGGCTCCAAATACAGACCCCCATAGTCTGCCCACCTCTTCCAGATCTTGGGATGTTTCTGGGGGCATCCTCTCGCTTTATATATTGGTAATTCCAACCCCATGCAAAAATCTAGGCCCTTTTTCCATATCCCTACCCAAGGTGGGGAGGCATCTTTCCATGCTTTTGCTATGTCTCGTTTTGCCAACGTAAGGCCCAGGAGCAATAAGTGTCACTTATATATGTTGCCCCCAATGCCATTAGTAATGTGTAGCAAGGCTAGCCGCGGTGAATAGGGAATGTCCCAGCCCAAAACTTCTGACAGACATGTAATTACTCCCCGCCAGAACCTAGAGAGTGCAGTGCACTGCCATACGGTATGTATAAGGGTGACATCTGTAGCTTGGCAGCGTAAGCAAATGGGAGATTCAATTAGCCCTGCACGCCAGAGCCTATATCTAGTGTAGTAGACCCTGTGAAGGTATTTGAATTGTATGAATCGTAGTTTTGCTGCAATGGGCGCGCCACGTGGGGACTCTAATGCCTCCGCCCAGTCTTCGTCGTCCAGGAGGCCCAGGTCTTCCTGCCAGGCCGCACGCGTGTTGCTAAGTGTAGTGGGGCTATTTGTCACTAGTGTTCGATAAATCTTGGTGATCTTATGTTCCAGAGTTCACCCATAAATACCTTAGCTTCTATAGGATTAAAATCTGGTATTACTTCCTGGTGGGCAATGTATGGGGAAAAGGCATGGCGGAATTGGAGGTATTTATAAAATTGCGTCCGTGGCATTACATATTCTTGCTGCAGTTTCTGAATGGACTTCAGGATTCGACCATGAAGGACATCCCCTACCGTAGATATACCAATTGCCTCCCAGCCGGAAAAGCCAGAGAGCCCCGACAGCTGAGGCAAAAGACCATTGTGCCATAGGGGCGTTTCTTTCGTCAGCCTACCCCACCACCCCATGTAATGCAGTGACCGTCTCCAGATTATGAAAATCGTGGCAGTCGCCGGCAGCAGCACCTTCAAGGTCGAGCGTGCATAAAGAGTCGTGTGCAATGACATATTACCCATCAGCCATCGTTCAATTGCATAAGCGGGGTCGCATCTGTCTCCATACCACCAGTCATTAAGGATAAGGAGGTGCGAGGCTGCATAATATGCCTGGACGTCAGGCGTTGCTATGCCTCCGCAATACGTCGACTGGAAGCATGTTTTCAATACCACCCGGGCTGAGCCTCCACCCCAGAGGAAGAGTCTAAGAGTAGCATTCAGTTGTTTGAACCAGGTGGGTGATATTAGGTACGGGTGGTTTTGCAGCTGGTATAGTAGCCAGGCAGGGAGACCATCTTAAAGATGGTGGATCTGCCAAACAGGGAGAGCGGTAGATGTGACCAAGAGCGGGTCTGCGCCTTAATTTGCTCCCATAACGGGGCCAGATTCCTTTCTCAGGACACAAATTTGGTAGGTCGACAAGTATACCCCCAGATATTTAAATCCATCTCGGACCACAGTCACCTCATCTGTCCACTTGCCCATGTGACTACCACCCCGTAGGGGCCACAGAAATTATTTCCGGGCATTCATATACAGTCCTGACGTCTCACCAAAGATCTGCATGATCCTAAGCAGCCGTGGCCCCGACCGTTCTGGTCGCATGAGGAAAAACAGAACATCATCCGCATACAGAGCTATGCGGTCGGAGACTTCTCTTGACCACTTGAAGCCCCGGATTTGCGCATCTATGCACACCCATGCCGCAAGTGGCTCCATAGCCAAAGCAAAGCGGTAGGGAGAGAGGGGGCACCCCTGACGGGTACCCCGCCCAATGGAGAAGGCCTTAGACATAGAATCGGCAACACGGACTGATGCAGTGATGTCAGTATATAGAAGTTGAATGTAGTTAAGGAGGCGGGGCCGAAGTTCAATTGGCTCAGGAGTGCAAAGAGGTAGGTCCAGCTAAGAGAGTCAAATGCCCTGTCAATGTCGGCCAATAGGAGCGCAGCTGGCTCCGCAAAGCGGTCCACCGTCGCAATTGCATTATGTGCACGGTGGATATTATGTCTTGTGGCCTGGCCTGGCATGAAGCCCGCCTGGTTGGGATGGATCAGATCTGTGATGTATGGCGCAATGCGAGTAGCTATGACTTTAGCAAGAAGCTTAGCTTCCACATTGAGGAGTGAGATTTGACGATATGAAGCGTGATGTTCGGGGGGTCTATCCGGCTTTAGAAACACTACTATTTCAGCATGACGCCAATCTCTTGGGAGGCGTTGCTTGTCTAGCGCTGCATTAAGTGCCGCTAGATATGGGAGCAGCAATAGGGATTGGTATTTCTTGTGATATTCGCATGGGAAGCCATTTGGGCCAGGTGCTTTACCAGGGTGCATCTCAGAGAGTGCCCCCTGGAGTTCCTCGATCGTTATCGGGGCGTCCAACTCCTCTCTCACAGAGTCTGCTAGGGCACGTGGAGGCATATCCTCTATGAATTTATGAACAAGATGGGGGGGGGGGGAATGATCTCTCTGGGGGCATATAAATCCTCATAATAACCTGCAAAGCTTGCTGCAATTTGTAGTGGGTCAGTGAGTATCTCCCCAGTGGGACCACTAACAGTTGGCAGGGCTAGGGGGCAGAGCGCCCGTTGGCAGAGTTGGTGTAGCAGCGCACTAGACTTATCTCCCCACTGGTATATTCTGCTGCGGGATGCCAGCCAGGTCATTCTCGCCTCGTCCATCAATTCACCAGCATACACCTGTTGCACATGGAGCAATTGTCTGCGCGCATTCCCTCACTCGTCCCCTCTGCTCCTGAACTCCAGGTCCATAAGCTGGGCTTCCATCTGCGTCAATTTCTCACGGCGCTGGTTACGCTGTGCCGTACAATACGCAGTATCCACCCCCCGAAGTGTTGGCTTCATGAACATATCACATTTTAATCTCACCATTTCCTTTGCTTTGATACTTTATCCATTACCTTCAGTAACGTCACTGTATTAACTATTTGTTTTGAGTAAGCACAGGGTAGAAAATGTTTGTTCACAAGTACTTTGAACTCTGGAGCTTCCTGGCAGTCATGGATAAATCTGATGAACATTTTGTGCACATCATGTTGCTGAAGAATCAACTCATTCAGGCAGTGTCTTGTTTGTTCCCCTGAAGAAGTGCAGAAGTTGACCAATCACACCTCTGTAATGGACGAGAAGTCAAACTGTCTTTTAGACCAGTATATATTCCTCTTTGATTCTCCTGCCTCCCTCTAATATTGATATGTTTTGTTCTTTACAGAGCGCTATCACCTGGGCTATAAGATTGTTCGCACTGAGAGTCGGTTAGTCCGCAGCATTTTGGACGCACATGGTTTTCAAGAGGTATGTTGTTATTTACTGTGGTGTATGGCATGTCAGAAGTCCGTCCACCCAATGATGCTATGAATTCCACATCCAAACAAGTGATATGCCCAACTTCAGTTATTGGGTCTTCTTCTTCTCAGAGGGCTATTCAGTCCTAAAGTGTGCCACCCTTTATCTGCATGTGGAGAGAGAGGTAGTCGGGACATTTGTGTAGCTGTTATAGTTGCAAGTGGAAGAATAGGAGATCTACTTGTGGGGGCTCATAGGTTGGTGCTACTGTTTTATCTTAGCTCCTTGTAATTCTACTTCATGGTCTGATGAGCGTCTCTAGAGAGGACAAGTTTTTCGGTTATCTCCATATGAGTCGTAGAGAAGATGATGAACTGCTGGATGCTTGAAGAAAGTGTCCCACCAGATTATGCATTACAGGTAATGGACAGATACGACAGCTAGGTTCTCTCGCTTTAATCTCAAAGTGGCAAAAAGAGTGTGAGGGATAGGTCTGAGGGTTGCATACACAACCCGTATTACTTGTCTGAGAGTCACTTGGTCTTGATTTGGGGACAAAACAGGGTTTTATTGTTTGTCTGTATTCAAGATGACTATTGGTGGCCCATTTTTTTTTTTAAAGAAAGTGTCCCAGACCTTGCATGTACAGAGAAATTGCTTCAATTTTTTGAAAAGGGGAAGGATTATCAGGAAAGGACCCATTTTGGACGTGAGAGTTCTTAATTGATTGTCCAGTTTCAGTTTAACTTTTATGAATATTTGTCATGTACCATGGATCGCCCGGTGAGCAGTGCAGAAAGCTTTGAAAGAGAGTTTTCTTACAACTGGTAACCAGTTTAGAACCTTGAGCGAAGGGGAAATGATCCTTTCTGCTGAGATTTATGACTTGTGTGGCTGCAGCATTCTGGATTTAGTGTAGTTGCCAGTTAGCTGTCGAGCGAATCTGATGTACAACCGATTGGCATAATCAACATGTAACAGTACTAGAGTTATTGATGCTGAAATCCTGTAGATAAGACCACAGTAAGGGAACATTCATTGTATTGTTCTCATCGTATAGAAAGCTTCTCTGATCACTTTATTCAGTGGTTCCCAATCTGTGCGCCGTGGCTCCCTGGTGCGCCATCAAAACTAGCCAGGGGAGCCGCGCACCAAGCCCTTTAATGCATATAATGTTGAAGGGTTTGTTGGCTTCAGTTAAACTAATTAGACTTAAACGCGTTATGTCAATGTTTTGTAAGTGGCATGCCTAAAGCTGGAGACGTAGGCTTAATTGATGGCATGTCGAGGGAGATGACCTCCATATTTCACTGGTTCCCCACGTGCCAACACCCACAAAGTAAGAGGAAGACACTTAATTTATTTTGTTAGACTAGTAGATAGTTTAGTTTTTTTCCAAATGCTTTTTACACCAATATAATTTATCAGGAAAGTATAGTTGTCCTGTCTCTCAAACACACTAAGGGCCTGATTACAACTTTGGCGGTGCAGCCCTTCGCCAAAGTGGTGGTCAGACCACCCACCAGATTAGGAGTTTCCTCCTGTCTGACTGGCTTTGTTTTGACGTTCCCACAGCGGTGCCCTGAAAATGGGCACTGCAATGGGAACGCCAAAAACAGTTCCCGCATGGCATGGACTGATAAGTCCATGCCGCGCAGGAACTGGGGTGCATACATACAGGGGGGCACATGTTGTGCCCCCCTGCATACGCCCCAGGGTGTAGAGGCTCAAGGGGTCCTGTAGGGCACCCTTTGTTTCCTTTCCGCCAGGGTTTTCATGGAGGCGGTACCGCCATGAAAACCATGGCGGAGAGGTAACTCATAATATGCTTGGCTGGACTGTGGCGATCCCGCCAAGCATATTGATGCCTCCTGACCACTGCACCACCGCCAGGGAATGGTGGTTCCATGGCAGCTGTGGCGGGCGATGGTGGTCCGACTGCCCCAATTGTAATAGGGCAGTCTGGAGACCGCTGCGCCCCCATGAGGATGGCGGTCCATGGACCGCCAGACTCGTAATCGGCCCCTTAGTGATATTAAGTATTGACATGTGTACTGGAACCATAGGTACTTCCAGTACACACACATTTCAGTACAGGCTTGCTCTCTCCATGAGCACAGGGTAGTAAAACACCATATACGGTGTAATGCCAACATTTGGAAGCAAGAAAGAGGGACGTTTAAAAAAAAAAACAGTGGAATTTATTTTGCTTGCATTGAATTGGAGGCAATTTTAGGGAGGAGACAGCGAAAATAAAGCTGTATTTGGTTTTAAAAATCGTGAGTCACCCTGCTGAGACCGGAGCGTTGGCATGTATGACATGGGTAGAAATGGAAGTGCATGCAAATATTCTTCAAGCGCAGAAACACTTTGGCAATGGTGCCTAAATTCATAGGGGTGCTATCTCGTACTGTAAGTGAGATAAAAAAGCTTGAGAGGGTTCTCTAACAAAATATTCCAAGCTACACTTCTTTGCCCATAGCTTTTTTTAGAGCCGCCACCTTAGTAATACGAAACACCCTGCGTATATAATTATAATGCCGTCATCATTTTCATCCCAAGTATTATCAGGGAGAAAAATGGAAGTACTCTCGAGGCCGGGCTTACATACCTCCCCCCCCCTTCTCAAAAAAGTTTGGGAATCACTGACTTTGTTGATCAGGTGTGGAGTGTTATCCATGATCACGGCAAAGTTCTTAACCTCTATGGGTGTGTTTGCTTAGAGAAGCGGGAAGGTATTATCTCATTTATCATAAAGGAGAAAATCCTTTGAATTGTTCATCTTAAATTCCTTATTTCTACTCTGCGATTGGGGTATATAGATCTGAGAGCTGAGGACCTTAAACCCAGATCTCGATCTGGCTGTCCCTCAAAAATGAAGCATGTACTCTGTAGTGTGTGATTGCTACCTGCTTATTTAAATTGTGACTAATTCCTGGATCTGTCTGAAAGAGATACTGTGGTTAAGCTGATTAGACCGGAATCTCTCTTTCATCAACTGTCATCTGTTTGAGGGAAGGACTACCAGTGCTGATTTTAATTTTGTAGTGACTTTGGAGTCCACATGGCTAAAACTTTGGGGAGAGCTCATCAGTTTGTAGAGGCATGTTGGCAGGCCAGCAGTGATAGGGGTTTCCCTGATCGTACGTTTTTTCGCTTATGGTTATATGGGTTTTACAATTGGTGGTCTTAAGAGTCTCATTGGTGCTTGCATTATTATTTAGTACATGATAGCAGCCTGCCTTTAGTGCCTCTTTGTAAGATCATCGAGTGGCTGACAACAGTAATGGACCTAATGGAAACCTATGGCGCAAGTTGCCAGTGAGCAATCAACCAGAGACAGATGGCACCCAGAATGAACTAAAACATGCCGACATTGTTGGTGGTCATGGTAAATGTTTCATTGGTGGTTACTCCCAATCGTACTAGGTATTGTTCGTAGCAGAGGATACTTGTGGTGGTAATGCTGCTAATGGTGGAGGGGATTCAGAATTCCACTGTATGGGGCACCCATTGCTTAGTCTTAGATACAGGTCCTGGGCAGACTTTCTCCTCACTTACATGATGTGCTTCATTATCACCTCCCATGTAGGATAATTAACCCCATTGCCTCTTTTACGGGGCATCTTTAGGTGACCGTGCCATTTCTTCTCTTGCTGGGTGTAGTGTAATCCAGAAGCTACCTTGCATTCAGAGTTAAATAGTCTCATGTCACTAAGCAATGTCCAGTCAGGAGAAATGGTGCATGTAAGGTCAGTGGACTGATTCCTCAACCTCTTTATGGTCCATCAGGTAGCTCAAAACAGCAACGATTTCAACCTCATGTGGACTGGATCCCACCTTAAGCCCTATCTTATGCGTAGTCTCTTGGAGTTCCAGAAGGTCAACCACTTCCCCAGGTAAGTGCCGCAGTGTCTGAAAAACCTAGGTACCAATATTTGTGTATTTCAGGCAGGAATGGTGAGAATGGGAAGCGAGAGAGAGCAAGTGAAAGAGGAAGATAACAAGAACAGGTGTGAAATGAAAGAAAGTGAACACGAATATGTGGGAAATGAGAGGAGAAAAGAACAAACAGGGATGGAAAGTGAGAGACAAGGAGAAGGAAAACAAGGTGGTGAGAAGGGGCATGAATGAGAACAGAGTGGGAACTGAGAGCAAATAAGAATAGGATTTGAAATGCAAGAGAGAATTGAATAAGTGTTATGCTTCAAACGGAGAATGAGAAGTATGAGAGGACAAGAACATAAACCGGATCAGAAATGAAAGAAGGATAGAACAAAGTAGAAAGAGATGAATGGAACAATGTCAGGGTAGAAAGGTGAGAACAAGGAAGCATGTTGAATGAAGCGGAAGAACTGAGTGGCAAGTGTGGTAGGATGAGACTGGAGTAGGAGAATAAAAACAGGCTGTGACGTATTAGGGAAACATCATGTAATCAGGCATGACGAAAGAACAAGAGAAGTTTCCGCTTTGTGGGATATCATCTGGATATTTTGAATATCATTGTGGATCTGCATACCTTTGTCGTATTGTTGAACTGTTACTGTGCATTATGAAGCACAAACTAGTGCTTATCAATGCGCTTTGTGACTGTGCGCCTTTTCGTGATGGTGTTCTGTGGCTCTTCTGTAATGGGTAAGTGTGCCATGTATCTGGTAGTTGCATATCTGTGTATGTTTTAAGGGTTATGTATCATTTACTGGTTCCAGTAACTGTGTGTTGTGGGGTCTCTTGCCTAGTGGCTATGGGTGTGGATTTAGGGCTCTGTCTGTTGCTGGGAGCTGTTGCTTTATGGCTTTTGTGGAATGTTTTTTGTTTCTAGTCTTTGTTCTGTAGCTGACTTTACCACTGTTTTGCTCCTATAAGCTTGCGACGTGTTGGATTTCGTGTTGCTAGTGAATATATGAGTAGTGGCTTTGTACCTTATACATGTGGTAGTGTACTTATACTGTAGCTCTGTATACTTTCCATTGGCAGTAGCTTTGATTTTTGTGAGTTTGGTCTATTGCAGGTGGGTTTAGCTTACTGTGTGCTGTGGGGCCCTGTGCCTTTTGCTGGAGATAATTGCTCTGAATTGTGGGGTTCCATGATTTGACCGTGTCTCTTTGATGTGAAGCTGTGGCATTGTGTTGATTGCTTGTAGCATAGTGTTTTAATGGTGTTCGCGTCTATGGCTGTTGTTTTAGACAGCATTTCAGTCAGTGTGTTGCGTGATATTGTGTTTTGGTAGTGGGACGCGTTTGCTGAGACCTGCAGCTCATTGTGTGACATGGTTTTATGATTTGACACTCCATGTTTGTTCTTTGCGTCCGTGTGTTGAATGCGATGCTGTTGTCTGGATTGTACATTTTCTTTTGGGTCTTATTCTCGGTTTGTCATCATTGTTCATCTGCTCCAACATCTGTATTTATGCACCTGCAGATCCTACGAGCTGACCCGGAAGGACAGACTGTACAAGAACGTCCATCGGATGCAGCAGACCTATGGGTTCAAGAACTTCCATTTTCTGCCTCAGACGTTCATTCTTCCGACAGAGTACCAGGATTTTTGTAGTGAGTGAACAGACAGCAATAACAACCCCCTCTGATGTGTGTTAGGGGTGGGGCATTTCACGTGAAGTCAGATTGAATGATGTAAATGTCTGTATTTCCAAGGAAGGTGGGACAAGAGGGAGGTAATTATGGAGCCTGTTGCACTTTTTCTTGGTTGCACATTTAAAGCTCAAAAATCAAATTGAGGCCTGAAATAATTATTTTTTTCCTGAAATTTTTGTGAATATTAAAATGAAGACGAGCAGCCTTAACTCTTCAATTCCTTCATGTTTAGACCATTTACAACAGACCTCGTTTCTTTAGCCACTTCTGTGGATCGATTTGAACCCGATGCTATGGCTTTCTTACTCCTAAAAAGTGGGGACAGTGGCAATGTGATGCCTTATTGCACATCATACCTTCCTGTTGTTAATGTAAGTTTTTTGGAGTTGGATTATTTTGACCACCAAGAAGGAAGGACCATATATACAAAACCCTATTTTGAGGTCGCAAATGGCCCGATTTGTAGAATCGGGCTGTTTGCCACCGCAAAAAAGGTTTTCAAAATGTACAAAAGCCAAATTGCGATTCATTAACCTGTTATTGAATCGCAATTTGGATTTGTGAATCGGTATTTGGAAGGGGTGTGTTTAGGGTGCCCCTTCCTCATACCGAATCGCAGTATGTATGAATGTTTTGTGACTGGATTACGGTTGTAAAACATACATTTTTTACCGACACCTTAAGGGTGGTGGTGGTAATCATTCCCAAATAGGAGACCCCTTCACCTTTGTGAATGTTGAAAAAAATATTTTTTAAGAGCAGGTAGCGGTCCAATGGGCCACCGCCTACTCTTAAAAAATTAAACTTCAAAGTTTCATTTTTTCTTTTTAAACATATCCCGTTTAAAAAAGGGCTGCAATAAAAAAAATTGCTTTATTAAATAGCTACCTCATTAATATTCATGAGGTAGGTCTATTGCTACCCCATTAGGACTTGCTATTCCTAACTTGTACACTTTTGTATGTTAGGAATTGCGATCTCCTAATTGCGATTCGCATAGAATTGCAATTAGAAACTCACAAGCCCTAAATTCTCTACGTATGGCCCGAAGCCCTCTCAGCTGTTTACAGAGCAGTCTCAGTTGCACTAACCCCACAGCCTCAGAATCCCTTCTTTTTATATTATTTGACTAGTCTGCCCTGAGCTGGTGTTGCGACAGAAGAGACCTAGGGTCCTGGTACATATTACAGGGTTCTATGCATTAACATCCCATAGAGGTCAAGTGACAAAGTGACAGATTTTCTTTTCTTGGCTCTGGAAACACCCGGAGCAGTCAGATGTCATAAAGTGACATAGTGCTCGACTGCAGTTAAGACACTAGTAAGTTAGATGACGCTTGCAGTCGCCTGGCTAAAAACAAGCATTGGAAATGCAATAGGTCTTGCATTTGTTGGAGTTGGAGCTATTGGCATTATAAATGGCAATGTTTTTTACCTGTGCAATAGATATGCCCTCCCCACCGTAATCAAATAAAGAACTCTGTTGTGTTTTTTTTTTTTTTATAGTACACCAGCAATGGTGCCGTATCGCTGGAAGTGAAAATGGCAGTTCCGACTCCACGTTAAGACAAGCAGTGTTGTGAGGGTGCAATATCACAGGCTGTCACTAGGTGTCCCTTGGGACCTCTTTTGGCCAGATATGGTACTACACCCTGCAACATGGCTAGGCAAAGTATATGGCACAGCAGTGAGAGCTGCAGACTGGTGAGCTGGGGATCTGTGGTTGAGTCTGCTGTCAGGCTCAACATCCTCTGATAATGGGCTGATTGTTTAATTTCCCCGAGCCTATGGCTAGGTGTGCTATATAAATAAAGCTTTTGTAAAGTAACAAAAAAGCAAAACAGCAGGGGCCTGGAAGGGATGGCGGGGGCCTCCGAGCAGTGTTGTGGGGGAGGCACAGGAACTTTAAGGGACATGAAGCAACCGAAGCAGTGTTGTGGGGGGTGAGGGGAGACACAGGGAGATAAAGCGATGGCAAGCAAATGATGCGACTGACGTTTCATTGCACATGTAAACAGAACAGTTAACCAGCAAAGAGGCAGGCCAACTAAAAAAGAGTTCTCTCTAAGTATAAATAACCTGAACAGTAAGAACACATGTAAGAGGGGCAGTCCTCATGGGAGGATACAAAATTCCAAAAGGAGGAAGTGGCTATACACGAAGTGTATAGACCACTGAAAAGCAGCATTTCTAACGCACAGCAACAGGAATCAATAAAAAAGATGGTCAATTTTTCAAGCCCATATCTTAGATAAAGCATGTCTCGAAGAGAACGCACAAGAACTGCCTAGGGGAGTCCTAAAAAAGCGTCAGCCATCTCCTTATACAGAAGCTCAGACAAACTGAAACCAGTGCTTTGTTTCACCAAGCTGTAGGCAAGTTGCAGCTGGAACCAGTCGCGGCTGGCATGGCTCGATGGGGGCGGGGGGAGGAGGAGTGTCGCGGGGAGGGGGGTCACGCGGGGGTGTTTTAATTTAATCCCCAAAAAATAAACTTACCTTTCCGCCGGCCGGGTCCCGCGTCTTCTCGGCTCATGCTCCTGCCCGCCTGCCTCCGGCAGGAACAGGAAGCAGGCAGTCGGGCTCCCTCTGGACCCTCCCGTAAGCCAACCACAACGCTGCAAGCAGCATTGTGATTGGTGGGGACGCCGCCCAGCTAGGGGCTTACGGGGAGGCCATGTTCTCCATGCAGGCTGCATTGCAGCCTGCATGGAGAAGATCTGAGTGCGCATGACTGGTTTGGGCGGCCCCAGAGAGCCGACCAAACAGTCATTGCGCCCTCAGGAGTGGGCACACCACTCCTCCCCTGCCCTGGCTGCTCACAGAGCAGCCCCGCCCGCCCGCAACCAAACATAAAATGGTAATAACTTTTATATTTCTGCTTCTCGCACTGCGAGAAACCAGTGGGGCGACGCTCCTCCGCCCTAGTGGAGGAGCCACCCCTGGCTGGAACAGGTACCCGTTATAGAAGTGCCTATTGGCTGCTACAAACACCTGGAACATTCTTTTACAGAGCGATTTTTCTCACTGATATACTATACATACCTATGGATAATGAGCATTGGAAGATATGTGACTGCATGCACCTGCTTTTCAGAAATACTTCCTTTTTCCCCTTAAGAATTGGAGACCCCTTTCTCAAGGGACCTTTGCAGCGACACTACGTGAGAAATGTGAATGGGTCCTGAGCCATGTGCTTGAATGTCTGTAGACAGGGGACTTTCATCTATTATAAATGCGATGCAGCCTTGACTGTCCAGGTATATATTTTTACAGGCCGCTTGGCATGGCAATCTCTTCACGGCAGCCCCACCTGGCATACGGGTTTTCCAGCTTCTCACTGCACATGGGCGATGATGACCCATTCAGTGCAGCACGGCTCATTTCACGATGGCATACAAGGGTCGCTCACTTTCCCTGCACATGGGCAATGACCCGATCGGTGCAGCAGCTGTCTCTTCACACCTCACAAAGGGAATCCACTGACCAGGGTTCCCCACTGGACCTTGCTCCCTCCAACACTCTCCTATTCCTCACTAGTCTTGGCAAACAGGCAGGCACTATTGCTCAAGGCTGTAGGGCAGGTGATCCTGGACTCCCTGGGTGATGTCCCCTCACCCAGCTGGGAGACTAGTAGGCTTTTGTCCCCAGTCCCAGGCAGAAGTCTACCAAAGCTTTTGCTCCTCGCACAGCCCGACTTGCTGCTTTGACAGCAGACAATTCTTGGGGTTTCAAGCTCCCCATTTTATAGTCCATTTTCAGACACCAAATCTGATTTAGAGTCTGAGTCTTTGAAGTTTATGTTGGGGGTCGTCTTCCCTTTGAAGTGCCCACTCCTCTACCCTCTCTTGAGCAGAAAGCAGTCTGTCACGCCCGGAGCCACTCCACATCTGATAGTCCCACATCATAGGCCTTGGGAATCACTAGAAGTTCACACCTGGATATCGGCCACAGTGATATGTGTATCAAAAGGTTACCCCGGGGCCTCAGCCCTACACTGTATGATTCTCAGATCAGCCTCATCTCCTTCCTGAGATGTGACCTGGCCCTTTCCATGTGATTTCTCTCTGAATCAACTAGAACCCTTTGAAGTGTACTGAAGAGCCTGCGATTCCCTTTCTCCAGTCAGTCCCACCCAGTTCACAGGAATGCAGCAATCCACAAATCTGTCTGGGGGATTCCGCTGCCTCCTCATGTTTCACCACTCAGCCCTGCGTCTCCCATAATGGAACACAGAGTCTGTCATGTATTGTACCCTTCACAAGCACACTTACACCCAACACATGCATATAACATACATGCCCTGGCCAGCACTACATCCTTCATGTATTGTACCAATGCAAGCACACATACACCAAGTCCATGCAAAAAACATACACACACTGCACAGTACTGCATTATCTCTGTATTGTACCGTACACAGGTACACATACAGCCAGCACATATACACCACGCTTGCACTGCGTAGCACTACACACCAAACCGATGTATGCCAAGGGTGTGTTAAGCACACAGCAGCAGAACTTTAAATGAGTGAGCCTGTAGGCCTCACTTCAATTACACTGGTTAAAAGGACCTGTTCACTCCTATTGATCACTACACAGTATGCTGCCACCACCACGCTCATGCTACTTAACTCCTGGTAAAGGCAGTAGCCTTTCCCCACTAAGAGGTTTGCGCTTTGGCACCCCTCCCGGTCCAACAAGACTGCAATTTGTGAGGCATACCTATCTCGTGGCGCACCCGTGCACACGGATTGTGTTTGCCGGTGGCAACAAAAAAACAGCATAAGGGATCCAGACTTCAGTACAGTTCAGCGAAGGACTTTTCTGTCTAACAGGGATTTCATAGGCAATGATCATCTTTGGCTAGCCGAGGGCAGTAAGGTGATTCCGGGTTCCAAGAAGGATAGAAGTTGGTGTACTGGGAGTCCTCTTGTTTATACTAGCTTGTGCTTGGCTTGCAGGGTGTGTGAATATTAGGCATGAGTAAGCCTGGGTGAGCGTCTGTGGGTGATGTATATGAATGAATGGAAAAGTGAAAGGTAAGAACTCAAATTGGAGGAAATCAAATCAAGGAAAAATAATATTAAGGAAATACAATTAAATTGAAAATTAAAGGAAGCATTTTGAAAGAAAGATAAGTTAAGGAAATGTAATGAAACTGCAAATGATATTTTTAATAATGAAAAAAAACTGGAATAACTAAACAATATTATTTTATTGTACTTAGCAAGAACATTACATTTTCAACTGAATAAGTTAACAATGGGAAACAGAAGTGTATGGAGCAAACACAAGGAGATGATGGACGGAGCGCTGAAACTTTTCAGACACTCACCCCCAGTCACAGATCTGGGTTGAATCCATCATCGTTCTTTAGCTCACTTTGCCACCCCAGTTCAGACACAGCTATATGCAAATCAGTCTTGACCCTGTGCCTCATGAGAACAGTCCAGCCCGAACTGCCAAGCCATGTCTTCCCTGGACCGGAAACAAGCATCCTGGGACCGGTTTCGGGCTAACAGCCCTCATCAGCCAGGCTAGCTTAAATCCAGTGGCAAAGTGAGCAAGGGACCCACGTCTGGGCATACCCTGCCAACTTTGCGCGAACAAAGCAAACACAAGGAGATGATGGACGGAGCGCTGAAACTTTTCAGACACTCACCCCCAGTCACAGATCTGGGTTGAATCCATCATCGTTCTTTAGCTCACTTCGCCACCCCAGTTCAGACACAGCTATATGCAAATCAGTCTTGACCCTGTGCCTCATGGGAACAGTCCAGCCCGAACTGCCAAGCCATGTCTTCCCTGGCCCGGAAACAAGCATCCTGGGACCGGTTTCGGGCTAACAGCCCTCATCAGCCAGGCTAGCTTGAACCCAGTGGCAAAGTGAGCAAGGGACCCACGTCTGGGCATACTCTGCCAACTTAGGCGAACAAAGCAAACACAAGGAGATGATGGACGGAGCGCTGAAACTTTTCAGACACTCACCCCTTGTCACAGAACAAACAGAAGTGTATCCCATATCAAATCCCAGTTAAGGAATAAAGTTTTCATAATGTAAAAACATATCACTTTTTACTAAAATTACAAAAATTCCATGGTTTCTCAGTAATACTTTTCTAATTAAATCATTTTTCTGTGAAAAAACATCGACCTTTCTCTTTCCACATACACACACACACACCACATACATTTATACACAACAACATTGCAATATGTGTATAAATATATGTATATATATTCATTAAAAAATAACCAATATAACTACCCCTCCTCGCTGTTTCATGGAAGTTGTCCTAACGGCGTTGGCACATGTGTGTATGTATGTCTCTCATTTAAAGGGGGTTTTGGGGGTATCCCCCTCGCTCAAAAAAAAGACATACCTCCATAAAAATATGAGTGTTTGGGGGTTATAGATGGATATGGGTATAAAGATAACGGATCTATATGAACCTTGCGGGAAACCAACAATGTTTATTTGCTTCCACACCTTCAAAAATAAGCTTGTGAAAATCAATTTAGAAAAACAGGCATTCTATGAATTGGTTGGTATGGAATGGTGAATGCCATTCATTACTCGTACAAACTTCCATTAATCAGTTTAGGTGACATGGTTTCTCAGTAATAGTATTCCTTTAAATCTTTTTTCTGTAAAATCATATACAACCTCCTTTGGGACATTTCAGAGAGGAGCAGCATATGAGGGAGCAGTAAAAAAAATGCTCAATCAATTGTACTCCAAGACTTGCCTTTTCCAGCCTTGAAGAATATAGATCATTCTTTCAAGGAAAGCTCAATGCATCTGCCGCTCGTTGATTACTCAATATTAGCAGCGATCAATCTTCCAGGAGTACACAGCACAGAAGCAGTCTCTTTGAGCTGTCTCATTAATCTGTTCTACAGAGCAAAATCATGAAATGGAGTAAAACAACCTGTTGCTACATATCCTGCTCCATCAGTACTTCTTCAGTAGGCCCATTTTCAATGGCAGAGAACCTAAAATGCTCTACCTAGCGTCACGATTTAATGAGGTTGAGTCGAAACGTAAGGCCCTGGTGATCAGTTGGTCATGGTTTCTTTACACTTTTCCTTCTATTTTAATAACTCTAAAAGTAATCATCAAACTCTAGCAATTGAGAATGAGAATAATTTTGATCAATTCAGAACATTCTCACAGTTGGTTGTTTTTGGACCTCCTCCCCTTTCTGAGAAGCCATATATCAAACTGCTGGTCAGATCTCTCAAGGCTGAAAGGCAGAATACTCTATTACACCCTTGAGTTATTGAGCTTGGTGGCCTGACTCCAGAATTCTTTTATTAAAACAACCACAATCAAACTACATGAAACTTCTGAAGGAGGTGGAACACTCTGCATCCAGTGCCTCAAAGAAATAAAGAAAATGTCCCAGTGTATCATGAAGAGATGGTATTTACCTATCTTCTTTATTTGTTCAAGTCTGCTTTGCAATTTTTACCTAAAGTGCACTTAGCTTCATCACAGCTTTCTGGAAAAGCCCCTTCAAGGTAATTACTTCAGGATAAATTTTCCCCTTAAGGCATCCCTTCAGTAGCCAAGGCGGTCAGATAGGATAGAAAAACAAAAAAAGCAGAAAGTTAAAAACATATTGTAAGCAGGAGTAGTCAGTGGGCTGATTACACAAAAGCCAGGCTTTAGGCTGCTTCCATTTTTAAAAAAAATCTGAGTAGACCGTTAATTCCAGGCCATGACCATGCGTATTTAAAATGCTGTACACCCTGTACAAACTTGTGGAATTTTTAATAGAAGAGCGGATTGCAATTAGAGCATGCAGATGGAAAGTGTTTCTCATTTGTTTTGTAGATAGATTAACCTTTGATCATAATAAGCTTTACATGTTATACATAAGCATTTAAACCAAACTCGTTTCCGTGTTAGTAACCAGTGAAGGCGTGGCAGGTCATGTATGGCCAATAGCATCACTGGTTAGGTAAGTAGTCACCATGCTAGAGATCAGAAGAAGATCCAGTTTTAGTTTTCATAATTTGTTTAACTACTGTAATAGGCACAAGGGGGCGTGGCCAACCGCCAAGAATGGCGGACACGAGATAGTGGAGCTCCGTGCCGAGCCCTGACACTCTGACATTTATCCTGACGATTTAGGGCGATCTGTGATTGGTAAACAGAGTATTTTGCAGTGGAGACACTAAGCCATGTAAAGAAGCTGAAGGCTGGTGTCCCCGAGCCTGCGTTCGATCTGAGCGGACTGGCGTTCTTCTGCGCCGGACGGCGGCTATTGACGAACAGGCTTGAAAGTCTGGAGACGCCAGAGTACGCAGATCTACATGAAACGCGAGAGGCACGGACGACATCAATACGGAAGCGTTCTGCGGACTTACTTGAGTTTACTATCGGTGTGTATGCTGCCGGAGTCGCTACGTGCACGGACAACGAAATTTCACAGGTACGGGGCACTTGCGAGATCCAAGATGGTGGGCGGCACACTTGAAGGGATGCGGGACTGAAGGAGACCTACGCGGGACGACTAACCTGAGAGGGGGCCCTCCTCTTTCTGAGCCTGGATGAGACTAGCAGCGCTGTGTAGCCCCCGAATACCTTAATCGTCTGAGCACGCTGCAGAGAGGCACAAAAACACCAGGTCGTAGTATTTCTGACTGCGTCACAAACTCAAGAAGGGAGACTCCAGACACGAAATAACGGGCGATGGGGACGCTGCATCACTCGCCGAGTCTCGCACCTGCTCGCACGATAGGTCTGTACACATGCTGAAGGCTGTGGTGAAATACCTCTGACACGGTGGCTGTGTGAAGTTAGATATGTAATCGGCCAAGACATCAATGTAATACGGGGCAGTGCAAAAGGTCTCACCACGATGTTTCTGTCAACACGTTGCTGTGTGATTAAGAGTGCCACGAGTAGTTAATGTGAAACGGTACTGGGCGTGTGGCACGGACGTAACTGAAAGGCCCGCCTGAGCCAGATACCTATGAGACCATCATCCTTGTATTTGTGGCACTGCCTGTATTGTTGTCAGCATCCGACGGGGACGTGGATTGCCAACGCGCACAACAGGTGTGGCGTGTGTGACCCCCAACACTAGAGTGAATACTATGGGCACTGAACTCGACTTGGCTGCCCCGCATGAAATAGGCTGAGCTGCTGTTCATTGGATGATATCGATCAGCGGTGAAGCTTGTATACTGAACCATACTGATCATTGGGGCTACACTGTGGGGCATCCCATCCGGTTTGGTAAGAATCTCGACACAGATCACCGCGTTCTCCTCCCTGGCTGCTGCTCTGGGACTGGGTACTGAGGTGGGCTGCATAAACTGAAGAGTAGGGACTACTGGTGGATCTCGGCTGGGTGGAACTGGACCCGCTTCCTATGCTGGTTGAAAGAGATCGGGAGTGGGTAAAGTGACGCTATTGTTGCAGTGCGAGCCTGGCACACTACGTCCCTGCTCATCTCAATAATGGGGCGTACTAAAACTAAACAGCCAGACCCCAACGTCTCTGATGAAATGGACGCAAGGATGCAGGGCAACCTGACGCTAAGCCTTGAAACGGAGGTGGTACCGCCTACGGACCCTGAGAGTCACAATGACAAATTGGATTTGATATTAAAAGAAATCAGAGACTCACGTGCGGCTCTTGAAACACAAATAGGTACACTGTCTGCCAGCTTCACCCTGTTGAAAGCGGATTACACGAAACTAGCGGACAAAGTAAAATCGAATAAAATAGCCCTGGATGATCTAATACCACAACAAACAACGCACGCCTCTCAAATAGAACAGCTACAACGCCAACTGAAAGGGTTGCAAGATAAGGTGGACGATGCGGAAGGGAGATCCCGCCGTAACAATATACGTATACTGGGAATACCAGAAAGGAGCGAGGGATCTAATCCCACCAACTTTGTTGAAAAATGGCTGCGGGACCAAGTTGCGCCGAAGGGCCTCACGGAACACTATAGCGTGGAACGGGCACACAGAGTGCCACCCAGACCTCCACCTCCAGGGGCACCGCCCAGGCCACTTATAGCGCGCATATTGAACTATCAAGATCGAGACACGATACTGCGTGCTGCTAGAGAGAACGCTCCCATACACTTCGAAAACAAAAAAGTCTCTCTCTATCCAGACTTCACTCTGGCAGTCCAGAGGGCGAGAGCCACATTTCAAGACGTTAAAAAGAAACTCCGGGCCCATAACCTGAAATACTTTACTGTTCCCAGCCCGCCTGAAGGTCATTTCTGGGCAAAAAGCCTTGTTTTTTGACAGTCCTGAAGAAGTTGCGGACTGGGTAGAAATTACCTTCACACCACCTGCGTCACAAGACTCTCTCCCGTCAAGTCAGAAACAGCAACCCAAGCCACAACGCATAGGTGGACCCAGAATGGATAAAAATCGACACTCCAGACCTGGCCCCACTGTGAGCCCCTCCCTGGAGCAGATCACGGAAAGTCAAAGAGACGCTATCTTGTCGGCGGCGGCAATGGCGGATCACGATGCCAAATCTCCTGCGGAAACTGTGGACTCCTCGGAAGACACTAATGCTCACTCTGACTCTGAAAACAGCCTGGCACTGTTTCCTTTGGTCACCCCGCAGACTGCACGTGATTACTAGGGTTGAATGATGTGGAGTCCTGCTGCCGGTTAATTGTCTTACACAGATGAGTATTGACCACCTTACATGTACACTGATACTTGAAGGTCCTATTATCCACTGTTATTGTACTATGATGGGGCTTGGCCTGGAGCTCTGCGCTTGTTACAGCTATAGCCAATATAATGGGTGTCAGGAAAATGGTGGTTGCCGCTCCCCCATTAGCGAATGCACTATGTTACAGATTATACAGAGTCCCTGTTGAACTTTTTTTCATGGTTTGGTCCTCTAGAGTTTTATGGGGGACCCTGGTATTGGGAAGTTCACAAGGGTATACAGACTCAGTTGTACTTAATGTTTTTTTACAAATGTCATATTGTGAATTATGTCAATGCACGCTCAACCTCCACAGAGATTAACGACACAGCTCAGTAAATATACGTACACATCCTGGAATGTAAGGGGCTTAGGTTCCATACATAAGAGGCACAGGATTCTGGCACAACTAAATCGTAGAAAAGTACATATTGTGTTCCTCCAAGAAACTCATTTAACGCATACTGAGGCAGTCAAAATGCAACAGAAATGGAGAGGTCAACTATTTCACACATCATAATCTGCATTTGCTCGTGGGACTGCGATATGGATTAGGAGTAATACCCCTTTTACGTTACTGGAACAAAAAGTAGATTCCAATGGTAGATACATACTGATTCATGGTCTATTGGACGGGGAACACATTGTGATGGGGAGTATATATGCTCCAAATACAGAGCAGGACAAATTTCTTGAGATTCTTAGCACTGTATTAGTGGGATGGGAAGATTACCCCTGGGTCGTGGGAGGTGACTTTAACACAGTATTGGACATTGATTTAGACAGGTCACACCCTCCACTACAGAGTACGGGTTGTAGAAAACTGGCGGATGCACTCAAGGGCTGGGCAGAAGGTTGGAGAGTGGGAGATGCCTGGCGCATGGCACACCCTACTAGTAAAGAATATTCCTTCTTCTCGCCACCGCATGGACACCATACTCGCATAGATAGAATATTTTGCTCATTATCTTTAATTGTCCATGTTAGAGGCACCACGTATCTAGGTAAAACCCTGTCCGACCACAACCCCTTGGAGCTCACGCTAACGTGGGGCAAGGTCCCGGCACCGATACCATCCTGGAAATTGCAACCCTCGCTGTTTGAAGATCCGGTGTTCCATAGTACACTTTCTAAGGCCATAGTCCATTATTTCAATGAAAATGCAGATACTGCGAGCACACGTCAAATTGAGTGGGACGCTTTTAAAACGGTGCTATGGGGGTGGCAATTAGCACACGAGTGGGGGCGCGCAGTGCTTTAATTGAACAATTCACGGAAATTGAAAATCGACTAGGTAAATTAGAACAGGAAGCAACACTGAATGATGCACAGAAAAGTGCATTACAAGAAGCACATATACAACACGCTGAACTTTTAGAAGATCTTCGTGTATTGGACTACCGCTTATATACACAAAAACAGCATGCAACAGTAGATAGAGCAGGCCCATTACTCGCTAGAATTATTAAAAATGCACCGTCAGTGTCTCCAATTTTGGAAATCCACACTATGGAGGGTACCGCTGTCTGTATCCAACTAGAAATAAACACTGCCTTTAAAAATTATTATGAAAAGTTATATGCGACACCAAGGGAATGTGATAGAGCTGAATACGAGTCTTTTTTTGAGGGACTGCAATTTTCACAGTTATTGGATGACCACAAAGCAGAATTAGAGAGACCCATAACTACCATGGAAATTAAAGCGGCGATAAAGGCTCTACCCCGTAATAAAACACCGGGCAGTGACGGTTTACCCATAGAATTTTACGCAACATATTCGGATCTATTAGTTCCCCACTTACAGCGGTTATATCAGGCCTCATTGGACACTGGTACACTCCCCTTTACTACGTTACAAGCGACAGTGGTCTCGCTCCTGAAACCGGGAAGGGATAATAAAGACATGGCAGGTTACCGCCCCCTTTCACTTTTAAACTCGGTCTATAAAATTCTGATTAAGTTATTGGCGAATAGAATTCTTCAATTTATCCCTCATCTGATTCACATTGACCAGTGCGGATTTGTACCGGACCGATGTACAGCCTTTAATATCAGGAGACTATACCAGGTAATGTCCCACGCACGCACAACCGTTATTGCACAGGGTTGTATCTCACTAGATCTCTGTCAAGCATTTGACTCTCTACACTGGCAATATATGTTATACACTCTCCCGAAGTTTGGCATTCCGGAGGAATATGTAAAATGGGTGCAATTGCTGTATACGAACCCCACGGGGCGAACACGTACAGGAGTACACATCTCACAGCAGTAAGCAATAGCGAGGGGTACTAGACCAGGATGCCCAATATCGCCAGCTTTGGAGCCACTACTCCATAAACTCCGTATAATGGCAAGACATAAAGGGATATCCATGGGAAGCGATACACATATAGTCTCAGCGTATGCAGATGATTTAATATTATATTTCAATAATCTTGATGAGGACTATGAACCAATCCCTACCATATTTAATACATTTCAACGGCTTTCAGGTCTTTCTATAAATGAGAACAAATCACGTGTATTTTTTCAACGATACAGCCCGTGCTGACCCTATACACTTTGGACACTGGACATTCCAAACAGCGACTGTTACTTTTCGATATTTGGGCATCAAGGTATATAGAAGGACGGAGGATATTTTAGAAGGTAACTTAACTCGAGCTATTGCTGCGTTCAAACCCCAAATAAGGTTCTGGACCTCACTACCAATATCAGTGGCGGGAAGAGTGGCTATTGTCAAAATGGTGATGCTCCCACGAATACTATATTACTTCGCCAACCTTCCATCATTGTCCCAGCGCAGGTGTTTGGATTACTAGACTCTATGCTAATTGAATTAATATGGGGGACGGGACATTGGCGAATTGGGCTCTCTAAACTAAAATTAGACACAAAGCAAGGGGGAATGGGGGCACCTGACTGGAAAGCTTACTGTTATGCGAGCCAATTACAATGGTTGGCATACTGGATTGTGGGCCGTAATTTGCAAGAGATCGCCATGACTAGACAGGCTTGGGAACGTGGGGAATTGCATACACTTTTGCTGCCTAAAAGCAGAATTCCTCGGACGGCGCCTCCATTGTTAAGAACTGCGCTGTTGTACTGGAGGAGGGCATTAAGATATACAAAGACGATGTCTCCTTATGCCCCTAATATCCCCCTCTTGGGACTCCCATTACCATCAGGAATAGTTACACTTAGAAGAATATTGGCTTGGGGAGAGGCGGGTGTGAACACAGTGGGCATGTTTTTCACGGATAATACCCTGATGACTCATGATGCCTTTGTGAGAGAACAAGGGGTACCAAACACCTTGTTTCTTCTCCACGCAAATATCTCTCGGTACATCCGCACTGTTTGGGCCCCAGATGGGATGGAACCTCCAACACACAAATTAATCAATATGCAATATTTGATGGGCAACGGCAGTCATCTGACAAAATGGTTGTGTCGAGGGATTCGTACACATGCCGTAACATCACTTCAGACCACTCGTGTCAAATGGAACACGGACGTAGGTCGTGAGCTCACTGATACAGAATGGGGAACTCTGTTGGAATACCCAAGAAAGGTATCCAGGAACCTTAGGTTTAAATTTATACAGCTCATGATTGTCCATCGGGCCTACTTGACCCCACGCAATCTGAATTCAATGTTCCCAGACACGGCAGATAATTGCCCCCGCTGCCATTCATCTAATGCGGGGTTGCTGCATATGTTATGGGATTGCCCGAGATTAACGCAATACTGGTCGACAGTGTATAAAATAGTAAATGATGTTGCCCCAGTGGGGAGGGGTGAGTCGTTGGAATATTGTTTATTGGGGTTGGGCCCCGGAGGTAAAAAGGGAGCCCTGTCCGTAAATTTGCAAACCTGGCCCTAATTCTAGCCAAGCGTAATATTACTATGAGATGGAAGACTGCTAGGCCGCCATCAGTGTTAGAGTGGCACAATGAAATGATTAGATGGAGTAGGGCTGAGGGTGCTGAACTCACAAGAGAGGAACACAAGGGGCTACGCAAAAAACCCATCTCGATGGAATGGAATGCGATGCTAGAAGAATTCACAGCCATAGATGTGCAGTCATGCTAAGAGGACTCATACACCTCCTCTACTGCCTATTATGAAGTATGATGGGTAATTCCTGTGATGTAGTACGATTATCATCTGTTCTAGAAGTTACTGACTGTAATTGTGTCATTTTGTGCAAATGTATATACTGTATAGTCGATTGCCACTTGTGGGTGGAAATGTGCGGCTGGGTCTGTAAGGGGTGGGGGTGGGTATTGTTTAATATTAGTTTATTTAATGTACGAAGACGAATACCGGGAATTGATTATTACTGTTAGATATAATTCGCTACATGCTCACTCAGGAAAGGATCTTATTGAACTTTATTGGATATTGTAAATTGCAATCTGGACATGTTTCACTATTAATGTTGGTTCCACCTATTGTTGTTTACGAAGACGCATATTATGCTTCCTTTATTTTTGTATTTTATTTCCTCATGGGAATTATTACGATGTCATGTATGCGATACAAGAAAATATACTCCCAGAGCTGTGTTATTATGAAAACTAATAAAATATGTTTAAAAAATAAATACTGTAATAGGCACAACCGAAACAAAAAACTCAAGGGTACTGTCTTGTACAGGTGGAGAGCTGTAGACAGTTCTTATTTTTTTATAGCTGAGTGAGCCAGGTCAAAAGTAGTTTTGATTTTTTACATTTTGTCTTAAAGAAACTTATAGTTGATCACAAAACTCCTATATGGACAAAGCACTGCACAGTTCACAGGGTCAAAAGGCATGCTCTTTCACTGTGCTAGAGTTTTCTTTGGTAGGACAGAGTGTTTGTAAATCTTTGTGGATAGAAATTAGGCCGCTCACCTTTAGTAGCAGTTTTGTATGTTTATAAAGCTCTTTTCTGGAAAGTCTTGTCAGAGGCTCCAATCTCCTTTCTCCTAGCTCTTTCAGCTTTAGTAAAGGCTTTTTGTTAGCTGAGGGAAACAGTTTGTCAACCATGGTTCATTACTTCTTTTTCGTCATAGCTTAGTAATTTTCTGTTGGGCAAACCTTTTTAGAGCTGATAGTATCCAGTTATAAAAATTTGCAGTTGCTTGATTGATATCCCCATTTAACGAACAAGCATTGTGTGATAAGGACGTTTTAGATGCCTGAACTTTGGCCAGGCTCGACCTGCATAGGAAGATCTTCCAGTGACATTTTTGAGTTTTGCAGTGCTCTCAAGTTGAACAGTTGTAATGATCAGATCATGAAACCTTTCGTCCACAATTTCCTGAATGGAAGCTACAATTACATTAAGAGAGAGAGACTAGCTTTGTGTGTAGGGCTTTTTACAAATTGTTCCACCCCAAGTGCCATGCATGCGTGTACAAATTCTCTTGCTTCAGTTAAATCTTCGTCCTCAATCTAAAAATTAACCTCTCCTAATAATAAAAAGATAGCCACTGGCAAAGCAAAAAAAAATGTGTTTGATCATTCAAGAGTTAAAAGAGAGGTTGTCAACTAGCACACAGGTTACTGAGTAGGTATTGTAAATGTGAAACAGGCATTAACTTGCTATTAGAGAGTAGAACAAGACTGATAGAGTAGATCTTATTTTTATTTTTAATAATAATAGCTACCCCTCTTCTCATCCAAGGTTCACCATCTGCCTGCACTATTTTGTAATCTCTAGGTCCCATGATTGCCAGACCTGGTCTTGAGCTATATTTGAGTAAGGTTTCTGTAAAAAAGAAAAAAAGCGAAGTTTAACTCATGTTCTCTGATTAAATCTCTGACAGCTAGTTTGTTTTTAATTAGGGAGTATATGTTTAGTAGCATGGCTTCAATTTAATCCCATCATCAATTAGGACAATTTATCTATGGTGATACAGAGGAGAAAGAAGGTTATTATTGCCAACAAAAGGAAAGACCACTCTTCAGAGACCAGTCAGCTTTTCCTACCTCACCAATAGACTATGAGCCTGCAAATGTTTTGGGTTTACTGAAGAATTTGCTTCAAGATTTTACCTCTATGGCCACAGCTAGTGGTTCCTCCTTAACCTCCGCTGCCTCCTGCTACACAGCCTCCAGATGTTGAGACCGCTCCTTCTCAACCTTTTGTTCCTCAGCAGAATCCTGTCTTTCCTGGGTCATCGCATGAGTGATCACAAGACCCTATGATGAGTCCTCAGATCCTGATGATAACAGAAGTTATGATCGAGGGGATTTTGCTGACAATGACCAGGGAGAAGACTTAGTCCCTGGATAATCATACACCTGAATTGTGATCCTAATGTTACTTCTTCGGGACAGGATCAGGACCACGTTCCACAAGATTCTCAAGCTAAGGACCTCAGGAATTTCATAGTCTGATAATCGGATATCGCCTCTGTCTTTAGCCATCTGAGCAATAATTAATCTGAATGAAATGGAGAGAATCTAGGTGCCCCTGAATAAATCAGCAATCAGTGACTTAATCACAGGACCTTCACAGTTCTAGACAAACGTATGTCACAAGAGATAATGGGACCATAAAGCAGATGATTTAGTGCTCTGATTAGACTGCAAGTCACAGTTGCAGACTGTGACATTGCATTACCTACCCTCATCCAGAAACTATCGAGAGTCTGGCAGGTTGCGAACATATGCTCATCGTTGGCATTCTATGTTCCTCATCTTTTGCAGCTTGATACACCATAGGTAAACTTCTTCAGGGTCATGTAGATTATGTGGAAAGTGAAAAAGTGGTTCTTTTTTAATGTGGCAGATTTGACCGTAGCATAAAGAAAAGTTAATGATACTTGCTACAAATCCAGCTGATTCGGTGAAGGCAGATGCCCTTCCCATAGGTTATCTGGAGGCCTCAAGTTCTTGTCTTTTGCATCTGTTAACTCCCAGTACCAAATCAATACCTCCTTTTTTTAACTGTTGTGGATCTTCTACTTAATCTTCATATTTTCACCTCTCCGCCATACTACATTTCTGTGTTGACTACCGTGATGTTAATTGAAGGTACTTGAACTTTAAAATGGTTCCCTTGGTGGCCCCAATTAGTTCTTCCCATGCAATTAGATTAGATCCCTGTCGCAGCTCCCTAATATTTCAAGTCTGCCTTCATCAATGGAAGACTAAGTTGATCTTCCCAAAATTCTGGGGTACCAGGTGAGTTCCCTATTGGAGCATCTGCTGCATAATAGTCAATACCTAAAATTTTCCTCAAACTATACCATGTCTCTAGTGAGAGGATTTCAGCACTTTTAGCTTTATCTTCTTAAAGAACTTTGGGTGGCAAAACATTTAAAGAAAATTATCCTGGCCTAAACTGCCAAGCATAATGGAAAACTGTTTCCCCCTACATAAATCATCGGGTTGTGCTAGTAGCATCCTACAGTTCTAAATTGAAATACATAACAGTACATCAGAACTCGGAAGTGCCAGGCCTCTTTTTGCTAGCTTCCTTCTCACTTTTTCCATGCAATTCTACCTCCTTTAGAGGCCCAAATAAAGTTGCCTATCTTACCTTGGATTTTTGCAGTCCGGTCTTTAGGAAAAGAGAGAGGAATGGTATCCAATAAAAAGGTACGCTTGGGGTGGATTCACATTTTATTTAAGTTGACTCTGCCGTATATGGTTAAGTGCAGGTTCTACCATTTCTGAAACAGCCCATTTATTTCTTTCATCACCCTTTTAAGGTTATCTTTAGGTATATCTTCTAATTTTGGCATAATCATGATGCCCAAGTACCTCAGCTTGAGTTGGCTTCTGCAGGTAGTGTTGCTCATATTCCAGACCATTATCTCGGTCTTAGCTTTGTTTATCAGGTACCCCGAAACTGTGCCAAATTCACCCGCTGTTTGTTCCATTCGGGGAACCTTTTGACCCAGATCCTTGGTGTGTGTGTATGTGTAAGTATGTATACGTGTGTTTGAGTGTACACGCACATACACACTCTGAAAAAACAAACAAAGTGACATTATAGTTGGGTCAATATGTCAGTGACAACAATGTTTTGAACTCGAAAAACCACATAAATTCACCAGTTATAGTTAGCAGACTATAACTTAACTATAACTGGTAGACTATAACTTAACTTGCGCCCCCATCATGCACTGCTTATGACCTCACATATTACATCTCTCATGACATAATTTATAACATCACTGATGAAATCTTAAATGACCTGATCCCCGGGGCCAAAACATATATATGCCCCGTTCCTGAGACTTAATTGGCCTGAGGACCCCATTCCCCAGGGCTAAATTCCAATAAAAAGGGGACAGGGGCCACATGGGCCCCACCCCAAACCCTAAAAGGCCCCGGGGACCCCATCCCCTGGGGGAGTATACAATTAAACAGGGGAGAGCGGGTGTGTGCCCCCCATACCCAAGCCTTCTTGGGCCCCGGGGACACCATCCCTGGGACCAAATTCTAAGGTTAGGGGGTGTGCAGCACCCCTCCCCGGGCCTTAATAGGCCTGGGACCCCATCCCCCAAGGCCAAATACAATTTTAAAAAAGGGGGAGGGAGGCCGTGCGCACCCCCGAGCCTTCTTGGCCCCATACCCCAAGGCCAAATATAATTTTGAAAAATGGGAGGTGCAGCAAGGCCTCCTCCCCAAGCCTTATTAGACCCCAGGACCCCATCCCCGGGGCCAAATATAATAAAAAGGAGGAGAGAAGCCTCCCTCACTAAGCCTATTTTGGCCTCTGGCCCCATCCCCCAGGGCCTCTCTTTACAGGAGGTCGGTGAGCACCGGGGGCACCCACAAAAAACACATTGGGGGCTGCAGGGGGAGCCCCGGGGCCCTGCGTCCTCAGCCGGCTCCCCGCATGGGAGCAAACACATGTTTGAGAAACTACTGTGACCCGGGGGTGGGCTTCTCAGGACACAGTAAGTGAGCCGGCCCTGAGTGATGTGGTCCCCTGGGCCTTCAAGGATCAGGGAGGTGCGCTGTGTGCCCCCCCCCACCCTTTAAAATTTATTTCAGCCCTGGGGATGGGGTCCCTGGGGTCTACAATGGCTCAGGAAGGGAGCTGCAGACAGAAATGTGCTGCAGAAATAGAAATGTAATAAATATTCCAATACAGACAGTAGTCAAAACGAGTTTCGGTTCGACTTGGAGAATAAGGCTAGGTGGTTCATCCCAATTTTGGATCATCTTTAGGAGGACGGTCTCTCTTGTATGGAAAACGAAGCCCCTACATCTATATCAGTGGCTTGTGATGAGCAAAGGTATAAGGCTGAGGATACTTCTACTTGTTCTTGAATCAAATAAAAACAGACTGTAATCGGTGTGAGAAGTTGGCCTGGTATATGCTGTCCACTAATTATAGTGGGCACCTTGCACCAGTCCAAACAACCCCTTATTGGAGATAGGTTAAAGACAACCTTTATTGAAAGCTATCCTAGTGGTAGCTATGGAGAGCAGCCTTCAGGCTAAGTCTTGAAGGAATGTAAAGCAGCTTGTTTTACCAGTCTATAATCTCTTGAGTGACCAAATGAAAGAGGACCACACCAGGTATATATTCAAAATATGTGTATTTATTGCTAAACACACCCCTCTAGTCTCTTTATGAGGCTAGAGTTCGAAGTACATAAGTTATAAGTTAGTTATCAACAGTAATAGCACAAATACACGTTTGAGCCCTAGGGGCGTACCAAACCATATACCAATAAAGTGGTATAAGAACCACGACTGAGCTAGACACAAGGCCTAGAGCCTGTAGAAGTGCTTGGACCACAAGGAACCACCCAAGGTAGTGACACAGGGGACCCACGGGGGACGCGTGCAGTGTGAACACAGCCGCGAATCGCCGTTGACTTCTATGGGGAAAGTCGCGGTTGGAATTTTAAAGAAAAGGGACACTTAGAGGATGACTTGGAGCAAACCCCTTTAGAACTGGGTTGTTCTAGAGTCTATACCCACGGGAGCACCGGAGTACTCGAGTTACCTCACCCAGGGAAGCCGGGTGCATAGGTGTCTTTCGGGGTCGGGTTTCGTCGTCGTTTTCAATGGCGATCTGCTGCAAAGTGCTGCTGGCGGCCAAGTCGAAAGTGTTCGGGTGGATCCAAAGGTGGATCGAAGATCTGAAGAACCTGAAAGCAGAGGGGACAGAGTCTGGGTCACTAGCCAGTGACCAGGAAGGCGATGAGCAGATGCCCACCAATGTCGAGTGCTTCAGGTAGGTTGACGGTCGTCTTGACTCTTCAGCCACGAGGTCCAGGAGGCGTCGACGACGACCAGGAGCTGGATTCGAGCTGTCCCACGACGTCGGTCGATTGCTGAGGTGTCGGCGACCGGATTGGACCCAACAAGCCTTGGCAACGGCAAGTCTCGTGGAAATAGAAGACGGACGGTGGTGCAGACCAGCAAGGTCTGAGGGACTCACCCAGCGAGGGTAAGTCAGGGCATGCCTGGAGCAACCAGGGAAGCCCAAGCAGAAGAAGATTGGCCTTCGGGAGGGCCTACTAGCCAACGGACTAGCGACCGCAAAGGAGCCTCGAGTGGACGCACTTAGAGCTGGCTCACGGGACACTCGTGGAGTGGAGGCCAGTGATCTTCGGTGCAGTCGGTGCTGGAGGCTGGGGCTACTCGGAGCCCAAAGCACAACTTCGTGGGAGACCCAGAAGAGGATGCACTTGCAAATGCGATCGGTGTCCAGGGGTCACGGTTCCACGCTACCCACGACAGCTATGGGCCTCAGCTTTGCTGGGGACTCAGTGCAGCCTCGGGGAAGTCTGGAAATCCACCTCTGGTGATGCAAAGACTTCGGCGTCCGGCAGGAGCTTCAGCGATGCAGACCGGACAATTGCTTCGTTGGTGCCTGCAAAGCAGGGGAGTCACTCCTTGACCCCAAGGGAGATTCTTCAGTCCTCTAATCTTAAAGTAGAGCGTCGAAGGTCCAGGATTCTGTGTCAGAGTTTCGTCCAGGTAAATCTAAAGCCCTAAGGACTGGGGTCCCATACTTATACTAAGTTAGGGGGTTAGACATACTCTGGGGACCCACCTATGGGAGGGTCAGGGAAGAGGGGTGGTTACACCTATTCCCTTTGTCCAGTTTCGCACAGAGCAGGGGCTGGAAGCCCCTGAGCCGTTTTGAACTGGGGTATGCACAGGGACACCAAATGTGCCCCCAGTGCAGGACTTCAAAGCACCAGAGAGTGCTCCCGCCCAGCCCCAATACACACTATCCTGTCTGGGGAGGTGGTTACACCTCCCTGGGACAGGAAACCTATTGTCCAGGCCTCCCCTGCCGGAGTTTCGGTCAGCAGCAGGAGGCCAGACTCGTGTCTGTGGCAGCGGCATCCATTTTGTGATGCCAGGGCTCTGGAAAGAAGTTACCGGGTATGCCGGTGGGTACATGTCTCTCCCTCTAGAAGGGTGGAATGCTACCCCCGCCGCCAGAACTGGCGGGGGGGGGGGTAGTGTTCCAGTATGTTTGACACCAAACTCGACATGTTTTGGTGCAGCCAGTCCAAAGTTAGCATTCTACCGCGAGGATATAATGCACTTAAGAGTATATGGTCAGGCTGCACTGCAAACGGCATCAGAGGAGGTACTCCGAGTGCTGCAGAGGGGCTCTGCTCATGCAGGGGCACCCTCTCACATAAAAACCAAGCACTCTGCCTTCAGGATTGTCAATGCCTGCCATAGGAGTGACTTATAGGTTTATAGGTGTGTGCAATGGTAGTGATATAGGTAGCCTATACCACTGTAAGGGGTGCATGCACCACCTTACTCAGGCTGCAGTAGCAGGCCTGTGGTGTCATTTTGGCTGGCCTTCCAGCGGTGGCATAATACATGCTTCAGCCCCTGGCAGGCCTCTGAGGTACCTATGCCCTGGGTACATAGTATACCATATACTAGGGACTTATAAGGGCACTCCAGATTCCAATCAGAGATGTGCCTAAGGCACAGGGAAACCATTTTAGAGAGGAAGCAGCTAGGCTGGGGTTCTGATTAGCAGGGCCCCAGCCAGACTAAAGTCGAAAAACAGTGAAGCATCAGCAAAAAGTGGGGGTACCCATGTGAAGCAGATCCTACTCTCCTACAATCGGTGCCGATGCACAGCCCCTCTGATGCAGCTCTACAGTTCCTTGTACTGTACCCCTAGACAGAAAAGGCAACTGTCTGGATACGGTGGGCCAATCCCTCAGCTATTCGGTCACGCTATGATAGACAACTGTGACACAAAAATGTTATTTGATAAATTACCGGATGTCTGCCATTCTCAAGCACCGGCTACTGTGAAGGAGGGTGAGCTCGCATCCTTAGCCCTTATCGATGCCTCGTTGGATGCATTTAACATCACCTTTCTCCAAATGTCAAGAGGAACACTTCCAAGGCGGTTTGAATGGCTTCACAGCACATCATCTAGATCTAAGGCGCAGTCTAAAGTCTTGGATGTGCCCTTTGATGGTGAAAACCTTTTGACAAACATGTAGATCAGTGGTTCTAAACCTATGGGCCGAGTACCCCTGGGGGTCCGTGAGGCCTACCCAGGGAGTCCGCAACTGTTTTACAAAACTAAATAGTATTAAAATTAATTAAGTATATAAATAAAGAAGTAAAACTGAAAATGTGAAAACGCTTTCTATATTTGTGAATTAAACTAAATATTTCAATATTTGAGCATTTGTTTGATGTATACTTGTTTTTTGTGTATTGTTTTGAGGTTCAAATCATAGAAACTGCTTAGACCGGGGTTCCCCAGCTTCCAATAATGGCTCAGTGGGGGTCCTCGGATTTCAGTAATGATTAACTTGATGTCCACAAAAGTCAAAAGGTTACGAATCGCTGATGTAGATAATAATCTACAAGCCATCAAAGCATACACGGTTAATGTCCATTCATTGGACACTCTCCAGAAGAAAACAAACCCTTCCCAACAACCCTACAGGTAAAGAGGTGGCTACTAGCATTCCTCTAATTTTTGTTAATGCATGCAAGACTACTACCAAGAGGCAAGTCTTGGTTCAAATATTGAAAACAATGTCAGTCATCAAACAGACAATGAAAGGATGAGTGGGCCTCATCCAGTGGAGGTCAAGACCAACCTTGCCAAACTTGACTATTGGTCATGATTACCCCATCCGATATCCATGGCACCAGGGCGAAAAATCTAATGTTCTTTCCAGCCTGGCAGAACATCTCCTCAGATTATTGGTTTAGGGATATTACTCAGTATGGACATTCAGTAGACTTCATCTCCAGATCACTTTCTCTACCTCCTAAGGAGTAATTTTTATCCGGGAACCTTGCAAAAAGAAATCCTAAAGCTCTTCCCCAAGCATGCGGTAGCCTATACAGGAAGCATAAAGAAATCAAGGGTTTAATTAAAGTTCCTCCTGTTCTGGGAAAAACAAGAGAATTTGAACCTGAGGGCTGTCAGTACATTTATCAAAACACAAAGCTTCAAAATGGTGACTTTCCTAGAACTTCCTTGAGGCTCTCTCTTGAGGTGATTACCTGGCATCCTTAGACGTATATAATGCATACTTTAACATATCCATTCATATTCAACACCAGAAATACTTGAGATTCCTGGTGAGTGGAAAGCTGTTAGGCATAAAAATCGACTCCTATTATTAAACTGATTAGACTGTAGCTGGGAGAGTGTGTCATATCTTGCTTAGGATTGGTATTTCTCTGCCAAGCTTGTCCCCATCAGTGCTCTTTTGCATTATATTTGCTCTTAATTCACGGCCACCATTGATGGAAATTATAATTATTTTATTGACTTTTGCATAAAAAAGGCTTTTTTCTTTACACCTGGAGTGCATTTTGGATGGTACGTCTGATTCATATCATGCTTTTAAGGACCTATTTAAGAAAGGCTGCCTCTATGAGCTCTGTTGAGGTTGACTTACTGTCTAAGACAGCTAAATTATTTTGCAAATATTTTATTACTTTTTTAGGTCGAGCCTCGAGTAGCGCGCAAGCGCTGCTAGGCGAGACTTTATGTTAGGGGGTTTGGAAAGCTGACCAGACGCTCGTGCGTCATGGCCTTTTCCCTGCGGTTACGCAGCGCAGGGCCGACATCTGTTTCCCATTATCGTGCCCAGACACGTGCGCGATAATTGGAAACACATGCCGGCCGTGCGGGGAAAAGGCCATGACGCACGAGCGTCTGGTCAGCTTTCCAAAGCCCAGGCTGCCGCGCTCGCTCGCTCGTTTCTTTCTGTGTCCTCATTCCTTTCTTTCACGCTGCCCTTTGCACCCCTCCCGATGCCTCCCACGCCAGCCGCCATCGGATTTCAGTCGTACTGGATTTTCATGAGTTTGCCTCCACCCGCCCTCCGTTGTTATGCTGTCTCCTCCAGAGCACCACCATCCCACGTCGTTCGCTGCCCCCGCCCCTCCTGCATAGTTTGCTGTCGTGTCATTTATTGTCCGTTTTAATGCTCGTTAAAAAACAATTATCGGCGTTAACACGAGGCTACTGGATTCACATGATCGCAATACACACAAAATACACGTCGTTCGCTGCCCCCGCCCCTCCTGCATAGTTTGCTGTCGTGTCATTTATTGTCCGTTTTAATGCTCGTTAAAAAACAATTATCGGCGTTAACACGAGGCTACTGGATTCACATGATCGCAATACACACAAAATATGAGAGCAGTAATTGCTTGAATTAATTGCGCCAGAAGCTGGAGTCTCACTGACCCCCTGGTAAATGCTGGCTGATTTGTGATTGTAACCTGAAAACTGTGATTCATAGTAAACATGGAAATGTTAATGCGCAAATAAATGGACTTGCAGTAAAGTGGCTACTAACAAGGGAGAGGATGTGGTCTAACGGGCAGAGAGTACTTCCGTCCAAGAAATTGTGTGGCCTGCATCTAGTGGCATAGTAAAAGTGCGGTTGTCCCTTAAGGAAGTAATTACATTTGGTCCACATTCCCTGGTTTTACAGTAAAAAAACAGCCACTTATTGGGGCGCAGTGATCTCCTCACACCCCTGCGCCCCAGTGTAACTGGGCCTTCTGCACTATTGATAACTAACTACACATTGTCGCCTGCTGCTGCATCGCCTTCCGGTGATGAGGCCCATCCATAGTCAGGGTTTTTTTTTTTTTTAACACGCCATTGTCAACTGAATTTTTAGTACAATGTATTCTATTGGTGCAAATAAAGACTACAACTTCCATAATGCATCTATCTGTAGGTTGCCTGTTTGTTTTATTCTGTCTGCTCCTTATATAAAATAACCTTGACGTACCACCAGCACAATTTTTTTTAATCTTGGGAACAAAGCAGTGATGGGGAACATTTATAAAGAAGCTTCACTACAAACGGATATATTTGCACCACTTACGTGCACTGTAATTACATTAGCAATAAAACACTGCAATTTGTTAATTTCCAGTGTAAATGTTAAATATCTGTTGAAACCATAGTATTCTCTGAAGCTTCAGACAATAACTCACATCCATTATGCATCAGTTGTCTCTTTTACATTTAGTATTCTGCTGTGGTTAGTAAAATTGCTGTTAGATGCTGACTGACTTTGTTTACAATGTTTGTTCTCCTATGCGGTATACTAACAGTTATCATTAAAAGTTCATTGACATACACATTAATGCTTTGCCATATTTAATTCACATCTTTAATTCTTAGGTCTCCCTTACAGACAGCTCCCTTTCTTTATCCTCCCTCCACTTTTCTTTTCTTTCTCATTCTTTTTTCTCTCACTAGTTTTCTTTCTTCTTCACTGTCTTTCTTTTTTCCTCCCTGTCTTTCTCTAATACAATGCCCTTCTCCCTCCCTTTCTCTCCCTCCCTTTCTCTCCCTCCCTTTCTCTCCCTCCCTATCGTCCTCTTCCTCCCTTTTTATTTTCTTTCTCCCTTTCTTTTTCTTTAGCACACACCTTCTGTTAAAAAAAAACCTGCCGAGATACTGGCAGAAAAATGGTTTGTGTCGAAAATGTCTCAGACGTTTTCTACACAAGCCAGCCTCTAAGTGGTATTTTACGAGAGTTTTTAACGTTAGATGGGCTCTGAGGTAAAAAAAAAGTCCCGGAAAGCGTAATTTTTAAAATTTTTATCGAATTCCAACAGCGTAATTAAAAATTCACCCAGGTCTAAATTGGACAATTCCTCACTATTCTATGACCAACGGAGCAATTCTAGGGCTCGCCCAAAAGAATGAATCAGTGAGTTGAAAACATTGATGAAATATGCAATATACAGAGCACAAGTTTGAATGCCTTTGATGCAAACTCAGTGTTCCGTCTCTCTAAGGTCAGTAATTAGAGTGCCATTAATGGCCTAGTATTAGTAAACCCTGCCAGTTACCGCTCTTAAAATGGGAGAAGGGAGATATGCAGCACTACTTAAAAAAGTTGATGTATTTTTACTGTAAGAAGGAGGTACTTCTCATGTCTCTTTTATAAAATTACACAAGACATACATTGCAGGAGCCGCATATGAGAGAAGAATAATTGGATTAGGTTCACGAATAAAATCACAGATAACTTTTTAATTTTTTTATATATTATTACAACATTGGAATGTTGGGAGCTCCATTGAAGACAATTTTATATATTAATATATCATTGTCCTCCTCAGATTTCAACTTCATTCTGTAATACGGGTTTAGGTCCAAAATATATTGTTTAAAATAGTATGTTTAATTACAGTAATACTATAATTGTGAATCATTCTATTTCTTATAACAGATGAAGTGAAAATCGATATGATTCTAAACCATAAATATGATATGTAAAATAAGACACAGGGGACATAGTGGGAGGCATAAGGGCTAAATTGACCTTACAGAGGTTGCTTAAAAAATGAGTTTTAAGTTTAATTCTAACTATAGATCAAGTGGATACTTTCTTATTTAAAATATTTGATTAACTAGATTAGTTCTTTAATGCTAACCTAAATATAGAACTTTATAATACATGCAAACCTGCATAAAAGGCTGTCTCTAATTTCCTTATCACATGCGAGTTGTGACACCTTTAGTCACTTTTAATAATGAAATGACATAGCTGCTCAATCGTAATAAGTTGCTACAGTTGAGTTGTGATGTCACTAAGCCTGCTGCCAAAGTCACCTGTAAAAGTAACAAGCATTGGCATAGCCAATAGGTCTCGCCTTTGGGACCTTATAAGTGTTTAGCCATGCAACAGTTGATGTTGTTGCACTAAGGATATTGTGCTGCATAACTAAATACTTATAAGGTCCCAAAAGCGAGACATATTGGCTATGCCAATGCTTGTTACTGTGTAGTAATACCTCTATACTTCTGACCTATTTGGATGCCCATCACAAATTCTCAAATGTGCTCAGACAATGCCCACTTTGTGGTTCACCTTTCTAAATGTATTTTGTTTTGCTGCTGACTAATGTGTGCTGTTGTGACTTTAGTTTTCCAGTTGTTTCTGTGTCTCTCGAAGTAAGTTCTTACTTGTAATTATTGATAAATGATGTAATAATTGCCAAAGCTGATGTATTTTTTGATGCTGTGAATAGATTGGGTTGATTTTCTACCTTTATAGGGCGGCCTGCAGCCTCGAATAAACTTGTAAATATATAAATAAATAGACACATGTCAATGAATATCCTATGAACGAGGAAAGTTATTTGCGATTCTACTTTTTAATCAAGGGCATTTGAAGTTGAGGAGAGTTTGTGGAGGCTGCTGTCTATCAGGCCTCATTCCCTACACTGATTGCCTTTTTTAAAGAGGAATTAAAATAATTGTCACTGCTGTGATTTACTAAGTTGCTTTTGTAATGCAACTTTAGTATTAAAAAAAAAGGTTTAGCTAGTGTTCCCCTTCCCATAGATAAATCTTTTAGTTTTTTTCTAGAACGGGTTTTCTTTTTCTTTTTTTTAAAAAGAAAGTTTTAGGCACTCTGTAAAATGTGTTTATGAATTCTACCTGTAGGATTAGCGATTATTTTTTGTGAATTCAACTGAGATAATGATGGGCAGTTGACATTACAAGTAGGACATGTTTTTATTTGAAGAGTCTCTTACCAGGAGTCTGTTCCAAAACTTTCCCCACATTGTTTACCTAGTTTATCTTTTTTTACACCCTGTTTAATGTTAATTTTATTTCTCCTATTTCTTTTTGGTTAGATGCTTTTGCAAAGGACCGGGGTCCCTGGATCGTGAAGCCAGTGGCATCTTCTCGAGGGAGGGGAGTGTACCTGATTAACTCGGTGAGTGTGACATAACATAATATTCATTAAGCAGGTTGCAATTTGTGGCCCCCTGTGATTGGCTGCCATCACAGTAATTTTGGCCTGTAAGGGACCGCAGACCACTATATCTATGATAGCATTCCAAAAGAAGCACTTTTTTTTAAGCAGCCCGTTTTCCTGAAAGGAACTGCTTTAACAAAATTGTTTTGGGAAACTTTGGAGGTAAAGGCAGTTGTCCTTTGATCCACTACCTACTCGACCCAAGGCTGCCAACACGATTGCCCACGAGCAAGGGGACCTAACAGGACACCTCTTGCATTTGCAAATCAATTAGCACCTCAACTTCGAGGGCGGTAACTCATCAATGGTTTGTGATCATGATTGCAGTCATAAACCATTGATACATTCCTTTCTGAATTAGAAATAGGAAGGGGACTCTCCTTTCATGGCCCCTCCTGCTGGTGGATCGGAAAGGATTGCAAAACCCCTTTTACGAGTTGGAAAGAATTTTATGACTAGTAAAAGAGCTTTTGTACATAGAAAAGCCCTTTTGCGGTTGCAGACCATGTAATTTTGCTAATTGCAGGGTTTGCGATTGCAAAAGGGCATAGTATGTCAGGCCCCTATAGTCTTTCTAGGTCTAGCTATAGGTTACATTGTTGCTCAAATATGAGTTTACCTTGAAAAAACAAGCGGCGTTTGGCAAAACAGGAACAGTTGGTTTCATTAAACACTTCGGCCGGGAGCACAGTTACAGAAGCGGGTCTGAGGACCCTCTCAAAGTACAATCAATTTGAACAAGTCTTTATACTGTTTTTGGGTGTCATAAAGTACTTCCAGCGAACTTTGTTTCGTAAAACAATGCAGACTTTGTCTGTGAGCCATAAATAAGGCCCCTGATAACAAATGCAGGTGGTCCTCAACTTTGCGTGGACACAATGGGCGCCAGTGTATGTGCTGTGTCCTAATTGGCTATGTGTTCCTAACTTTATGTGGCATCTGACTTTATGATGTTTTGGGAAGGCGCGCATCCCTCTGGTCATGTGTGCTTTATTGGGGCCAATCTCCCTGGACCATTGTGGTGTTGCTGCGCTTATCTGGGGATTGACCTGAGTTTCCTATTCGCACGTTTGTCTGCTGGCTACGTGCCACCCCACCTGTGACCTGTCAATCTGTAACCTCAGGCCTAGGTTGCAGGGCCTGTCGGATCACGTATTTCTGAGTCGGGATTGATGGAGAATTCATGACGGGCGAGTTTGTTAATAGTGATGCGATTTCGCTCGTATATGCAAGTGTATCTTTAGGAACATTGGCATCAATTTTATCAATATTAACATTCTCCAGTATTGTATCTTTTATAGATTCACATGCCTGAATCTTCTCCGTCGTCATGGTGGGAGTCCAACGGTAACAGTAAAATAGCAGTATAACAGCTTAAAGGATATTCTCCCTTGAAAATTAATAGCATTTAGTAAGCAGTTAACCTCATTAAAGAACATCCAAACTCCAGCCAATCACATCACAGACCCAGAGTATCCATACCCTGCAGGGCCACCATACCTCAGATTTCTTACCGCACGTCGTGTGTTAGAGAGTCTCCCTGAGCTCTGCTCAGTCACACTGTTTCTACCTTGAACTTTTCAACTTTGAGCTAGCAGTTCCTTTTCCTCAACCTTCTCTTCAACTGACGTACTGCTAGAAAGTGAGTTTATCCTTTTCTTTCTGTACGTGCAGCGGCCAGGGCAGCTGACTTCGGAGCACAGGGTTCACGGTTCGATCCCCGGCTCCGGCGGCAGCTCAGCTCAGCACCATGTGACTCTGGGCAATAGCTCACTTAATTTCCACTCCGGCCCCCAGCGCCTTGAGACCCGTAAGGGTGAGTAGCTGCGCTATATAAAAACGGACTTACATTTCCCTGATGCTAATTTAGCTCAAAAGCCAGTTCCTCGACAGTAGGATCCTGTTGTTATACCAGATCAGGAAACTCCACCTGCTCCACAAAAACAGAAGTCCTTACCTTCCCTGCAGATTCCTGCCCGAGCATCAGACAGTGGTGACCAACAATTGGAAGAAGGGGAGCTACAAGTGGATTCTGATGTCCATGATGAATGGATGGACTATGTGGCACACACACCCCTTCTCCCACGCTTCCAGTGGCTGATTCTCCTCCAGCAGATATCGGCAGCTTCCTTGCCCTTCTCGAAAGAGCGTTGAAACGCTTTGACCTTCCCATGCTGGTAAAGCAAGCAGAATGCTTCTTATATGATTTCAAGGCTGCCACGCAGCGTTCTGTTACGGCAATCCCTATTGTTGACTTCTTGTGGAAAGAAGGTATTAAGTTGATGAAAAATCCAGCTTCTGTGCCGGCATTTATTCCAAAACTAGACAAGAAGTACCGGGCGCCTGAGGACTCTCCTGCATATCTCATTGGCCATCCAAAGCCTGATTCTGTAATAATGCAGGCTGCTCAAAGGCGATCTAAGAGCCCTGCTTCACCATGTACCGCTCCATCAGACAAGGAAGGGCGCAGGTTAGACAATATTGGGAAGAGATTTTCCACGCTGGCAGCAATGGCCATCAAAGCCTCCAATGCCATGGCCATCCTTGGGAGGTACGATAGGCAGATGTGGTCAGACATTGCTCCTTTTCTGGAATTTCTGCCTGAGGATAAGAAAAAAGAGGCAAAAGAAATTCTTGCGGAGGGAGAGAGAGCCTCATCGGAGGTCATCGATGTGGCGCTGGACATCTCTTCTACCACCTTTAGGCAGATGGCAGGCGCTGCCGTGTTGCCCAGGCAGGGCTGGCTGAAGGCGACAACATTTCGCCCAGAAGTCCAAGCTAAGGTGCTTGACATGCCATTTGACGGAAGTACCTTTTCAGTAAACATGTAGATGAAGCGCTTCAAGCTATCAAATCTGACACGGATACGGCAAAATCTTTAGCCATTCTACAACAGAAGAAGTTCTCTTCTTTTCGAGGAAGGGGAAGGGGCCAATTTACATCTCGGCCCCTGCTCCAGCAGCGTTTTCAGCCCTACTACCAACAGGGTTTCCGGCTTCAGTATTCTGCACAGTCCTTTCGTCAGACGCCCACACCAGCTTACACGAGGGCTCCGGCACGAAGGCGCCCCGCATCTGTAGGAAAATCCCATGATACAGGCAGAAGGCAATGAGAATTTTCAGGCATCCTCCACCCCAGTCCCACTTCAATTGGTTCAAAACTGCTCTAAATTCTTCGTTCAATGGAACTCCATTTTGTCCGACAGATGGGTGTTAGACATCTTCAACCATGGTCTTACCCTGGAATTTATTCAACAACCTCCGAATTTCCCTCCAGGAAAGACTGCTCACCGTCATCTGACGCTTCTCTAAAGGGAGATAAAGCTCCTTCTCAACAAACAAGCAATCGAAGTAGTGCCACGCAGTCAGCGCAACCTAGGCTTCTACTCTCACTTTTTTCTGATAAAGAAAAAGACTGCAAAATGGAGGCAGGTTATGGACCTCAGGTTGTTGAACAAGTTCATCAAAAGCCAGCCGTTCAGGATGTTGTCGCTCCAGGAGATTCTCCTTCTCTTGGATACAGGATATTACATGACCTACCTGGATCTTCTGGACGCATACTTCAATATTCCCATTCATCCAAAGCACCGTCGTTTCCTCAGGTTCCAGGTGGCAGGGTGCCATTACCAATTCAAGTTACTACCTTTCGGGCTAAAGTCAGCACCCAGGGTTTTCACTAAGTGTTTGGCGCCAGTGGCGGCCTATCTCTGGCGTTCTGGCCACCAGGTTTTTCCCTACCTGGACCACTGGTTGGTCAAGGCCCCAACGTTTCAGAGTGCAAGGGAGTCCACGAGCGCCTGTCTTCGTCTTTTTCGCTCTCTGGGTCTCAATCTCAACAGAAAAAAGTCTTCGCTCCTCCCCTCCAAGTCTCTGGTGTTTCTGGGAGCAATGTTAGATACCAGCCGCTCAATGGCTTTTTCCACAGAGGAAAGAATTTCTCGTCTTCAATGGATGGTTCAGTCCCTTTCCTCAAGAAGCTCCGTTTCTTTGAGGATTTACAAATCAATGTTGGGGATGATGTCATCTTGCATCCCGTTGATTCCTCACTGTCGATTGCGGATGAGACCTCTTCAGGAGCAGCTCGACTCCCAATGGATCCAAGCTCAAGGCTCCTTCGACGACACCATGTCAATCACGCCAGAGATGATCAGGGCGATGTCTTGGTGGAAATTAAGAAGCAATCTCTCGCAAGGCCTATCCTTCCTCCCAGCGAAACCTTTGATGATAATGACTACGGATGCTTCCATGGAAGGATGGGGAGCTCACCTCCAGGAACTTCAGGTCCAAGGGAGGTGGTCGGATCAGGAGTCTCTATGCCACATAAACCTGTTGGAGCTGAAAGCAGTCTTCCTAGGGCTCTGTTCCTTCCTATCAAGGATAAAGGGTTCGTTGATTCTCGTCCGCACGGACAACACAACCACCATGTTCTATCTGCAGAAACAAGGGGGGACGAGATCTCCTGCTCTCTCAAGTCTGGCGCAGTGAATTTGGAATTGGCTGATTCACCACGATATTTTGTTACAAGTCCAACATGTTCCAGGGGTGTTAAACGAATGGGCTGATGCGCTCAGCAGAGACTCCAAGCAGTGTCACGAATGGGAGATGGATGCCGTTCAGCTGGGAAAAATATTTCAGTGTTGGGGATTTCCAACCCTGGATCTGTTTGCTACATCACTAAACAAAAATGCGAATTCTACACCAGCAGATTTCCTCAGCCAGGTTCTCTGGGGAACGCCTTCCACTTTTCCTGGGAAGGGGCGTTTGCTTAGCGTTCCCTCCGTTCCCACTAATACCAAAAGTTCTACAAAAGATGAAACTGGAGCCTTGCCGCATCATTCTCATTGCCCCGACATGGGCAAGGTAATTCTGGTTCACATAGCTGTTTCGCCTATCAGAGGCTTCTCCAATACGTCTTCATCCTTCGGAACGCCTGCTTTCCATGGACCAAGGCCAAGTGGTTTATCCACAGATTCACTCTCTTCACTTGTCAGCCTGGCTCCTCACCACGCGGAGTTTGGTGACTTAGCTATCTCTGGGGAGTGCAGTTCCATACTTAACAAGCCCCGTGCTCCCTCCACTGTCAAGTGTTACTCAGCCACATGGAAAAGATTCTGCTCCTGGTGTGCAAAACACTCTTGCCAACCACTCTCTTCTCCTCCGAAGGCCGTTTTGCCGTATCTCTTATCTCTGGCCAAGGCTTGCCTTTGAATGAATGAATGAATGAATAAAGGCATTTCTATAGCGTGCAGCAACTCAAAAGTGTGTCCCGGCGCATCAAAGGCCTCTGGAGTAGACCTCCCCCACCAGCTACAATTGCAAAAAAGAGAAGGGAAGAGGGGACAACAGAAAACGAGGGCCGAATACTCACACTTGTTGGTTAAAAAACAGAGTTTTGAGACGCTTCCTGAAAGTAGCTAAATCTGACACTGCTCTCAGAGAAGCGGGCAGCGCATTCCAGGCCTGAGCACCAAGGAACCCAAACGAGGAGCCCCCAGCCCGGACGCGGGAGTATCTAGGGACCGTGGCTAGATTCATCGAGGAAGATCTCAGAGTCCTGCAAAGGTACTTAGCCCACATACCATGCAACGCTTTAAAGAATAGGACCATAGCTTTAAATCTGATTCTATTCTTTACCGGGAGCCAATGGAGCGCTCTGAGATGGGGGGACATATGAGTCTTAGCTTTAAGCCTGAGGATGGCCCTGGCGGCGGCATTTTGTGCCACCTGCAGACGCTTGAGAAGATATTCTGGAAGGCCGAGGTAGAGTACATTCACATAGTCCAGTCTTGAAGTAATCAGTACCTGGACCACAGATCTCCTGTAGTCTAAGGTCAGGAGTGGAAGGAACTTCCTCAGCATCCTGAGGAGGCCAAAGCACGTTCCCACCACAGATTGGACCTGGGCCTTCTTGGCTAGATGATCATCTATCAAGACGCCCAAATTCTTTACCTTTTGTTGTGCAGCAAGCAGTGGCAACATATCATCTGGCCACCAGTGTCTCCAGTCATCTGGCGGTTGAGTGCCAAAGAAGATGATTTCCGACTTGCATTTAAGCTGGTTCAAACTTAGCCATGCAAACACTTTTGTGGGGCAAATTTTAATCTTGGATCCCTCGAGGCTTTCCCCTTTGTCACAGGAGAAAATGAGCTGAGTATCATCAGCATATGAGATGATTTTCGCTCCATATGTCTCCGCTAGAACAGCTAAAGGAGACCTATAAAGATTGAATAATGTGGGGCTCAGAATGGAGCCCTGAGGGACTCCCACCTCCATTCCAGGGATTCCAGCTGTAAAAGGAGGAATACAAACCTCCTGCTCCCTGTCTTTCAGATAGGAGGCAAGCCACTTTAAAACTGAGCCTCCGATACCGAAAGCCTGGATCCTGTCCGAAGGTTTATCATGGGGCACGGTATCGAAGGCCGCTGATAGGTCTAACAGGATCAGAGTGGTTTTCCCACCCCCATCCAAGCTCTCCCTAATGTGTTCGGAGACTTCTAATAAAGCAGACTCTGTGCTGTAGTTGGCTCTAAACCCGGACTGACTACTGTGGAGAAGGTTGTTGGCTTCCACATAGTCAGTAATCACAGAGTTAAACATATTTCTCCAACACCTTAGAGAAGGCGGGGAGAAGGGAGATGGGCCTGTCATTTTCTGGAATTTTCGGGTCAGCGGACGGTTTTTTGAGCAGTGGCAACATTTTTGCCTGGTTCCATCTAGAAGGCATGTGTCCAGATTCTAATGAAGTGTTGCAGATTTTATTTACCACCGGATTAATTGCCTGTGAAATAGACACTAGCAATTTTGCTGGACAAGGGTCGGAGGGAGAGCCCGACTTCAGGCTTTTGATGCTAGCTAGGGAGGTTTCCAATGACATCGAGGGGAATTGCTGCAGCGAGTGCGCAGCTCCTAACACAGGCTCCATAGAAGGACCTAATAATATTTCGCCATCCGAGGGCGAGCTTGCCCTCAGAATTTCTTGGATCGTCCTAATCTTATCATAAAAAAAGGTTGCTAATACTACAGGCCAATCGGCAGTGGCCGGCGCGGCCTTCGACTCCAAGGCCAGGTTAGTGAAGGTTTTTACAATTTTAAAAAGCTCTTTACTTTTAAATTTGGACGATTCTATTTTGTTAGTAAAATAAGTCTTTTTTGCCTCATAAACTTTATTATAGTGACCTTTAAGGGATTGTTTATATTCATTTTTGGCGTCTAGATCATAGTTTTTTCGCCATTTCCTTTCCCACTCTTCGATTAAAGTTCATTTGGCTGAAATTTCGAGGTATAGGAGACGTTCAAATCAGTTGTCCCTGTGGTCCTGCAGTCTAGTGAAAGAATTTAAGAAAGGTCTTTTTAGAGCCTACCCGCCACTTCGACCTCCTCCAGTGCTCTGGCAATTGAACATTGTTTTGTCTCATCTCATGAAATCATCTTTTGAACCTATTCACAAGTGTGATTTGAAATACCTCTCTTGGAAAGTGGCTTTTCTCTTAGCCATCACGTCAGCTAGATGTATTCGCGAAATTCAGGCTTTTACAGCAATGGAGCCTTACCTACAATTTCAGCAGGACAGAGTGGTGCTACGCACAAATCCTTCGTTCATCCCTGAATGAACCTGTAGTCCTGCCTTCATTTTTTCTGCTCCGTCTACACCGGCGATGAGAGCTCTCCATTCTTTGGACATCAAAACGATGCTTGAAGTTTTACCTTCAAAGGACAAGACCTTTTCGTAAGTCTACCCAACTCCTCATCGCCTTCTCCGCCCATAGGAAGGGTCAGGCTTTGACTAGAGCTTCTATTGCACGTTGGGTTTCTTCTGCTATAGTGTACTGTCATGAAAGAGCGGGACGCCCGCTAACATCTAAAGTAACTGCCCATCCTACTAGGAAGATGGCAACGATCCTCGGCCCTGTTTGCCGGAGTGTCTCTACCCGACATTTGCAGGGCGGCAGCATGGACGAACGTCCATACCTTCACAAGGCACTACTGCCTGGATACCTTGCGGAAGACGGATATTGCTGTTGGTCAAGCGGCCTTTCGTCGTCTGTTTGCTTAAGGTAGGCCTCATTTTATTGAGGTTTATTAAGAGTTTGTTATTATCTTTATTATTACTACTCACTTGAGGAGCACAGACATGCACTACAGGGACCAGCAGGCAGTGCGCCTGCACACGCCCACTGAGGCGGGCCTCTTGAATATTAACAGGTGCGTGACAAGTGGTACGAATGCTCATAGACTTTGTTTTGCCCATGACTAAGTGCTTGGTTGCACGAAACGCGTTGGGCTCAAGATTCATGGCGTTTTGTCCTGTTTTCCACGCTGCAGCTTTCCCCAATAAAGCGGTGATACTTACCTCCAGTGTGTGGCTTCCTTCATGGGGATAACTTTTGTTGGAATATATATGTATATATGTATGCAGAGGTGTTATTATTTGTTTGAGATTCTGGTTATCATACTATGGTCGCATGGTGGGACGGTTCACCTGTTTTTCCCACCTCCTTTATCCATTATGTACTGCTTACTACTCTGATTCAAGCATGTGAATCTATAAAAGATACAATACTGGAGAAAAAACAAGTTACTTACCTGTACAGTGTGGTTCTCCAGTATTGATATCTTCTATAGATTCACATGCGGCCCTCCCTCCTCCCCTTACAGGTGCACCTTTCCATACCTCTATTATTTTGCTAACTACACTCGTGCTCAACATCTGAGGTATGGTGGCCCTGCAGGGGATGGATACTCTGGGTCTGTGATGTGATTGGCTGGAGTTTGGATGTTCTTTAATGAAGTTAACTGGTTACTAAATGCTATTGATTTTCAAGGGAGATGATCCTTTAAGCTTTTATACTGCTATTTTACTGTAACCGTGGACTCCCACCATGACGACGGGGAAGAATCAAGCATGTGAATCTATAAAAGATATCAGTACTGGAGAACCACAGTGTACAGGTAAGTAACTTGTTTTTCTCCCCTCTAGTTGAATTTTCAAGTATATTATCTAACCCATACTTCATGACAGTCACAATATTAAGCCTCGTTGTTCTTCAGCTTTGACTATTACTATTTTCCTAGTTACTTGCATTCTACCCAATTTGAAAACTGCATTTTTACAGCAGAAAACCCCCGATTGCAGGAAACCACACAAGAACAATAAAAATATAAAAATGGGCAACAATGACGTGCACAGTCTGGTCAGCCACCGGGAGAGCCAGGAAAACCAGTTTATGTACCGTTCCTGCTTAGGGGCACCTCCCTCACGCATGTCTCTTTGTAAACAGTGCAATGCTTGGGTGGCAAGAGTCAAAGTCCTGTTATCTAGATCATTGCCTGGGATAAACATGCAGCAGGACACTCCGATCTTGGCACACACCTCTCCCTCCATTGTGGTCATTAAGTCCAACACAGATCGATGTTGCATCGTCACAAGGCGGGTGGCTCTTAGTTCTTTCTTGATTGCATTATGGCCGAGCTCAGTGCTGTTCATCATCTTGAGCATCTACCACTTGGTTATTTGTAACCAGCGGGCTTTCGCTTCCGTCTGCACTGTGAAGAAGGTTATGGACCCTCCTGCGTTTACTTGTGTGCCAGAATTCTTCCAGAATGTCCTTGTACTGAGCCCAGCCAAAATACTCAGCAGTTCTTTTTTCTCGAGCCTTATGCAATAGCGTTGTCTTCTTCTTTAGCAGATGTTAGTGCAACTCTGACAGATCTTCTCTGGGAATGACTAGGGTCATGGTGTGTATGGTGATGAGGGAGCAAAGGCTGTGCCACCTTAGGTTGAGCTGAGTGTAGGCAAACTCGCCGCATTGCCAGTAGGTATCCATCAGCATAGAGGTGCCCCATTACATGTCCGGAATGTGCAGTATGGTGCCACAATTAAGGGTTGCCCCTTCACTTCTAACCATGTATACCTATTCACCTCAGCATCCCAGATTTCCTGACATTGGGTATCTATGCTGTTCAGCCCTCCGCTACGAGACTCATTTCCCCTTGCGTCATCAAGGTGGATGGTCCTACACTGGAACTCCATGTCTGTGGTCCATTTGTTATTAAAGAAGACAGCCACAGATATGCTAAGGGTCATTCTGGGGCCACAGATGGAAGTGGGAGCGAACGTGTTCATGCATTGGTGCGGTGGCTTTGCTACCTCCAAGAATCTATTGTCTGAAAAATCTTGAGGCCAAACAGTATCCTCCCCTAAGGTGCCTCTCCTGTGCATCCTATCTAGCTCAGTCTGAATGTCACTAGGCTCGGTGAAAAGGTACAATGCTCTTGAATTGGTCTGGTATTGGGTCAGATTCACTATTACTGTATGGGGTTCTACTCTGCTAGGTTGTATCTTGGCCCTAATCCTACATATCTACAGGTGAAGATGGCATTTTGCTTTATCGGGGGCTACCTCTTGGAACAAGTAAAGCCTGTCTGTGCTTACCGCGTGAGGTATCAGCGAACAGACATAACATAACCTGGCTGTTGTCTTGGAGGCCACGGCTGTCATGTGCTGAAACCACATGTTGTGTGGGAGGGCACTGTGCAGTGCGTGTGGAATGCTAGTGTTGGGTTCAACGTAATTATAAGTGAAGTGGGTGAGGTCCCTATGCAAGCGCGTTGATAGCTTTGGGATGGAATCCCCTTGACTGGACCATGCTTTGGTGATGAATGGATGCGGAAACACCCATAGTAAACAGAGGGTACATAGAAGTGCAACAATACATAACTTATTGAACATTGCAGATCTTTGGGATGAGTCCAGGGGAGATGTCTTGTAGTCATCTGTTGATTGGGGGTTCTTGACTTGAAAGTTGGAAACAAAAAGTTCAAGATAAAGAGTTCGTAGTCCTTAGGGAAGAGGTGTGGCGCCGCGGCCAGGGCGACTGACGCTGGAATCTGGGGCTCACGGTTCGATCCCCGGCACCGGAGGCAGGTCAGCCCAGCACCATGTGACTCTGGGCAATAGCTTGCTTAATCTTCCCGACGGCCCCCAGCGCCTTCGGGTAGCTGTTCGCGCTTTACAAATACTGGATTTACATTTTTTTTTATTTTATTTTTAATGTGCACACTGTAGATCTCATCGGGGTGTTGATTTATTTTATTTATTTATTTTAAGAGTTTTATATAGCGCTGGCTAGACCCGGAGGTATCAGAGCGCTTTACATTAGGTTACACAATGTTACAGACAATGATAACAGATGACACTTTACATCAAAAATAAGCAACAGATTGAGAGAGGAAGGAAAGGTGAGACAGAGCGGAGGGGGGAAGGGGGAAATGTGAAGGGGGAGGATGGGGGAAGAGACGGCAGGAGAGACAAAAGGAAGTTTGCCCAAAGACCGACTGGGTTGGTGACGTCCGAGGAGGGAATCCACAGCCCGTCTCCCCTATAGCTAAGCAAGGTAGCTCCATCGGGCATAAGTCAAAATCACTAGGTCTCAACTGACGAAGGAAAAGTTCACAAAAGAAAGTCAGGTGGATAAAAGAGGGTGGGAACTATGAGCAGGGACGGGTGAGGGCAAAGGTCAATGGCTACAAAGAGGAGAAGAGTAGAGCGGAGAGGGGTAGGGTGAAGGGAGGAGGGAGATTAGGTCCAGAGAGACATAGGAGAGTTTGCCCAAAGATCGGCTGGGTAGGTGACCGGCATCAGAAAAAGTGGCTATGTCTCAGCTGTCGGGGGAAAGTTCTCTTAGTAAATGTCCTAGTAGATGAGCAGGAACAGGGTCCGGTGAGGGCTGATCAATATCTGGACGATGAACAAAGATTTTAGACCAGGAGAGATAAAGCATCGAGGAGGGTCCCACGGAGGCAGCCATCTTGAAGTCAGGCAAGGGGGATGGGTCATTGAAGTTCGAATTCAGTCGGTCTCCATTATTCTCTGGTAAAGCAGTGCACGACATAGCAACAACAGCAGTCCATTTAGTCCTGCGATGTATACAGCTAGCGCTAACCGTCCTGGTGACCCACCTAACAGCGGCTCCAGTCCAGGAAGCAGCGACGGTAATAGAACAGACAGACCCAGCAAGAAACTGAGCAGGCTAACCCCTTCCCTCAGGCGGCAGCCGCACCAGAGCCATGTCTGAGGCGGTAAAACAGTGAATAGTATCGCGACTCCCGGTCTCCAGAGAGAATCCAGCAGGCAGTCCCAGCCGCCAGAGCACTCGCGCCGCAGCAGTAAGCAGCCGCGGAGGCTCCCGCGGCTCGCCGATGCAGTCACTCTTGACTGGGCCTTCACATACAGCTCTGCCGCTCACCTCTGCAGCACGGGCTTCACCGGAGGCACCTCCGCAGCACCGGCAATCTCTCCGCAGCGGACCCCTTTCCCCCTTTCAGCGGCGTCCGGTGGCGTGGGCGGGGATCACGGCCAGCGCTCATCCACCCTTCCCCCAGCAATATGCCCAGCAGTCCGCCGCAGCCACCAGCAGACTCACCCCTCGACGCCGGACGGACATTCTCACTGCTATGGCTCTTCAGGTGCACTCCGACTTCGACAGGTTTTCAGAGCCCAGCCGCTGCAAGTACGGTAGGACTGGGCTATGCACTATTTACTTTCCAGGCGCCATTTTGCGTTTCCCTCCCGAGCTCGGTCATCAGAGCCGGTGCAGCGTTCTGCGATGTGCCACAGCGTCCCGTAGCTCAAAACACATCAGTGCAGTCCGCATGTGTTGCTGCGCTGGATTTCGTGCTTTTTAGGTTCCGATGTGTAGGATGCCTGACGTGGCTGCTGAAACGGTGGTGCACTTGGAAGTTCGATTGCCAACCTGTTAAATAAGAGCTACATTCATTGGTTACTTTAGAAAACAGTGCATTATTGCAAGTGCCGTCATTTTCCTTTGGGGTTCCTGTGCCTTCTTTTTTAAAGGTGTTCATCTAGAAAGGGTTTGGTCCTTAATCAGTAAGGCATGGCCAAATTTAACAAGCACACAACAACACACATGCCAATACTGATATCAGTTATTCTTCACTTCACATGATCACACATGACACTTGACATGCCCGTAAATCATAATTTTATTTATTTTTTATTTCAATTTCTTTCATTTGTTTATAAAAAAAATAGTTTTCATAGGTTTTTTCAAATACCCATCGGTTTTCCAAACCAAAAAATCAACATACAAAAATTCACAGAGGAACACAACAATAAAGTGAATCAAATTCCGAAATACTCACCACAAACTACATTGTTGGACACGACATGGACACAACATTGACAACAAATTCAACATTACAAAAAACAAATGAAATGAGCTCGAGTTCTGTGTTTCAGTAAACAAGTTTCTCTTTTTAGAAACAAGAGAAAAATAAGCAAAGCCCTGTAGGTTGAAGTTTAATAATTTTTTTAAAACAAACACAAGAACAACCTTTATCAGGGCCAAAACCAGACAGTGAACTATTTGGACCAAGTTGTACAAAAATGAGCCAACATAGTATATTTTTTTAAAGCACACTTGTGTGGTTAAATAATAGTGGACGTGTTTTGAACACAATGATGTGAGTTAACAGGGTTCTCCTCAGGACTCAGAACTCCTTGAGAGCTCTTTTTGAGATCCACAGTACCCTTCTGTCAAATTAATCCTTGACCTAGTTCGGCAATAATAGTACTGGTATTCCAACATTTGTTTTGAGAACTCTTATGCGTCCTTATGCAATCCGTTATAACTGGGCGCGTTTGCGAGCCCACTGTGTTCTTGTTATCTGGATTCCGAACGCCAGTCCATGGGCGCAAGCATTCATTTAGTAAACAGTCTTTTGTCTTATGAATTAGTCCGCATCATGGGCGGCGCCCGGGATGATAGCTCCTTTCCCCCCCCCCCGTGCCAAGCTGGGAGTTTTAGACTGGTGCAAGTTTTTTTACGGTCGTAATCTCGTGAACATGGGAAGGGCATTAATTTTAGCTAGGGTTCCATGGGCTTCGCCAGCCCCTATCCAATTTATGCATGGGGGGATGCTATTGGTGCGGGTGGTGTCTTTGAGCTACACATGCGCGGTGCTGTGTATAAAGAGGGGGTGTGTCGCAATTGAATGTTGTTGGCGATCGCAACGTGCCATGAGGTCATGTGTATACCCCTCTAGTCCCAGCATGCGACATGCAACGTGACCCTCCCTAGTGGCGCCAGGTGTCTTGACTAAGCTCTTTTTCTAGAACCTTCCCTTTTGGGATAGTTTTGGGCTTCTTTTACCGGTCTTTTGGGCGCTTTCCCTAAATTTCAAGTGATCTCCTGTTCTATTTTATCAGAAAAAACAATGGAGGCAGTCGGGAGGCTGTACCCATGGCCTCCGTGTGCTTCTGATTTTTCAGTGTTTGAGATTGGGCTTACTGATTCCTTCAGATGGTGTGTGTAAGGCCTGGTAAATTTGGCTGATTGCTAGGCCTGATGCTAGGGTGACCACATTCTTGTGTGCTAATCTCGCACTGAGCTGTGATGGACTTACAGACTGCCTTTTCCCCGGCACCATCCTTTCCCACGGACCATGTCTCTTCCTAGCTGTGACTAGTGGCTTTTAACCAGCAGCATGTTTCTGTTGTTATTCTGGAAGGGCACTACTCTGCGAACAGGCTTTGGACACTTGGAAAATTTTGAGGGGGAGGGAGAAAAAACATTGCTGGAGAACTTGTTGAAAATTTTTGTAGTGAAAGGTGAGGACTTGGTCAGTTGGTTACTTGGGCAGACCTCCCTTCCCGACTGACTCAGCACCGTGCGGTGCTTCGCAACCTGTCAGATCTTGAGCGGTGGAGATTGTGGGGGCTAAGCAATCCCGAGCTCTTGGCTATCCCGAGCGTACTGGAAACCTGGCTCCCGACACTGGAGGACAGCTTCGTTTTGGAACTTAAAGGGAGTCTCCATTGACTGGAGGCTTCTAGCTTTCTGGGAGCGCTGTTGGAACCTCATGCCGTGAAGGAATTTTGCTCCCGGACTGGGGGCCCGAGAATGAGGTCCTTTTGACTTGGTAATCGAAACCAATTGACTTGTAGGTATGGGGACCTAGGTGCCTGCTTTTAAGGACTGGACGGGGAGCCGCTCTGCCCCTCATCAGCCTTCCCTCCCCCCAGGGGAGGGGGGGGGATCAGCAACATAGTGGGGCTTAGGCTCCCACAGGTACCCTGAATGGCAGACTCTGAGTCCCAATCGACAAAACACATTCAGCAACCCTGAATTCCAGAACGCAAGTAAAGGCTTGAATTCCTAATGTTGTCTCATTGGTCCTTCTTTTGAGGTTTGGTACAGTGAATTGTGAGGTGCGCATGAAATGGATGCTTCGCATTGGGGATTTTAACTTACTGCACATTTGGGTTCTGTGTTTGTGTGAAGGCATTGCCTCGCCAGACAGTTACCCCTCCCTGCTACTGTTGTGGCCCCGGTCCCCGTTGTGCTGGATTTCCTGTCTGTTGTTGCTGTTGCCACTAGTTTGTCCAACTACCTCATCCCTGTTACGGTGATGCGGTAGCTGACTGACTTCCCTGAGGGTGTGTGTAGGGTGCATTCGGCTCTCCCTGGGCTTGGTTTTGTGGATGGAGGATTTGCGGGGACTGGCCCAGGTTTATCGACCTCTCTTCATGGTATGTTTTTAGCCGCCATTGGTTGGCCATGTGGCCCATTCCGTGGCAATAGTAACATTCTCTAAGGCAGTGGTTCCCAATCTGTGTGCCGTGGCTCCCTGGTGCGCTGTCAAAACTAGCCAGGGGAGCCGCGCACCAAGCCCTTTAATGCATATAATGTGGAAGAGTTTGTTGGCTTCAGTTAAACTAATTAGACTTAAACGCGTAATGTCAATGTTTTGTAAGTAGCATGCCTAAAGCTGGAGACGTAGGCTTAATTGATGGCATGTCGAGGGAGATGACCTCCATATTTCACTGGATCCCCACGTGCCAACACTCCCAAAGTAGGAGGAAGACACCTGATTTATTTTGTTAGACTAGTTGATAGTTTAGTTTTTTTCCAAATGCGTTTTACACCAATACAATTTATCAGGAAAGTATAGTTGTCCTGTCTCTCAAACACACTAAGGACCTGATTGCAACTTTAGCAGGTGCAGCGCCGGGACTGCCCCACCGCCAAAGTGGTGGTCAGACCACCCACCAGATTAGGAGTTTCCTCCTGTCTGACTGGCTTTGTTTTTGACGTTCCCACAGCGGTGCCCTGAAAATAGGCACTGCAATGGGAACGCCAAAAACAGTTCCCGCATGGCATGGACTGATTAGTCCATGCCGCGCAGGAACTGGGGTGCACTTGTTGTGCCCCCCTGCATACGCCCCAGGGTGTAGAGGCACAAGGGGGCCCTGTAGGGCACCCTTTGTTTCCTTTCCGCCAGGTTTTCATGGAGTCGGTACCGCCATGAAAACGATGGCGGAGAGGTAACTCATAATATGCTTTGCTGGACTGTGGCGATCCCGCCAAGCATATTGATGCCTCCTGACCACTGCACCACCACCAGGGAATGGTGGTTCCCTGGCGGCTGTGGCGGGCGATGGTGGTCGACTGCCCCAATTGTAATAGGGCAGCCGGGAGACCGCTGCCGCTGCGCCCCCATGAGTCTGGCGGTCCATGGACCGCCAGACTCGTAATAGGCCCCTCAGTGTTATTAAGTATTGACATGTGTACTGGAACCATAGGTACTTCCAGTACATTCTTCCAGTACACACACATTTCAGGACAGGCTTGCTATCTCCATGAGCACAGGGTAGTAAAACACCATATACGTTGTAATGCCAACATTTGGCAGCAAGAAAGAGGGACGTTTAAAAAAACAAAATCAGTGGAATTTATTTTGCTGCATTGAATTGGAGGCAATTTTAGGGAGGAGACAGCGAAAGTAAAGCTGTATTTGGTTTAAAAAATCGTGAGTCACCCTGCTGAGACCGGAGTCTTGGCATGTATGACATGGGTAGAAATGGAAGTGCAAGCAAATATTCTTCAAGCGCAGAAACACTTTGGCAATGGTGCCTAAATTCATAGGGGTGCTATCTCGTACTGTAAGTGAGATAAAAAAGCTTGAGAGGGTTCTCTAACAAAATATTCCAAGCTACACTTCTTTGCCCATGGCTTTTTTTAGAGTCGCCACCTTAGTAATACGAAACACCCTGCGTATATACTTATAATGCCTTCATCATTTTCATCCCAAGTATTATCAGGGAGAAAAATGGAAGTACTCTCGAGGCCGGGCTTACATACCCCCCTCCCTCCAAAAAAAGTAACATAGTGGGGAGCCATGGCCAACGGCCAATAGGTCAAGGGAGTCGCGGGTCAAAAAAGTTTGGGAATCACTGCTCTAAGGTCTGGCTGCTGCCAACCTCCCTGACTTTTGCCGTTATAGCTAGGTTGAAACCCTCTGGTGTTTGGCGGTGGAGCCCTTTTCAATGGTGCCATTTGCATGCTCGCGGCCAACGCGGCCCCCTCGAGGGCAGTCTTTTTCAACTTGTGCTGGACCAACTTAGCGGTGTCTCCATGGGTTTGCTCCTGTTTCTCCCTGTCCTTTTCTTGTTTTATTTTGTATAGTGCAATATGTGAGCCTGAATCTCCCTCCAGTGTTTGGTGTCTAACCCCACTACGCTGTCCAAACCGTCCTGTATCTCAATGGGCAGCCCCTTTTTGAGGCTATTATAAAAGAATGCGACTTGCGGGCAGTAGCGGCTAGCAGGGAACGAGAGTGGAGGGGCAAGGGGATGGCGGGGGTACAAAATAAAAAAAATATACAAAAAACACTTCCCTCCGTTGTCTCTCCACAGCCGGAACCAGGAAGCACAAAGGCTCCCTCCCCTAAGCCAATCACAGCGCTGCAATGCAGCGTTGTGCGCTCACACGGGGAATGGGATCCTAGGCATGTTCCTCACCAGGCTCTGTAATGGAGCCTGGTGGGAAACATGCAAAGTGTGCGTGACTGTTTGTCCGGCCAAAGACGTCCTGCCAAACAGTCATGCACACTTGGATTGTGCAAACCACTCCTCCCCCTGTGCCACCAGCCCCGCCCCACCCTATCCCAGCCCTGAACCTACAAAAAATAAAATGGTAATAACAACATTATTATCATTTTATTTTTCCTGATCTGAGAGTAGTGGGGTGACGCTCCTCCGCCTTAGCGGAGGAGCCGCTCAAGCTTGTGGGCCCGTATCAGTCCATGGCTGTCCTGTCTCTTGTCCCCATCAGTCCCTCAAGTCTATCCAGAAAGTCAGTTATGGTCTCCCCAGGTTTCATAGTCTCCGCCGTTAACCCTCCTACATCAGGGCGGTCCGGGAACATTTCCCTCAGGGCTGTCCATATTTGGTGCCTGTACGAATTGAATGTAGCCCCATCATGCTGGGTGTTTGTCAGTGTGACTGCTGGGATGCGAGCTCGGGCAAACACTGTGTTATTCTGCACTCCGATGAGGCTACTTAGCAGACTTTTGACATTGCCTATTGCTACAGTTTTTTGTTTTTTGCACATTTATATAGCGCGAACTCGACCCGAAGGTATTGGAGCGCTTTACATGAGCACCGGTTACGTTACACAAGGACACATTCATTTTTTGGTAGGCATGGGGAGATTAAGTAATTTGCCCAGAATCACAGGATGTGGACGCGACCCCGTGGCTTGAACCTTGGTTTCCCAGCTCCAAAGTCGGCAATCTAGCCGTTAGACCACATCCTCTCCCCATTCTTCTGCGGTGTTCTTCTCAAAACATGAGATCCATTACCCTGTTCCATTCGGCAAGGGCAGCAATTTGGTCCTTAGACCTTCCTTTATCCATCTGAGCCCAGGGCACATAGATGTGCCCTTCTGTAGTAGTGGGTACATTTTGGCTTGGGGTAGCTCAACTGGTCTTTCCCTAACATAGTGTTCCCATCTTTTTAGGCAATCCTGCATGTAGGGGAATTTCCACCTGGAATCTCCCCCTTCATGCCGGATGCAGTCGTCCGCAATGGCCATGTCCTCGGGTTAGAAGGATCCCTCCTCCAGCCAGGGTCTATCGTACTGGTCCTTGCCCTTGGTCCAGCAGGCGCCAAAATGGCCGTGCGAAGATCTCGCCTTCCTCTCAGGCCACTATATCCCTTAGGGTCAGTCTATCTGTCCCGCACGTTCAGGAGGAGCAGCGGACATCTTCGTCACTGCTCCCCTCATTCGCACGCAAAGGGCCATCTTACTTCTCCTGCGTCTTAGCTGAGTTTGCACCAGGCTACCTTGGTCTCTAATTTTCTGGCCATCCCCTCTCATGCGTTGACGATCTGGTGAGACTCTGATCCCAACTGAAAGCCTCTTCTCCAGATCTGCCTCGGACTCTTCCCCGACTACCTGCATATGGCGGGGGAGGTGCGGACGCTTTGCTTATTGTCTGTGGGATAGGATTGTCGGTCTGTGCCTCCTCGAAGATGGCCTAACAGTGCTACTCTCCTGTCCTCCTTCTGTCCTGCATTTTTGGTCCGTATGTGTGTCCTCATGTGTTCGATTATGTTGATATCAAAGGTTCCCTCCGTTGGCCAGGGAAACGTGTACCTTAGTGTGTGTGTGCCATTAATTGTTTTACCCTGAGTGGGGAACCTGGTTTGCATGTGTTTTAGTGGCAACTCCATGATAAACTGGGTACTTTTTAAGGGACAGATGCACCCTGGTTTTTCTGGTTTTAGGTAATCTTTAAATTCTATTCTGGTCGTGGGGAAATATACATGGGATTGCTGGGTCTAATTACTTACTTTGAGCTCAACTTTATTTACAGATGCATCAATGCAAACATTTCACAAACAGCAATGCATATGACCTAGAAGAAAGTGCAGTTGTTAAAACGTCTTGAAATTTGGCAGAAAATAGCAGACTTTACTTTGAAATCAAATAACGATTGTGAGAAATAGCAACTCCTTCATAAAGCACATTGAGACATTGACGAAAACACAATACTCAAGAAAAAAATACAGTTGCATTAATTAACCAGCGCCACAGTATTAAATAACCACAACATCAAATATACCTTGCATCAATTCCAATACTATAAAAGGTAAAAAAAACAGAGAAAAATGATGACTTTGTCAAAAATACCTTAGCCCGCTCCTAGCGCATGCTATCCTGTGACCAGGGAAAGCTCTGCGCGGTACACGGGACTAAGTGAGCCCGATAGTCTGTCAATATCAGCTCCAAGACAAAGAAAATTACTATTTTGTTCATGGAGAAAAGGAATAACTTGAAGAACTATAGGCCCCTCTTGGCCAAACACAAGCTAGACCTGATCTCCCAGATCCAAATCTTTTCCCTAAAGTCCGAATTGCACCCTGTTTCACACCCAGGGGCTTAGCGTACCATATGTGTAACGCCCAGCAGTCCAGGCGAAGAACACCCCTCACTTCTTTCAGATACCTACAGTGTTGAGAAAACCCTATAGATTAAAAAAATATGATTGAGGTGCCGGCCCTATATCACACCCAGTTCCCATGCGTACCATCTGTATCATGCCCAGCGGTCCAAGCGACAACCAATATTCACTCTTCCTAACGTGCTAACTATCGAAAAAAGGTGATCTCCGCTGGAACGCCTCCGAAAACGCCTTGCGACTACTCAGTTCGGACACATAAAATAGGTAGCATGGCAGATTTCGGTTACTGGCAGGATGCTCAGATTACATTTTTGCACTTCTTCCTAGTTTGCCATACCCAAAATGCTGGGTACTAAGTATCAGAAGTGGTCTCTGACGGCGGCTTCAGGATAGACCTCCGCCCAGCGGATTCAGCATAACTTCCAATCAGTTGTGGTGTCTGCTCACCTTCCTTGCTGCGCAGATGTGAATCCATCTGGGTGGGGTTGCTTTCCTTTGGCTGCAGTTGGGTCTGAGGTACCAATCTCTCCTATCTGGCTCGCCAAAATGTTGCCCTAATATGAATTTACCTTGAAAAAACAAAAGACAAGAGGCGTTTGGCAAAACAGGAAAACTTAGTTTAATTAAACACGTCGGCCAGGAGCACAGTTACAGAAGCGGGTCTGAGGGCTGTCTCAAAGTACAATTTATTTTAACAAGTTTTCATCCAGTTTTTGGGTGTCATAAAGTACATCCGAAAAACTTTTTTTGGTAAAAGAATGCGGGTCTTGTCTGTGGAGCCATAAATAAGGCCCATGATAACAAATGCAGGTCGGCCTCGACCTTGCTGGACACAATGGGTGCCAGTGGGTAATGTGTCCATCTGTCTGGCATGAGAGGCACATGATTACTGCATGTACTGTGTCCTGATTGGCTATGTGGTCCTAACCTTATGTGGCATCTGAATCTATGATGTTTTGGGAAGGCGTGCACCCCTCAGGCCGTGTGTGCTTTATCGGGCCCAATCTCCATGGACCATTGTGGTGTCACTGCGCTTATCTGGGGATTGACCTAAGTTTCCTGTTTGCGCATTTGTCTGCCTGCTACGTGCCACCCCACCTGTGACCTGTCAATCTGTAACCTCAAGCCTAGGTCACAGAGCCTACCTGACAATGTATTTCTGAGTTGGGGTTGATGGAGAGTTCATGATGGGCATCAATATTAACAGGACTAGGAGCTCAAAAGTTTTTCGCTCTATATGGCTGACTGTGGGCTCATATTCAGGGCCTGATTACAATTGGCTAGTAACATTCTGATTCGTTCACAAACGGGTATTTGCGGAGGCATCGTAATTATTATGGGGCAAAGTTTATCGCGCCTGGTAATTACAGTATGCGATTATGTTTTCACCCTTTTGGCAGGTCATACTTGCAAAAATTTAACAGGGGAAAAAGGGCCAGTATTTACCAGCACATACGGATTTTCGTTTGGTAAGTACTAAAATTAGCATAGTATTCCTCAAAATCTCAGGAAAAGGGGATGGTTCTTGCACTGCAAAAATTCCAAACACATCGGTGTCAAATTTTACCAGATATGATAATTATCGCATCAGACATGGGTCACTCATAATCAAGCTTTCTCTAGTCTATTTGTTCTGTAGTTCTCACTTAGAGCACAGGCTTTGCATGTTCTCACTAGTCCAGTGGCTGCCAACATGGATCGGGGGTGGGGGTATGTAAAAAAATAAAAACATTAAAACTTACCTTATCGCCGCGTCTCTCCGTCTCTCCTCCACGTCGGACTCGGGCTGAAACAGGAAACAAGAAGCACCCAGGCTCCCCTGACAAAACAGAACGCTGCAATGCAGTGTTGTGATTGGTCTGAGGGCCGTGGTTCAGCACTCAGACGGGGACTGGGGATGTTCTCCACCCAGGCTGTAATGTAGCCTGCGTGGAGAACATGCAAAGTGCGTAAGACTGTTTGGCCGGCTCGAGAGGGCGGGCCAAAGCATCATGTGTACTTGGAGTGGGCAAACCACTCCTCCCTGTCCTGCTCTGTGAGCAGAGCAGCCCCGCGCGCCCCGGTCGCAAAGCAGCTGGAACAAATAAAATGATAATAACATTGAGTTATCATTTTATTTTTCCTTTAGTTACACTGCTTAAAAGCAGTGAGGAGCAGCCACTGCACTAGTCTAATTCAAAGCTCATGTGTAGCTGCTTGACTCTGTAGGGTTGGCTCAAAGTTCACCCACGGTTTACGTTCAGTAGTGGTCTGGCTCAGAACTCATTGACATTCTATGTAATTATAACTCTTGAGTATTTATATTTTATGTTGATCTGCCTCTGAGTTCACATATCGTTTGCATTACCTGTGTATGCCTCTGAGGTCCACCACCACCTCCTTCCCTCTGCAGTGCTTAATTTGTGCAGGTGGTGGCCTCCAACCATCATTTTTCCAGCCTGAGACTTATTTTTCATCCTCAAGACTTTGTTCGAGTGCAAGAATTAGAAAAGCAGAAAAGGGTGAAAGAAGGAGGAAGATAGGAAAAACTGTTTCAAAGAGAGAAAACAGGGAAAAAAGACCTTGAAAGAGAGACACACAGTTAAGGAACTGTAGGATGCTGTAGGGAAGAGGTTTGAGGTTGAAGCAAAACTAGACAGACGTGGTATTCACCAACCCCTGCATTCGGCAGCACCAGCAGTGAGCTCATAAAAACACTTTGGGAACCTGCACTTATTTTTTTTTTAAATAAATTTAGCGCTTCCTTCTCACTTTTCTCTGACCCTATAAGTATGGCTCAGAGTGCACACACTGCACATATTCTCTACATCTGGCCCAAAATTCCGAACATTTATAAATTATTTGCAGGTCTGCCTCAGACATCAAACAAATAATAGATACAGCCTGGTTCTCAGGGGTTACAAAGTGTACACTCACGCCACGCCTGGCTTACATACAGTTTGTTTTTTCAGTGTTTTGGACTGACCGATTTTATATTCTTTGTAATTCTGGTTCAGAGCCGCTGAATCTGAACTGGCTCAGTTTATATTGTGGCTCAGCGCTCACAAACTGCATATTATCTGTATTAGCTCACACATAGTTTATATTTTAGGTAAATAGCGATAAGAAATTACAGGACCCGATTCACAAACGTAAACTTAGACCAAAAGTCTAACTTTACTACTTTTCGGTATTCACAAAGGTAAACTTAGACCAAAAGTCTAACTTTACTTCTTTTCAGTATTCACGAAGGTAAACTTAGACCAAAAGTCTAACTTTACTAGTAGTAACTCACTTTTGTGAATACCGAAAAGTAGTAAAGTTAGACTTTTGCTGTAAGTATACCTTTGTGAAAACCGAAAAGTAGTAAAGTTAGACTTTTGGTTTAAGTTTACCTCTCTGAAAACCGAAAAGTAGTAAACGTACTCAAAAGTGTAAGTTTACCTTTGTGAATCGGGCCCACAGTGTTTATGCTCTGTTTTGCACAGAGCCCACAGTGTTTATGCTCTGTTTTGCACAGAGCCCACACATAGTTTATGTTCTCTTGAGTCTGGCTTAGTTTGATTTAACTGGGAGTTCTCACACAGCTTGTTGTAAGTATATGGTTCAAAGCTCTCACCCTTCATAGGTCTGATTTTGTGCTCTCATTCTTAGTTTATAATCTTAGTAGGCCTGGCTCGGGGATTACATTGTTCATGTTATCTGCAAGTCTGTGTATGGAGCATTTTTGTTTGTAAACACTCCATTTGCTCTATTTTCACCGTGTTTGAAGTACTTGGAGTTTACTCAAAATTATTTCTTACATTTATTTCCATAGCCAAACCAGATTACTTCGGAAGATAGCATGTTGGTGTCTCGTTATATCAGCCATCCTTTGCTCATCGATGGTAAGCGTATTTTTCTCTCTTCTTTATTCCCCCTACCATCTCTTTGATCTATGTATGGGTTTGTCACAGCAGGGAAAGTTCTGGTCACTGAGACCTTCACTCCCCCAGCATGCCATTGCTGCCCCAGCATCCCTCTGCTCTCTCTATTTTACCATCAGTCCCCTAGTGTACCTTCACTTCCCTAGCATGTGATCACTTCCTCAGCCTACCTTCAACCCCGAACACGCCATCGCTCCACCAGCATGCCTCCCATCGTACCTTCTCTTGTACATTTTACCTTCCACTTCCCCCCGGCATGCCTTCACTCTCCACACCTGCCTACACTCCTTCAGTGTGTCTGCAATCACTGACTCCAACGTCCTCATGTCATCACTCATCCAGCGTGGTCTTGCTCCTCTCCATTGTAACTTCACTCCCAGATTGCACCTTCACTCCAAGCGTGCCTTCAGTAGCCAAGCACTCCTTAACATCTCCTCATTCAACAGGCACTCAGTCACCAAGTATCCCCTTGCCCCCCCCCCCCCAAACCCTGCTTCATCATTCCTTCATTCCCTTAGTGCTCATTCAAGCTTGTATACTGTCACTCCCCCTGCATGCCTTCACCCCCAACTGCATTCCCACACATAGTCGGCCCTCGCTCACTGATCCTGTGTGCATTTACACCTCTGCAGTTTGCAATAAAATTAGTGCAGGTGTCATTTTTTTTTCTTTGGAAGCCACCGTCATTTCCCCGAATGGCTCCGCACACTTCCACAACCAGTACCCACTGCACGTAAAATGCCCAAAGCCAGAATGCAGCGACTGAGCAAATCCAGCCTGCCCCCTTTCTTCAAGGGAGGGGGGTGGAGGGTAAATGGCCTACCTAGAGAAACGTTTTTTTTTTGTTTAAAAGGAGGCAAACAGTGCATTTTTACAGACCAATTTCTAGATAGGTTTGCTAAAAATCAATGGGGTCTGAAAGGGCAGTCATAAAGTATTCTAGAACTTTCCTGGCCCGGCTTTGGGAGAGGACAAGAGCTGGAGATGCATCTAGAATAATTATACTGCCCTTTATTGAAAACAGCTGAGGTAGTCCGAACCGATGTAAAACATCAGTCACCATTGAAACCTGAACCCGTTACATGCATACCTATTTAAAGTTTGATTTAATCATGTTTAAACAAACACATCAGCTACATAATGTAAAGCTCGCTGGGCTAGGCTGGATAAACTTCGAGTCAAAATAGTGCAAACGCCTCCCTTGAGCTTAGTTGGGTATAAGGGTAATAATGAAATGATGTATATATTCTGCAACATAATTTCAGTGCCCCTCATGGTAGGCAGGTGACCCAGCTGCAGTTTAATAGATGCCCTGTCATACTGCACTAGACTGTGCTGTGGGTGACAGAGGCAGCGGACCAGAGATTAAATTGTTCTTTTTTTATTTTTATTTTTTAAATAACTTGTTTCCTGCTAAAGGAATTTGAAGGCTCACTTGGCCACATCACAAGTTAGATTTAATTTTACATACAAATTAAGAAAACAATTTGTGTAGAAATTACAATTAAAAAAAAGTACGTTTCAGAAAAACCTGGTCTCTGGTGCGTTCTAAAGACATCCCATTTTTTGAAAGGTATTACGCATCTCACACACCACAGCGTTGTAAAACAAGAGCCTTTATATGCTAAGATGTGCGTTACTGCATTCTAATTAAGGACTTTTTTCCCCCTGGCCCAGAAAATTGTGAAAAGGTCATTTGGTGGACTCACACAGCCACAAACATCCCCGGTGCACAGATACAGCGTAAATTCACGCTGTATCTGTGCACCGTCGATATGCACATACACAGCGTCAAATGACGCTGTGTATGTGCACCGTGGATGCTTGTGGCTGTAAGTGAGAGTTTCTTGAACTGCTCTGGCACGAGCAGAGTTATGCTGTTTGTAATCCGGATCACATGTGCACGTGAGCTTCACCTGAAGGTTCCAATCGGAATGTGGACCATAACAATGGGAAAGAGGGGGAGGGCTGGGGGAGCTAGACAGAGTGAAGGAATGTACCATTGTGATTACAAAAGAAGGTTCTTAAGTTGTGTCAGTGGTTGTAGGTGATGGGCACTGGCGCTCACTTTTGGGGGCCAAGACTTTACTTTTCCTCATCAGACTTTGACCAGAGCAAGAGAGAAAGCAAAAAAGGAAGAAAAGAAAGAGATAAAAAAACTGTAACAAACAGAGAAAGCAGAAATCAAATAGAACCTGAAAGAGTGAAATAAAGAGACAGGAAGTGTAGAGTGGTCTAAGAAGGCGGCATGAGGCGGAAATATATTCACATACTGACAGGCATGGTAGTCAACAACCCTGGCCTTCGGCAGCCGTTACGAAATACTTGAGACCTCATTTTTAAAAAAAACAAATTAGGCACTGCCATGTACAATCCGAAATGCCATTAAGATTTGAGCTAAGTGCTTGCCACTTGGGAGGTGTGGTATATTTAGTGCACCCCCTGATGACCGCTGCTAAAGAGTAAGGAGGGTCCTCTGTCATCATTAAATGGCCCCACAAGGTGTTTCTGTCATAGAGTGCACATGCACATGGTGCAGCATAGATTTTGCTATTTGTGAAGCCCTCTGACGTAGACCTCAGGGTCACTCCCAAGGAAGGTTGTTGCATTTGTCAAACACAGACTATCCGATATCCATTCCGCACTGCCTTCAGTGCGTTCTCTGGCATGGTCAACCCAGCTCTCCTGTATTTCCAAAATAAATAAATACTGTCTTGTTGCGTTGAATGTCATCCGTTGCTAGAGTTCAAAGCAGCTGACGTGCTGCATTGGGGAAGATGCCTCCATCATTGATTGTACCCTCAGATGCTGTTGAGATGAATGCTTGTTCCTCGGCGGCTTTCTCACTTTGGATGCCCACTGGCGGTCCTTTTTCTCTTAGCAAGTCAGTCTGTAGTAGATGCCCACCATAGAGAAGTATTGTTACTTGCCGATAATACTCCCTTTCCAAGAGGCACCTATGAATTCTCTTAGGTCGCAGGGTGTATAACAAGGAGAGCATGAAACTGGCTATGAAATCTACCCAGATATGATGCAAAAGGAAGGGCAGCTCTAGCCAAAACCAGACTGGGTGGGAGTACACAAGGGATAGGAGGTGGTGGGGGCCACAGTACAATGTTCTGATTTCACTGCATGTGTCTGATCACAAAGACAGCCAGAGTCACAGCACTAGGTGAAGGGCCACAGCTCGACCTTGGGGATGACAGTAGGTGCCCTGGCGTACTCAGAGCAGAAGGTAAAGGTGAGAGCTAATACAGCAGAAGGTTGTGGGTCAGATGATAAGGCATAGGGATACAGCAGAATTCAGGGGGTCACAGTAGGTGTTAGGGGTCACTACAGTGGATAGAGATTCTTAGCTTAAAGCTCCAGTTCACTGCAGTAGTCAGGATGGTTACAGAACAGAGGTAGGGTGCCAAAGCTATTTAATTATTTATTTGATTTGAAAGCTTCTTACAAGTGCAAACAAAGGCCAAGAGGGCATGAAAACGCCTCACATTTATACAGTTTAAGCTTAAATTGTATACAAGAGATACAGTATCGCATGTTGTTAAACCATAGTGATAGTACAGCTCAAGCTTACACTGTCGACACATCGAGGAACATATTGGGCTTATCGACATAGGATGAAAATAATAAATATTGACTTTTTATAAAAGGGAGTACCTTGGTTAAGAGTTATTTGCTTGGATAAACACTAGTACATTAAATTACAAATATTAAGTGCCATCTTTCTAAAAACAGTGCTTTAGACCAGGTGTATTTGCTTAGAAAAGGAGATTAAGCAAGTTAGACTTTGAGATAATAGCAAGTAATGGGGCATGTGCTAAGTAAAGAAGAGCTTAGGGAACACTTAAGTAAATGGACTCAAGCTGTCTGATGATCACTAGAAGGGAGTTCCATATATTGGGTGCATGAGAAGAAACGGACTGTGGATGTGTTTTCTAAAAGCATTTGCTCTGAAGACGAAGGTGAGTTTTGCTTTTCCCCCTAGGTGAACCACAAGAGGTGGTCAGTTTCTGCGAGGTACTCAGGTGTATTCTGGTATACGGCCTTGTGGATTAAACAGTCGTTTTAGAAAATACATGTTGCCTCAATTAGAGACATTTTGAATTAGGAGAGAAGCAGCATGACATGGTCATATTTCCCATCAGGGATAGCAAGTGCTATATAAATGCAAACCTTTTTCCCTCTTCTATCCCTCCACTATCCTTATCAATCCAGATAACTGACTAACATATCCACCACTCAAATTACTTTTATATTTCACTATACTAATTCACCACTAATCCTTTATTGGTTCCAGAATAGCGTGCTATTCACCGAAACAGCGCTTCAACACCCCATCAAGGGTAGCAAGCGCTATATAAATGCAAACCTTTTTCCATCTTCTATCCCTCCACTATCTTTCTCATTCCAAATAACTAACATATCCACCACTCAAATTACTTTCATATCTCCCTATACTAATTCACCACTGATTCTTTATGGGTTCCGGAGTAGCGTGCTATTCGCCGAAAAAGCGATTTGACGCCTTGTCAGGGGTAGTAGGCGGTATATAAATGCAATTACAATACAATATTTGCAAGAGTTTAACACAGGCCTGGCAGCAGCATGCAAGATCACCTTTAGAGGTGCAGGACTTTTCATTGGTAGCCTTGTGAGGAGAGCATTTCCATAATCAAGAAAGGAAAAGGTGGCATGTCGCAAAGCAGTTTTTAAGTCATTTCATGGTATGAAAGGTTTGCAGCTTCAGATAAGTATGGCTTGGACAAAAGCTCCTTTGGTTAGATTTTGATGCAGAAGTTTAGTTTCCTCTTTAATATGGTACCTTTTTAACAATTTGCTACTGAATGCCAAAAGTAGTTTTACATTTATCCAATTTTCATTCAGCTGGAAGTCTGGTATTGGAGAGAGTAACAGAAATTGAGTTTTTAATTTATTTAGTTTTAGGTGTCGATCTTTTAACCATATGTGAAAGTTGGATATGCAGGAAGATAAAACTGTGTGATAAGCATCTGCTGAGAGCCTACGGTATAACTGTGTATCATCAGTGTAGGGATGATCCCGAATTCTCATATAGGCAAGTAGTCATCCAAGGGGTTCAATATAAATATTCAAAACTAAGGGTGCCGATAATGACACCCCAGGTCACAGGCATCAATTCAGAGGGAGACTCTTGAGTTTTAACACATTAATGTCCGTCTGCAAGATAGGATTCGAAGCATTTTAGAACTGCACCATTTATTCTGAGCCTTTCTTTTAAAGTGTAATAGAGAATCTGTTATGGTTAATTGCATTAGAGGCTGAGGACAAGTCTAAAACAATCAGTAGGCAGCTGTCACTCTTGTCAAGAATTGTTGTAGGGATACCTATCCCTCCCAATATTGATTTTTCAGTTCTTCATGCCGCATGGAAACCTGATTGAAAATAGCTGATCAATTTGTTTCCTTACAGATAGTTATTGAGCTGGGATTCAGCCCAGTTCTCTGTGATTTTCATAGAAAAAGGTAATCCTGTGGTAGGTTGCAAATTCTCAAGGCAGACTGGGTCAGCAGAACTTTTTTTTCAGCAAGTCGGGCACACAGCTATATTCTAATGATGAACTGATCATTTAAGGCAGATTAGAAAGAGAGCTTGGCTGATGTATTTGGCCAGATGAGGTGATGGGCAGTGAACTGCATAGCTTGTGGGAATAGTTTTCTTATAGATGAAGTAACGCCTCCATAACTAGGTTGAAATAAGAACATTAGGTATTTATATTCTTGGTGATAGGTATGTCATTGGTATCTAAGTTTGTGTCAGGAACACAATTCCTCCCTGTTCAGATTCATTTTTTTGTTTTGAATTTGGCAAACTCATCCACTGCCTCACTTTCAGACTTAGTTGTTGTGGTGCAAGGCTCTTTCACCATATAAAAGAGGTATATCAGTCTGTTTTTAGCCTCAGTTCGCTTGTTGCTGAAGTAGTTAACATCAGCCAGGATGATAATTTGGATTTTAAGGTTTGTCTGTTGAAGGCCAGTGTGGTTTTTATCCACTTTCATTCAATACCGCACAATTTTCTTCCTTCATTGTTAAGCTTATCAGTGTATCAGGTTGCAGATTTTTTCATCCTCTTATCTTTTAGAGTTACAGGAGTCGGCTTCTCAAGAGAGGAAGATGTCAGATCATTCTACCGCGGGAGGAGTGAAGTGGTAGGAGCAACTTCAGAAAAGTCTTCTTAGATGTGAAGGCGATGTTTTCCAGTTCAAATAGTCTCCTGTAGGTTGTCAACAGTTAGGTTCTGCAAATCTCTGACCCAGGTTTTTGTTCAAAAGGGTTGAGATGTAGACTTACATCTGATACAGGGTGATAGACAATGTGAAGTTGAAAGCCTTTTTGAGTATGGACATCTAATTGTAGTCTTCGGCGTGCTGACAACAACGACGGACTATGCAGTTCTTACTATATCCTCTGCTCTCTTGGCGGCCATATTGTCATTATAAACCGAAACTGACCGAATGCAATAACCTTTCCTACCCACGTGAGTGTCCAACTCGTCTCCAAATAACACCTTCAGTGTTCATTAACTTCTAATACCCCAGAAGTTCCTGCTTGCAAAGAAGTCATGTGTCTCAAACAGGGGAATATCGTAATCCTATAGGTTACAACCATCCGTGTTTTTGCGTTGACCACTGGCTGCAGTGAGCGAGGAGGAGGAGGACGCCAGATTGCTACCTCGCTGCTCTGGTCAGTCCTGCCGTTCTTATATATATATTTTACCCACTGGGACCAGCTTTTCTCTTGGTGAACCTGGCAGGGAAAGAAAGCCCTGGGCATCATCACTGCGTTTATCACGCTAGCGATATGGAGATTGTATGCAGTGTAAGGGAAGCACTGTTTTACCAAATATAAGGTAATGGGGTTGGAGTGATAGTGCTGGGAGTGTCTGTTCATAACGGCCGCAAACAGGAAGAAACACTGCAATTATAATACAATAATTGAAGTTAGAACCATCACGCTGATTGAATAACACATTTAGAACAAGTTCTTATTGAACAACGTTGTCTTTTGTGCCCTCCTGTGGCCAACAATGGTATTTATTGAACACCCGAATCTTCATTTAACCCGTTTGCTGCTCCGAACGTTCTGCGCCAGTGCGGAACGTTCTATTAAACGGGCGGGGCCGCGTCGGCCAACGGACGTGCGCAGCACTACCGAGGTAGTGCTCGTGACGGCCGTTGGCCCTCGCACGCAGCAAACGGGTTAAACCACTGAAAGCTCCAGTCTACCTGCCGTTCTTTGCCTCTGTACCTCTGTGTGCTTCTCAAGACGCCAAGTTGTTGCCTTGCGACTTTTTTTTCCTCTTGGCTGCTGCACAGAGACCACCAACGAAAACGAAAAAGAAAAAGTAATGGCCTTAGGGAAATCTAAACCCCGGAAAGTCCTAAAAACCCTAAGAAATCAGGAACTAAAAGTCCCGGGTTGGAGGAGCCGACTGTAACACCGAAAGTAAGGAGCGAGGGAATGGTGGAAAGGCTGCACTTACAAGAAGTAAAAATGTGGCAAAGGGAAGCACCCAATCATTGAACTTAACCCCGCAGTCAGCGACGACGATGACTTCAAAGACAGTGGGCACAAAAGGTGGATCAGCAGTTTCGAAGTCGATCAAGGACTTTTAGGGAAACATTTCAGAGGGAAGGAGATGCCTGATAAGGAGCAGAGTGTTATAGAGACTCCATTAATGTCAGTGGACCCGGCAGCTTTAAGCATGGAATCTCTGAATCAAACGAACTTTAACATTGTTGAGGCGTCTATGGAACCACGCTTATCCTCCTCGCCCAGGCTATTTCGGACACGGTTTGTTCAGGACATAGAGGCGGAGGGGTGGAGGAAGAAGGAGCCCCCTAAGTAAACCCTTGTGTGAGGAAGACTCTAATCAGAGGATAGATTGTTCAAACGGAAAAGGAAGTTTGGAAAATTCCTATGCTGTTCGAACTGATTTAACTTGTCCTTCATTGCATAGCCTGGAGGTTACGGGATCCTCCAGTGTATCTATGTTAGAGGTTATGCTGATGCTCCAGAAAACCCTGCAGGGTATTCTTGAGGTCTCAGTTTTAAATAATGAAATTTTAAAAACACAAAGCAAGCAGTTTAAAAATATGATAGGGGAGTTGACACAAATAAAAGGTCTAATGCCCTTGTTAGTAAGACCAGTAGAAGTCCTTCAGGAGGCAAAAGTCGATGGGGAGGAAAAAGTTGTAAGGAACAGCCAATCACTGAGGGAGGAACCTACGGTATATATATCACGTTGCCCTATGATCATAAAAAGATGCGGGAAAGGAGGTATAATAAACAATATATCCCGCGGCCTTGTAAGGGGGGAAAATGTCCGCCCAAAGGCCAACTGTTAAGACGACAGATCAATGGGAAGGGGGTAAAGTCAGAGTTAAGGCCAAATGGCAGGGCATTGACCCGTGAATTTAAAAAGATAAGTTTTGTAGAAATAGGAGAAACTTCCAGTAGTTCAGAATCACAAACTAGATGGACAAAGGGAAAAAGAACCTTAAAGAGTGTAAATGGTAACTTAAGGAAGTCTTTGATGGATAAGAAGGAGGTAGCTATAGAAAGAGGGTTGGGTGTCTCATCAGGTGTAGGACCTAGCAACACAAATCAGGACAAGAGCCCCAGGCAGAGAGGGATTGAAGAAGTACACAGGCAAAGAAGGGAAGATAGGATAGTTGGACGCCCAATAGGACTACAGTTAGAACGATGGGCGGATCTTTGGCTCTTTTTGGAGCCAATAGGTCAGGGCAAAGGTGGGAAAAGAGTTAGGAAATTAAACCCCCTAAACCGTTCCCAACTCCTCTCTTCATTCTCGAAATGCCCAAGCCTACGATATATTAGTTCAGAAGACCTTAAAGAAGTAGGATTCTTATTAAACATCAAAGGGGAAGAAGTAACTAAGGTTTTACTTCATTCTGCATTAATAAAAGTAGCATTGGAAAAAGCAGAACCTGAGATGATAAAAGAAGGCATTAGATTAATAAAAAGAGAGGAAATAACGACGGATAATCAGGGAATTCTTTTCTCAGAAACCATGCTGGGCTGGGTGACCGGCAAATTAGAATGATCAACGCCGGATGGGGTAAGAAGGAAGATCTTGAAATTACAATAGCCCCTAAGGTTCAAGGGTGGGTCAATGATGATGTGTTGGTTGGGAATAGATATAGAGAGCTTGCATATATGGATTGCGAAGAAAATGGGTACCTGAGCGATATTGATTTAGGGTCGTCGCACAGCCTAATTATATTAACTTGGAATGTTAATGGCTATAAAAGAATAATGCTCCAGGAAAGTTTTAAAAACTTACTAAAGAACACTGACATCGCGTGTTTACAGGAGACCTGGCTGTGCGATGAAACCCTGGTTATAGAAGGTTTTACCCACCATGTAAATCCAGCAAGAAAGAATATATTTGGTAGACCGTCAGGCGGTCAGCTGACGCTGGTTTCAACAAAGATAGCTAGGAAAATAGAACCCCTCGAACTTAAATGTAATTGGGCGTTAGGTAGCAGAGTGTGGACTTTGGAAAAAAACTCAGGTTATGAATGCATATGTATTGTTAATGTGTATATCCAGAAGGGGAAGGGAAAAGGTTATAAGGTGGACCTGGAATGCTTAAAAAAGGACTTGGAGGCCTTATGTGATTCTTATCCGAGAGATGTGCTTTTTATATTGGGTGATTTTAATCACAGACTAAATCCCTTAAAGACTGATTCATGGTGTAGAGATTTGTTAAGAGCTTATAACATAGAGACTGCTAAGTTTCCTAGCTGCAACATTTCACCTCAAGATGTGGCGCTGGGGCAATTGTTGGGCTCTATTGGGTTGGTGTGCGTAAATGGAAGAATGGATACGGATCGGCCTGCTGGGCGCACCTTCACAGTGGGGCAACAAATGTGTCCGATAGATTGTGTTTATACAGGCTTGGAGTTTTGAACTAATCAAACACTTTGAAGTAGCAAGGGTTGAAGGTAGTGATCATTACCCATTGTTGACGAAATTGTATGCAAAAAGAGCCCCTCAGAGACAAAGAGCCATCCAAGTCCAGGTAGAATATCCAAAGCGACTTACAACGCGCATTACAGAAGAACATATTAAAAAACTAAGCACAGTCCAGTTGACACATACATTTGTAAAAGTACCACCTGAGGAGGATATTACCTGCTACGAAGGTATGATAAGACAATTGGTAGAATGCCTTAGGATACAAATTAAAGGTGCTAAAACTGGGTTAGCAAGTAAGGAAAAACTACTTACCAATAACAAGCCATGGTTTGACAGGATTGTCGTAAAGCAAAAGCCAGCATTAGGCAAAAGGAAAGAAGCCTAAGAGGTAGACATGATGACGAACTGCTACTTAATCTTCAGAAATTAAGGTCAAATTATAAAACAACCAATAGAGATACAAAAAGAACCTATAAGGACAGATGCTGGGTGAGGCTATTAGAGGTAATTGAAGAAAAAAATGTGAGAGGCTTCTGGAAATTAGTACAAGAGAGCACTGGTAAAGTTTTAGGGACCTTGCTGTGCTCGGTGCCGGAGGATAAGTGGGTGGATTATTTGGAAGAAATTTATGGGAAGTGGCCAAGGGTGGAGGAAACAAAGACCATCATATGGCCAGGTGTAAGGGAAGAAGTAAAAGAGCATTTCTCCCCAAGCCATATTAGGAAGATAATATACAGATTAAACCTAACTCGAGCCGCCGGCCCAGATAACTTGCCGGCTGTTATTATAAAAACAAACCCGGAGTGGTGGTCCGAGTTTTTTCGAATATGTACCAGGGGATTCTTAAAACAGGGGCTATGCCAGATAGTTGGAAAGGGGCTATTGTAAGACCTATACATAAAAAGGTGATGTAAATTCTCCTAAAAACTACCGTTTAATAAACCTCCTGGACATAGGAGAAAAAGTATTTGCTAAAGTAATCCTGGGATTACTTAAAGAATGGACAGTTGAAAAACAGATAGTGCCCCCAGAACAGGGTGGATTTAAAGACGGACATTCGACGATTGATCACTGGTTTGCTCTCTGGTCCATCGCGCGGAAGTCGATCGAGCAGAGGGGCAATTTGTTCTGCTGCTTTGTGGACTTCCGCGCAGCATTTGATCTGGTGGACAGGGAGCAGCTGTGGGAAACCTTGCTAGGGTATAATATCCAAGGAGACTTATTGGCCTTGATTCAAGCCCTGCATGCAGAAAACTGGGCCCAGATAATCTTGGATGAGAACGGAGGATTGTCCCGGAGGATCCAGATCGGTAATGGGTTGAGACAGGGGTGCGTACTTGCCCCCTTGCTTTTTCCCTATTTATAGCTGATCTGCCCCGAAAACTTAGAGAGGTTAGAGGGCTAGCCCGAAATTAGGAGGAAACCATATCTCCTGTTTATTATATGCAGATGATCTGGTAATCATGGACCAGACGGAGATTGGGCTACAAAGGAAATTAAACATGTTTACAGAATACTACCAAACTAAAAAATTGGTGGTAAACATGGAGAAGACCAAAATCCTATGTTTTGGAAGAAGAAAAACAAAGCTTTCCTGGTATCTGGGCATGGAAATGCTGGAAAAAGTAACAGAATATAGATATTTGGGAATGTGGTTCACGAATAGCCTGCAGTGGTATACCCATCTTGATGCATTAAAAATAAGGGCATCGGCCTCTGTAAAGGGGCTAAAAAGATGTAATAGTGTTTTTGGAGAAATGTCTGATAGACCGGTATTAAAGGCCTATTTAGCAATGGTCCCCCCACAATTTTTGTATGGTGCAGAGGTACTCTATTTAAGTGGAAAAATGGGATGGGACAAAGAAGAGGGAAATATCCTTAAATGTTTGTTCTCGCTGCCTAGATCGTCCATGGTACAAGCAGTAAGATTAGAATTGTGAATCACCTCATGGGGTATAACCGCTTGCATGGCTTTATTGCGTTTCTGGCAGCGATTAGGATCAGGTGAGGACCAAAAATCTCACAGTGGTGTAAAAATGAAATTGCCAATAGTGAGTTGACCTGGGCAAGAGAGACCAGAGCCTCAATTATTCAAGCATATGGTGTTTTAAAGCTAAAGTTGTGCCCTCAGTACTTAGACCTAAAGATAGACAAGAAAGAGCTTAGGTCATTGGGAATAGAAGCCTCCCGAACCCATGATCAAGAATACCTCTTACGGAAAAGTTCAGTTGCTTTTATGGCCTCAGCATGGAAAAATGATTTACATTACCCCTATATTGACAGGTTACCTAGCTGCCTGTTAAGGCGCGAAGTGTTAAGATTGAGAATTGGGCTAAATCCCTGTTATGCGAACAATGGGGTAAAAATCTTAATGATAAATAGCAATGGAAAATGCACCTGCACTTTAGGTACTACCTGCGATATTTTACATATATTATTAGACTGTTGTAAGATTTTAGATATACGAAGAGAGATTTTAGGCCCGATTTTTTAAAAATATGAAATTAAAAATAGGTTGCAAGCTGTAAACCTTTTAGTGGAAATGAAGAACCTAGATATAGCCTGTGCTATTGGGAAATATATAATCAAAGTGAAAGAGTTTCTTAAATGTAAAGAGCACTGATGAAATTTAGATCCTTTAAGCTACAGGGAGAATGGGTTATTAATGGATAGAAGCATTGTGTGAGACCTACTAGAAGGTCTGTGTGCCTCAATAATGGAATCGTTGATTTTATTAATTTTAAAATGATTTTTATCTTGTAGTTTTATGGTTGTGAATTATAGGTTACAGAAATGTATTGTATATTGTATGATTCTGACTTGCTTATTTTATGGAATGTTATGCTGCTAGTGTATACTTTTATGGTTGTAAAAAACCGAATAAAGTTTTATTGACTGACTGACTGACAACCATGATTCTAAATAACGATGAACAACGCTCTACATTTTTACATGAATGCACGACCACATCAGTATACACAAAAACAGAGACTGTTGAAATTCTATTGGTTGCAGCCATGGTTACAAATAACAATAAGCAACTGTCGACATTGTACATGCATGTGTTAATACCAATCTCCTGTGCCCCAGAACTCTCAATGACAAGTTAGACATGAGTTGTTTTTTATAATGTACTAGTAACGCAGTCCCTGCCAAACACTATGATCTAATTGTATTCCTACAAATGAGCTGTTTCCTTCACCACTAAACTTCTTCAATAGGTCCACATAACATCACACTGTCACAGTATGTTAAGCTGTGTTTGGATGATAATGTGAACCGAATAGTTATGGGGCCAGGGCAGTTCAGGCTAATCCACCACCTCTTGTTCCCAGAGGGGTACGCAGTGAATGATGGGATCAACCTAGAGGACTGTGCGATGGGGTACCCTTCCTTTGAGGTTGCTATAGAGATAGTGCACACAATGGGGCGAGGGGCCCTGATGGCAAAAGCATACATTGAATCTGTGTTCAGATTGCTTCTGGTACATCTGGAAATCTATCATCTCCTGGGTTTCAAATTTGAGGGGAACAGATATTTTGACAAAGCCTTACCCAGGCAGTGCTCCACATTATGCGCTCACTTTGAGCATTTCAGCACCTTCCTAGAGTAGACCCTACATAAGAGGTACCTAAAAGGAGGGAAGCGACACGGTTTGGAAGATTTCCTGTTTGTAAGGAGGCCCGAATGATCAGAGTGTGAGGAGTTACTGGGGGCCTTCCAGCACCTAGCAGCCGAGTTAGGCATCCCTCTGGCAGCAGACAAAACAGTAGGCCCATCGACAAAGCTGGGGTTCTTGGGTATCGAGCAAGATTCAACAGCAGGCACTTCCCATATGCCAGAGGATAAGGTGCAGGATATGAGAAAAGACATCAAGGCACTAGTGGGAAAGGAGAAGGCCACACTCTGAAAGCTCCAGGAGCTTCACAGCATGCGTTATCCCAGCAGAGAGAGTGTTTGCAAGAAGGTTCATGCATTTGACAAGAGGGTTGCAGAAGGAAAACCACCACCACCCGAGATTAGGGGCAGGGGTGAAGCAGGGCCTCAGAATGTGGCTGACATTTCTGGAAGAATTTAATGGGATCCCCATCTGGAGAAAGGGTTGGGTGTCTGACAGGCAGATAGAGCTGTACACAGACGCGTCCGGCAATTGTGGGTTTTGGGGCTAGCCTTAAGAGCAGATGGTGTGCGAAGAGATGCCCTCAAGAGTGGGCTAGGGCAGGCCTCACCAGGAACATTACACTCTTGGAACTGTTTCCCTTAGTAGTGGCACTATCTGTATGGCGGGAGCAGCTAAGGTACATGAAGCTGACCCTTTGGTAAGACAACCAGGCAGTGGTACACACCATTAACAAGGGGGCAGCCAGGTACCCGCAGGTACCAAAGCTGCTCCAGTACTTAGTAAGAATGCAGCTATTGAGCAACCTAGACATAAAGTTGAGGCATGTCCCGGGTGAATAACGCTCAAGCAGATGCACTCTCGCTTCCAGACAAATTCAGGATGCTGGATCCGGAGGCAGAACAGAAGATGACCCCATTCCCAGACAGCCTGTGGAGATTAGTGGATGTGACCTGTCCCACTTAATAGAGCATGCATTAGCCCCAAAGACAGCAAAATGCTATGCAGCATATGCGGAAATGGTAAAGAAGGTGACAGGGCTAGCAGCTTTTGACAATCATGAGGCAGCAGTGAGGGCGACTGTAAATTTCATACAATGGGCATTCGACCAGAAAAAGTCAAAATCATTGGCACAGGCGCACTTAACAGCAGTGGCACATTTCACCAAACTCTCAACCGGTAGGGACCCCAGCAGCTGACATTACATAAAGGCAGCCATGAAATGGTGGAAGAGGCTGGAAGGGTCTACATAGGATGCAAGGCTCCCAATTAAATTCCACACACTGGCATACCTGGTGGGGATGGTGGGTGCGGTATGCTCAGACACGTTTGAGGCTACATTGTTCAAAGCAGCTTTCACTTTAGCATTCTTTGGGGGCATCCAGGGTTAGCGAATTATTGGCCCCATAAAAACAAGAGGAAGGTGAGGCTTGCCTACAGAGTCAGGACATGCAGTTAAGCACAGGGAAGTTGGAAGTGCTGCTGAGGAGGTCCAAAACAGACCAGCTGGCAAAGGGAGTCAAGGTACAACTGATGTGCCTCTCCGACAACACCCTATGCCCAGTGTGCTGTCTCCGGAGATACTTGACGCTGAGGCCCAGGGGAGAAGGGGTTCTGTTCAAGCACTACAGCTGGGTATGCCTGAGTGCATTTCAGTTCAAGGTAGTTCTGAAGAAGACACTAACCTGGGCAGGGCTGTCAACGGCTCATTTTGGCACACACTTGTTCTGCATAGGGGTGGCAACTTTGGCTGCCCACTTCGGAGTTTTGGCAGACGGGATCAAGGCAGTGTGGAGATGGTGCTCCACCACCTATAAAAGCTACATGATGGTACAGCACCCTGACCATAAATTGAGCTGGGCAGAGCTCACCACCCCATTCAACAACAGACCCACCCTCTGCAAAAAAGCAAATCACATGGCGGGGACAAGAACGAGGTGTGCAAGCCTAATATTTCTGCGCTTGCCTTAAAACAGGTACAGAGCGCAAGACAGTATGGGTGGTCAGATACTTTCTTCCTCAGGATCCAAGCCTAGTGGAGACAAGGCGGGGCAACAAGGGGTGAACCATACCCACACCAGAAACACATCAAGTAGTTCAGGCAGCCATGAATGTGTTGGGAGCAGCTGGGGGCTACCTTCCCGGAGTTGCACTCCGGCTCCTTTCTGCCCAGTTATGCCAAGTTGCCCCCGCCCCCCAATACACTTGGGGGTGGGGGAGGCAACTTGGCATAACTGGGCAGAAAGGAGCTCCTGGCTCGCATCAGGAGAGATTTAACAGAGGCATCAAAATTGTTCGCCAGCACTGCACTGGTCTAGTTGCAGATCATACTGAGGCAAAATTGGAGAGGTGCTTTTTCTACAGGGATCCTGGATAAGTTGCGAAAGAAATGGAACACGGGAGTGAAAAAATTCTGCATTGAAAACAGGTAGGAGAGCCTCAGTCACAGCCTCATCAATCTGCAGAGGCCTGAATACTTTCACAGCGACGGGGTACACCTTTCCCGGAGGGGACAAAGGTCTTCTAGGCCAATCTATGGGTAGCCATGAGGCTAGCAGGCTGCAGATGAAGAGACTGAAATCTTGGAGGAAGCCTCCCGTGGGCGGGAATCCGCAGGCGGCGTGGCGGTAAAGGAGATGAGCACAAGGATGCTAGGTAGGCCACACCGACACTGCGGAATGCAGGCCAGGCTGCTTATTTTGGGATGCCTTATGGCAGGGAGAAACAGTCGGAGGAGGGTTTTACATGAAACACTGTGCTCGCAGCCCAGTTCCGCTGGAGGGCAGGACGCAACAAATGGTCAAAGGTAGCGAGGTAAGCCTACAAGTGTTAAAAGGAGTACCACCCCCCCCACATAAAAGAATAATGCCAGCTCAAAGACTCATTTTCCTCACAAACCGTCAGAATGATTTATGGCATGTAGATGTATGACTGGCAGGCTTTGGCATATGATGATGCATTAAGTTGATTTATGGTTTGTACAAATTTAGCATACATCATAAAAATGTCAGCAGTGATTTATAATGGCCTGTCGTGAGTGATTTTATGGCCCCTAATATAGTACATGGAGGGGGCACATGCTGTAAATCATTGCTTAAATAACCGCGGCCAATACATACACCTACCAAAAGAATCATGTGGATCATTATCTGGGAGTGGTGTGCGTGCAGGGGTTTGCAGCAGGAGATGGGTAGATGTTACAGTCTGGTGTTTGTAAAGTGAGGCGAAACTTAGAGCAGTCCTCTTTGTAAATCTTCTAAATCGAGTTATGTGTTTTTTCTCTTTCAGACTTCAAGTTTGATGTGCGCCTGTATGTTCTAGTGACCTCTTATGACCCCCTGGTTATCTACCTGTATGAAGAAGGCCTTGCAAGGTAAGAAAGAAACTGTGTTCCTGAAAGATCAGGGACTGGGCCACGGGTAGGTCTTAGAAATGGAATCAACACGCAGCCTTAATCTTGATGAAATGTTTCTGGATCACACTCTTACCTTCAATCTTATTCCCATCTCCTTTTTACTCCCCCACTCCGCCCACCCTTTACGCGGGGACACATGCAATAATTCTCTCCTGGTCACTCCATTTGTAGTGCGGAGTCACGTGTCTGTGCAGTTCCGCAACACACAGTCTCTCACTCGATGCCAGCTTGTCTGCTGGTGGACAGAATATTGAAATGATGTATTGATGTTCAGTGCGCTCTGCTGAATGTGCGACTGAACCCACCAGGAAAGTGTCAATGCCGATGTATGGTTTACGAATCTTCACGATAAACATTGTTTTATTTTCTTCGTGAATTTGTCATTTATGTAGTTGAATAAACTCTGTTCCCAACTATATGTACAAGCCAGGAGCGCGTAGACTCTCAGCCCAACGCCATATTAACACTTACCCCCGCCGCGCGACGAGTAGAGGGAGGTTGACAACCTGCTTCTTGCTGTTTCTCAGAGCCAGGCCTTTTCCACCGCGATGGTCTTGGGAGCATTGCTGACTTCAACCCCGCTCTCTTGCTGGCACAGTCATTGAACGGCATTTTATCTTGGGGCCACTAGATGGCAGTATCCGCATAGGATAGTTACCTTTAACGCCGTTTCAGTTTTGAACTTCGAAGTCGTCTATAGTGTTCGGCGCCCGCCTTGGATCCTGATATCACCGATTTGAAAACTTTCTGTATCAAAAAAAGGAATTAAAAAAAAAAAAAAAAATGTTTTACAACATGCCAATTTCCAGCTTTCCGTTTCATTACTTTAAACTGGCCTTAACGTGACCATGACATTACAGTAAATGACTTCACGGAACATGTGACCTGGAGAAGATTAAAATCTGTGTGGCCCTTGATACGGAGAAATCCCACGAGGTGGCGAAACGATGCTAAACTGATATAGCTGTCTTACTACGCCCCATAGAAACAAGACCGGCGACGAGGGCTGCCAGCCTCACCCAGTTGAGCCATTTATTACTCTAATGAGTTAGCGGTGCAGCTCACCCACCCGGCGTGTGCCGGATATGTCGCACCCACACGCTCGGGCCAGGCGTGGCCCGAGGCGAGTAAAGAAAAGGGGGACTGGTCGCACGAGGCCCTCCTAGCCCAAACCAGTACACCAAGTGTCCGAGTCACTTTTATTGGCGGCCTATCAATAGTCAGGCCCGGGGCGCAGTAATACAGACTTATCACTCTGACGACGAGTGTGGAGCCGAGCCCACACTCCCGCACGACCACCGAGGCGCCAGCGATGTGCCTCAGGCAGCGTGCCAACCACCGGGGCGCCAGGAAGGAGCGGAACGCTGTCCGCGGTTTTCCCCGCATTTCCGCTGCTGCAGTACCCGCGGGGGAGGTGCCCGCACAAGCAGGGAAGCGCACCGGATGCCCGGAAGGCCAGTAAGAGCGCAGCTTTCCCCTGCAATCCTACAGCAGCCTACCCCGGCCCGTGCACGCCGCACGCTACCCCGCCCCAGGCAGCAGGTACGCGGCCTAGGCCCACGCCCTCACACGTGGCAGTATAGCAAGTAACGGAGCCGGCCAGCCAGGGGGAGTGCTTTGGGGGGAAGACAGCTCCCATCTAAGCTGCAGCAAAGGAGCAAAGAGACAGAGCGTGTCCCCTGCAACAGACAGTGATCCCTGCACCTCCTAACACCCAAGATACCTACCTAATCAAGGCAACAGAGGAAAAGGGTTTCTTCCTCTCTACGTCCCTGCCTCACGCAGCAGTAAGGCGGTACTGCAAGTGAGGAACAACAAACACAAAATCAAAGAAAAGAAAGAGCGCAGCCCACCTGCCACGCGCAGTGCCGCAGGGAAAGGCAAAAGGAGAAGGAAAAGTGGAAGACGTGGCTGGGGCGACTAGAAAACTACTTCGTAGCAACGAGGGAGATGGATGGAGCAGTGAAACGCTCACTACTACTCCACTATGCGGGAGAAGAAGTATATCTCCTATTCAAGCACCTTCCGAATAAAGGAGCGCCCACCGACTACGACGCCGCCGTGACGGTGCTGAACGCATACTTCGATCCGCAATTGAACCCGGATTTCGAGAGGTTCAAACTACGCCAGACCCGGCAAAGGGAAGGAGAATCAATTGATGTGTTCTACGCAAGACTCGGAGAACTGGCAAGCACCTATACAACAGAGGATCGAGCCACCGAAGAGACCCGCCCCCAAATCATCCAAGGCGTCCTTAGCAAGATACTACGTGGGCTGATCCTGAGGCAGCCGAACATACCGCTCAACGATATATTGGTCCTAGCCAGGACGCATGACCTCTCGGCAGCCAGAGCCGATGAGATGGATTTGGCCCTGACGCGAACAACAGAAAAGAACGTGGCCGCCAAGACCGAATGAGCCAACACAGTGAAAACACGAGACAGAGGGAGCGGGCAGCGAGGCCGTCCGCCCCAAACCCCAAAAGGCCAATGCGGATACTGTGGGCGCGAAGAACACCCCGTCCAAGCGTGCCCTGCACAAGGTCGTACGTGCTCCCACTGTGGGATCCAGAACCGCTTCGCGTCAGTGTGCCGAAAAAGAAACCAACGTAAAGACAGCAGAGGGGGAAAACCAATGCGTAGAATAGTGCGCCAACTGTCAAGCGCCTCCTAGGCAGCGTCAAGTAGTGCTAGAGGGAATGAGCAGGCCACCTACCGAGTGGAAGACTCATCCACAGAAGACGACGAAGTTGAGACGTATCTGGTCTCTTTCACACAAGAACTGAAGAAGCGAAGGAGACCACAGCCCACCTGCACCGTGAGAATAGCTGGGTCGGAGGTGAAGACGGTCATCGACACCGAAGCCTCTGTGAATGTCATGGGTATCCAGCAATATAACCGACTAAGACCCAGGCCCGAGCTCACACCGTCCAAAACAAAGATCTTCGCATACAGAAGTAATTCACCCCTCCCCTACGAGGGAAAATGACGGTGCCGATCCAGTCAGAAGACAACAAAATCATGACAACTGTCCACATCCTTGACCAAGAGGCCGACACGCTACTCAGAAGCCATGCTGCCGAGGACCTGGGCCTAGTGACATTTGCAAGAAGCGTGCGGGCGAACCAGACAAAGGAACTGCTGATCCAGTTTGCGGACCTTTTCAAAGGACTAGGACGCATCAAGAGGGCCCTGGTAAAACTCCACATTGACCCAGCAGCGGCCCGACAGCCTTACGACACCAGCGAATCTCTTTCCACCTCAGACCGCTAGTAGAACAAGAGTTGCAAAAACTGGAAGACCAGGGAGTCATCGAGAGGGTGTCCGGGCCAACCCCGTGGGTGTCCCCTATGGTCATAGCGGAAAAGCCACGACAACCAGGGAAGATCAGGTTGTGCATTGATATGCGCCTCCCCAATAAAGCAATCCGGCGGGAATGCCACATCACACCAACGATGAATGACATAGTGGCTGACGTCAACGGGTCCAGGTGGTTCTCGATGTAGGAAAGTAGGATCTGCTTCTTTTGGTTACCCCCACTTTTTCCTTGATGTTACACTCTTTTGACTAGTCTGACTGGGATCCTGCTAATCAGGACCCCAGTCTATCTGTTTTCTCCTTTAAATTGTTATGCATGTACTTTGGTACACTCCAGATTGGATACTGGGGTACCCTTATAAGTCCCTAGTATATGGTACCCAGGGCATAGGTACTCCAGAGGCCTCCCATGGGCTGAAGCATGTATTGTGCCACGCATGAGAGGCCATACAAAATGGAACTACAGGTCTGCTACTGCAACCTGTGTAAGCTGGTGCTTGCACCACTTACTTTAGATATAGGTTCACTATATCTATAGGTCACTACAATTAAAACTTATAAGTCACCCCTATAGCAGGCCTTAACAATCCTGAAGGCAGGGTGCTGGGTTTTAAGTGAGAGGGTGCCCCTGCATGAGCGGAGCCCCTCTGCAGCCTTTGGAGACCATTCTCCCGGGTTGTCTGTGACTCAGCTGGACATATAGGTAGAGGTGCATTATAACCTCGCGGTAAATGCTATCTCGAAAACGGCTGCATAGAAATATATTGTGTTTGGTATCAAACACCTTTGAATCATACCTCCACACCGGTAACCGGTGTGGGAGGTATGATTCCACCCTTCTGAAGCGAGCTTCGTGGGGTCACTGGTCTATCCAGTGCCAGCCTTCTCGACCCGGTCAGCACAAAATGGATGCTGCCGACCAGAGACACATTTCTGCCCTCCTGCTGCTGAGCCAAGCTTGAGCAGCGGAAGGCAGCACAACAGGCATCCTGTCACAGGGAGGTGTGACCACCTCCCAGACAGGATTTAGTGTATTGGGGCTGGGTGGGTGCACTCTGAGAGTGCTTGAAAGTCTGCACCTGGGGCACATTTGGTGTCCCTGTGCATAGTCCAGCTCAAACCAGTTCTGGGAGCAGGTGGCTCCTGCTCTGGCGCAAAACTGGACAAAGGACATGGGTGTAACCACCCCTCTAGCCTGACCCTCCCCTAGGAGGGTCCCCCGAATCTGTCCAACCCTCTCCCGTGGGTACAAAATGGCTTACCTGACTGTAGCTCCTTAGATTTTACGTGGACATGATTCTAAAAGAAGAAACCACTGATCTTCGACCGTCTGGACACTCTGGACTACGCTGGACTTCAACTGGGCCCGACTTCTTCTCCCTCTCTTTCCAAAGCTTTGTCTGTGCCCTTGCTCCATACAGGGTCCGTGCAGGACCTGTGGTGCTCTAAGGACAACTGAAGAATCTCCCTTGGGGTGAAGGAGTCACTCCCCTGCATTTGCAGGCACCCTAACGCAACCGACCGGTCTGCTGATCCTGAGCTCCTGCGGACTCCGAAGGCTCCAGCAACACAGGAGGTGGGTTCCGAAGTTCCTTTAGGTCGAGCTGCCCTCTCACCGAGTTTGAGGCCAGTATGCCTCGTGGGGACCGTATAACCCGAACCCCTGTGCACCGCGTACATTTGCAAGTGCATATGCTTGTTGATGATTCCCGAGCTTGTGCATTGGACTCCGTGTAGTCCTGACCCCGAGCAGTATTTCCACCAAAGAACTCCGGCCTCCTCGCACCGAGTGCTCCGTGGGCTGGTACTTTGTGATTTTGCTCGAGGTCCCCTCGCGACTCCTGGTCATTCAGCCTGTGGGTCCTCCTGAGGGTCATCTTGAATTATCTTGGGCTTTCCTGGTTGCTCCAGACGTGCCCTGACTCCCCATTGCTTGGTGAGTCCCCTGGACCTTGCTGGTCCACACCGTAACCTGCTTGACCTTCCTGTGTGGGTTGCTTTTGGCAAGGCTTGTTGTTGCTCCAGCCGGACGCCGACCCCCTCAGCACTCGACATCCTTCATGGGACAGCTCGCATCTGGCTCCTGGTCATCCTCGACGTCTCCTGGTCCTCGTGGCTGCAGAGTCAAGCATCCCTTCTTCGCATCTGAAGCATCCGACATCGGTGGGCATTCGGCTCCCGAGCCCCTGGTCACCCTGAAGTGACCCAGACTCTGTCCCCTCTGCTTTCAGGTTCCCTTCTTCAAGAATCCAACCTTGGATTCCACCGGACCCTTTTCACCTTCACGGCAGCAGCTCTTCTTCGCAGCCCTCCATTGAGAACGACAGCGGTTTCCGACCCCACTCCAGACCTATGCACCCGGCTCCTCTGGGATAGGTAACTCGGGTACTACGGTATCCACGGGTGGGGTGGCTCTCCAACCTCTTAAGTTCCAAAGGGTTTCCTCGAAGTCCTCCTAGAAGGGTCCTTAAACTGTAAAATTGCAACCTCGACTTCCCCACAGAATTGTACGGAGCCCGTGGTCGTGTTAGCACACTGCACCCGTCCTCCGTGGGGTCCCTTTCTACTCACTTTGGGTCCCAACGATTCTACGTGCTCCAGACCTTGTCTTGATCCGAGTCGTGGTTGTTATACCACTATTTTAGTATATGGTTTGGTCTCCCCTGGAGCCCACTGTGTATTGTGCTATTTACAACTGTTCTATTGATCTCGTATTGTGTGCTTTGTGTTCTATCCTCGGGTAGAGGATACTAGAGAGTGTTATATTAATAAATACATATTTTTATAGAACTACTGTGTGGTTCTCCTTTCATTTAGTTAACGCAGGAGGTGATATTCTGGTAAAACAAGCTGCTTTACATTCCTTCAAGATTAAGCTGAAGGCTGCTCTCCACAGCTACCACTAGGATAGCTTTCTAAAGGTTATCTTTGACCTCATACATCATAAGGGTCGTTTGGACTGGTGCAAGGTGCCCACTTTAATTAGTGGACAGCATATACCAGGCCAACTTCTCAAATTGGTGTGCAGCGGTTGGGATTCAAGCCTGCATTGTTTTGCCAGATAAATCTCTTTGTATTGATTAACTGAAAACCACTAAAGTATTAGGCACATATAATACTTAAGTTTAGAATAAGTAAGTTCTACTGAACTTGGGGTTGGGTAAGTCAAGGGTCTAGCACGCCCTTTCTCCAACCCAAGAGAGTTTAGTTCCCACTAGGTTAGGTAGGTGCATACACCACACCACACTTAGTTATGTCTTCTAAAGGAGAAGCCAGTGGCTCTCTGCCTTCTAGGTACAATGGATTTGCATTTCAGGAACTGAAAACCATGTTTGTTTCTAGGAAGCTGAAGACAGGGAGAAATGCCAACACCCAACGTCTCGTTGAGGTGTTACTCTTGGATGACCTTAGGAAGACCCCTGGGTCAGATGAGGCAGAAAGAGTGGGTGGGGCAGGGAATGAAGACAGGTCAGGAGGTGACACCTTTTATGACCTAGACTCAAACCCTGGCCAGGAGGATCAAGATGATTCCCACCCGGACAACTCAGATCTTCAGGAAGAGGGTAGAGAAGGCCCCAGTGGCCCTCTCTTTACTCCTCCTGGAAAAGTGCAGAGTTTACCTAGGAGATCTAGATCTCCCTCTGCAGAATCTAACAATTCAGGACAGTCTGCAGGGACCTCCATATCTCATAAGAGGGATAACTCTTATGACAGACACCTCTTATGACAGACAGTGCCAATTTCTAGAGCTTGAGAAAGTTAAGCTTAGGCTCAGGCAAGAGCAATTGGCCCTAGATAAGGAATCCCTAGAACTCCAGAAGGCTAGAAAAAGATTGGGACTAGAGTCTCATGGTGGCAGCAACAGTGGCCCTAGAGTTAAGGAACCGTCTTTTGACAATAGGAACCTGAGCAAGATAGTCCCTCCCTACCATGGTGGGGATGACATCCACAAATGGATAACTGCTTTAGAGAGGGCCTGTAAAGTACAGAGGGTCCCTCAAGAGCAGTGGGCAGCTATCTTGTGACTCTCCTTTGCTGACAAAGGTAGAGATAAGCTCCTCACTGTTAGAGAAGAGGATGCTGACAACTATTCAGTCCTGAAGAATGCCCTCATTGATGGGTTTGGCTTAACCACTAAACAGTACAGGATTAAGTTCAGAGACACCCAGAAGACACAGACTCAGGACTGGGTAGACTTTGTATATTGTGCTACTAAGGCTCTGGAAGGCTGGTTACTTGGCAGCAAAGTGAATGATTTCAAGGGATTGTACAATTTGATTATGAGGGAGCAGATCCTTAATAATTGCCAAAATCAGTTGTTGCATCAGTACCTGGTTTACTCTGATCTGACTTCTCCCCAAGAATTAGGAAAGAAGGCAGATAGGTGGGTCAGAACCTGGGTGAAGCAGAAAAACCAGAACACAGGTGGTGACCAAAAGAAGCAAGACGCTAAACCTTCAGATAAGGGTGGGGAAAAGGGTAAAGACCAGAAGTCTTCATCAGGGCCCCAAAAATCTGAAACTGGGGGGGGCGAGTCACAGTCTAACAAAGGTAAAGGCAAAAAGAAACCTTGGTGATTCCTGTGTGAGGAGAAAACCCATTGGACAAGAGATGCCAATTGTCCAAAGGCCAAGGATTCACCTCCTACCACCACTGCCCCTAAGGCAACTGTTCCCCCTAGTTCAGCTTCAAGTGGTGGTACAGGGAACAAGGGCATAGTAGGGTTAACCTTGGGATCTGAGATGGGTTCTGGCCTAGTCAGAACTCCAGCTCAGGCTGTACTGGTATGTGATGGAGGCATGGATATTGCCTCCTTAGTTGTAAGCCCCAGTAACCTGGGCAAATACAGACAGCAGCCTTTGATCAATGGTAAGGAGGCCATGGCATATAGGGACACAGGAGCAAGTGTCACTATGGTGACAAAATATCTTGTGGACCCTGACCAGATCATACTTGGTGAAATGTACCAAGTGACCAATGCTAACAATGTCAGGACAGACCATTCCTTGGCAGTTGTAATTTCAGCTGGGGAGGGGTAACTGGCCCTAAAAAGGTTGTGGTTAGCTCAGACCTCCCTGTGGAATGCTTGTTGGGCAATGATTTGGAAACTTCAGTCTGGGCTGAAGTGGAACTCAGGACACATGCAACAATGTTGGGCATCTCTGCAGATGTGTTTGCTGTGACTAGGTCATAGGCCAAACTGTCTTCAACTGAACAGGCCCTGGATCCTGAAAAGATGGACCAGGAGCCTACCAAGAGAAGGAGCAGGAGGGGTAAGGCAGTGTCTTCCCCCCCAGACTCAGAGTGAGGATCAATCTCCTGAGGGGGATGATCCCAGTCCTTGTGAAGGAACTGTCTCAGATGGACTTGAACCTGATCAGGTTGAGTTCTTGGGGACAGGGGGCCCTTCTAGGGCAGAACTGAGTCAGGAGCAGCAAACTTGCCCCTCTCTCGAACCCCTCAGACCGCAAGCTGCTGCTGAGGCTGCTGGGAGTGCCAGTGGGTCCCACAGCATCTACTGGGATGAAGGACTCCTTTACTCAGAGGGTAGAGACCCCAAGCCTGGTGCCACCAGGAGGTTGGTCATACCTCTGAAGTTTAGGGGCTTCCTACTGGCACATGATATCCCTTTAGCAGGACACCTAGGCCAAAGCAAGACTTGGGACAGGCTTGTCCCTCACTTTCACTGGCCTCACATGTCAGAGGACACCAAGGAGTTTTGTCGCTCCTGCACCACCTGTCAAGCCAGTGGTAAGTCAGGTGGTGTCACAAAGGCTCTCCTCATACCACTACCTGTGGTGGGGGTTCCCTTTGAGAGGGTTGGGATTGACATAATTGGTCCCATGAACCCTCCAACTGCATCTGGGCACAGTTACATACTAGTGGTGGTGGACCATGCCACTTGGTATCCAGAGGCAATACCCCTTAGAACCACCACAGCTCCTGTGGTGGCCAGGGCCCTCCTGGGAATTTTTTCCAGAGTGGGTTTCCCTAAGGAGGTCTTAACTGACAGAGGTGCAAACTTCATGTCTAGTTACATCACTGCAATGTGGAAGGAGTGTGGAGTAAATTACAAATTTACCGCACCCTATCACCCACAATGCAATGGGTTAGTTGAAAGATTCAACAAAACCCTGAAGGGCATGATCATGGGCCTCCCAGAAAACCTTAGGCGAAAATGGGATGTCCTGTTGCCCTGCCTTCTCTTTGCCTACAGAGAGGTCCCACAGAAGGGGGTTGGCTACAGCCCTTTTGAACTTCTGTTTGGGCATCCAGTTAGGGGTCCCTTGTGTTTGGTGAAGGAGGGATGGGAGTTACCTCTCAAACCACCTAAGCAAGACATAGAGGACTATGTACTTGGTCTCCGCTCCAGGATGGCTGAGTATATGAAGAAGGCAAGTAAAAACCTTGAGGCTAGCCAAGAATTACAGAAAGCTTGGCATGACCAAAAGGCTGTACTGACTGTATATCAGCCAGGACAGAAAGTATGGGTGTTGGAGCCTGTGGCCCCAGCAGCTCTCCAGGACAAGTGGAGTGGACCCCATACTATTCTTGAGCAGAAGGGAGAGGTCACCTACCTTTGTGTTCCTTTGAACTCCCAGGAGCCCCCACAGGGTGCTCCATGTGAATAGGCTCAAGCCATATGTGGACAGGGCAGACATGGGCTTGCTCATGGCTACTGATGAGGGACAGGAAGAAGAAAGTGACCCACTCCCTGACCTTCTCGCACAGAACCCTGATGATGGCTCAGTTGATGGTGTAGCTTTGGCAGGCAGCCTCACTGAGCAACAACAGACTGATTGCAGGAAGGTCCTCCATCAGTACAGACATATGTTTTCCCTGACTCCTAGTCAGACCACTTGGTGTACCCATGAAGTGGACACAGGTGAGAGTCTGCCTCTTGAAAATAAGATTTACAGGCAACCTGACAATATCAGGGACTGAATCAGGACTGAGGTCCAAAAGATGCTGGAACTGGGTGTGATTGAACCCTCAGATAGCCCTTGGGCTAGTCCAGTGGTCCTGGTACCCAAACCTCATACCCAGGGTGGTAAGAGAGAAATGAGGTTTTGTGTGGACTACAGGGGGCTCAATGCAGTCACTAAGACTGATGCTCACCCTATTCCTAGGGCAGATGAGCTCAGTGATACTTTGGCCTCAGCCAAATTCTTGAGCACATTTGACCTCACTGCTGGATATTGGCAAATCAGACTAGCTGAGGATGCCAAACCCAGAACAGCATTTTCAACCCCTAGTGGGCATTATCAATTTATTGTGATGCCCTTTGGCTTGAAAAATGCACCTGCCAGATTTCAAAGGTTGGTGAATAAAGTTCTCACAGGCCTGGAAAACTACAGTGCAGCTTATCTTGATGATATTGCTGTCTTTAGTTCCACCTGGGAGGATCACCTGGTCCACCTGAGAAATGTTCTGTAGGCCCTGCAGAAGGCAGGCCTCGCTATCAAGGCCACTAAGTGTCAGATAGGGCAGAGTAAGTTTGTGTACCTGGGCCACCTTGTGGGTGGAGGCCAGGTTCAACCATTGCAGAGCAAAATCCAGACCATAATGGACAGGGTTGCTCCAACTACCCAGACTCAGGTCAGAGCTTTCTTAGGCCTGAATGGGTATTACAGGATGTTTGTTAAGGGATATGGATCTATAGTGACCCCCTTAAATGATCTGACCTCTAAAAGAATGCCTAAGAAAGTCCAGTGGACAGTTAGCTGTCAGAAGGTATTTGATGACCTGAAGCAGGTCATGTGCACTGCTCCCATTCTGCAAAGTCCTGACTGTTCCAAACAATTCATTGTTCAAACTGATGCATCTGAGTTGGGGGTAGGGGCTGTGTTGTCACAACTGAATGAAGAGGGTCAGGATCAGCCAGTAGCTTTTATAAGCAGAAGGCTGACCCCCAGAGAGAAACGTTGGTCAGCCATTGAGAGTGAAGCCTTTGCTGTGGTTTGGGCTCTGAAGAAGCTGAGGCCATACTTGTTTGGCACTCACTTCATTGTTCAGACAGACCATAAGCCCCTCTTATGGCTAAAACAGATGAAGGGTGAAAACCCCTTTTTTTGAGGTGGTCCATTTCCCTACAGGGGATGGACTATACAGTGGAACATAGATCTGGAAGTAACCATGCCAATACAGATGGACTCTCCAGATATTCCCACTTAGAAAATGAAGACTCAACTGGTCAAGGTTAGTCTCATCTCCTTTCGTTTGTGGGGGAGGTTGTGTAGGAAAGTAGGATCTGCTTCTTATGGTTACCCCCACTTTTTGCTTCATGTTACACTGTTTTGACTAGTCTGACTGGGATCCTGCTGATCAGGACCCCAATCTATCTGCTTTCTCCTTTAAATTGTTATGCATGTACTTTGGTACACTCCAGATTGGATACTGGGGTACCCTTATAAGTCCCTGGTATATGGTACCCAGGGCATAGGTACCCCAGAGGCCTCCCATGGGCTGAAGCATGTATTGTGCAACCCATGAGAGGCCATGCAAAATGGAACTACAGGTCTGCTACTGCAACCTGTGTAAGCTGGTGCTTGCACCACTTACTTTAGATATAGGTTCACTGTATCTATAGGTCACTACACTTAAAACTTATAAGTCACCCCTATAGCAGGCCTTAACAATCCTGAAGGCAGGGTGCTGGGTTTTACGTGAGAGGGTGCCCCTGCATGAGCAGAGCCCCTCTGCAGCCTTCGGAGACCATTCTCCAGGGTTGTCTGTGACTCAGCCGGACATATAGGTAGAGGTGCATTATAACCTCGCAGTAAATGCTATCTCGAAAACAGCTGCATAGAAACATGTCGTGTTTGGTATCAAACACCTTGGAATCATACCTCCACATCGGTAACCAGTGTGGGAGGTATGATTCCACCCTTCTGAAGCGAGCTTCGTGGGGTCACTGGTCTATCCGGTGCCAGCTTTCTCGACCCGGTCAGCACAAAATGGATGCTGCCGACCAGAGACACATTTCTGCCCTCCTGCTGCTGAGCCAAGCTCGAGCAGAGGAAGGCAGCACAATAGGCATCCTGTCACAGGGAGGTGTGACCACCTCCCAGACAGGATTTAGTGTATTGGGGCTGGGTGGGTGCACTCTGAGAGTGACTGAAAGTCTGCACCTGGGGCACATTTGGTGTCCCTGTGCATAGTCCAGCTCAAACCAGTTCTGAGAGCTGGTGGCTCCTGCTCTGGCGCGAAACTGGACAAAGGACATGGGTGTAAACACCCCCTGTCCTGACCCTCCCGTAGGAGGGTCCTCCGAATCTGTCCAACCCTCTCCCGTGGGTACAAAATGGCTTACCTGACTGTAGCTCCTTAGATTTTACGTGGACAAGATTCTACAAGAAGAAACCACTGATCTTCGACCGTCTGGACTACGCTGGACTTCAACTGGGCCCGACTTCGTCTCCCTCTCCGTCCAAAGCTTTGTCTGTGCCCTTGCTCCATACAGGCTCCGTGCAGGACCTGTGGTGCTCTAAGGACAACTGAAGAATCTCCCTTGGGGTGAAGGAGTCACTCCCCTGCATTCGCAGGCACCGTAACGCAACTGACCGGTCTGCTGATCCTGAGCTCCTGCGGACTCCGAAGGCTCCAGCAACACAGGAGGTGGGTTCCGAAGTTCCTTGAGGTCGAGCTGCCCTCTCACCGAGTTTGAGGCCAGTATCCCTCGTGGGGACCGTATAACCCGAACCCCTGTGCACCGCGTACATTTGCAAGTGCATATGCTTGTTGATGATTCCCGAGCTTGTGCATTGGACTCCGTGTAGTCCTGACCCCGAGCAGTATTTCCACCAAAGAACTCCGGCCTCCTTGCACCGAGTGCTCCATGGGCTGGTACTTTGTGATTTTGCTCGAGGTCCCCTCGCGACTCCTGGTCATTCAGCCTGTGGGTGCTCCTGAGGGTCATCTTGAATTATCTTGGGCTTTCCTGGTTGCTCCAGACGTGCCCTGACTCCCCATTGCTTGGTGAGTCCCCCGGACCTTGCTGGTCCACACTGTAACCTGCTTGACCTTCCTGCGTGGGTTGCTTTTGCCAAGGCTTGTTGGTGCTCCAGCCGGACGCCGACCCCCTCAGCACTCGACATCCTTCGTGGGACAGCTCACATCTGGCTCCTGGTCATCCTCGACGTCTCCTGGTCCTCGTGGCTGCAGAGTCAAGCATCCCTTCTTCGCATCTGAAGCATCCGACATCGGTGGGCATTCGGCTCCCGAGCCCCTGGTCACCCTGAAGTGACCCAGACTCTGTCCCCTCTGCTTTCAGGTTCCCTTCTTCAAGAATCCAACCTTGGATTCCACCGGACCCTTTTCACCTTCACGGCAGCAGCTCTTCTTCGCAGCCCTCCATTGAGAACGACAGCGGTTTCCGACACCACTCCAGACCTATGCACCCGGCTCCTCTGGGATGGGTAACTCGGGTACTACGGTATCCACGGGTGGGGTGGCTCTCCAACCTCTTAAGTTCCAAAGGGTTTCCTTGAAGTCCTCCTAGAAGGGTCCTTAAACTGTAAAATTGCAACCGCGACTTCCCCATAGAATTCTACGGAGCCCGCGGTCGTGTTAGCACACTGCACCCGTCCTCCGTGGGGTCCCTTTCTACTCACTTTGGGTGGTTCCTTGGGGTCCCAACGATTCTACGTGCTCCAGACCTTGTCTTGATCCGAGTCGTGGTTGTTATACCACTATTTTAGTATATGGTTTGGTCTCCCCCTGGAGCCCACTGTGTATTGTGCTATTTACAACTGTTCTATTGATCTCGTATTGTGTGCTTTGTGTTCTATCCTCGGGTAGAGGATACTAGAGAGTGTTATATTAATAAATACATATTTTTATAGAACTACTGTGTGGTTCTCCTTTCATTTAGTTAACGCAGGAGGTGATATTCTGGTAAAACAAGCTCCTTTACATTCCTTCAAGATTAAGCTGAAGGCTGCTCTCCACAGCTACCACTAGGATAGCTTTCTAAAGGTTATCTTTGACCTCATACATCATAAGGGTCGTTTGGACTGGTGCAAGGTGCCCACTTTAATTAGTGGACAGCATATACCAGGCCAACTTCTCACACTCGAAACTGAATCTGAATGCGGGATACCACCAGCTGGTCCTGGCCAAGGAAAGCAGGTACATCAAGTTCAGCACCCACCTGGGACTGCAACGCTACAAGCGCCTCAATTTCGGGATATCCTCCGCGGCGGAAGTATTCCAGGACACGGTGCGGGAGATCCTAACAAGCCTACCAGGGGTGCTGAACGTGAGTGATGACATCCTCATCCACTCCATCACCACGGATGAGCACTACCGGCACCTAAGGGCCAGGCTGAAACGACTCCAGGAGCATGGCGTCACCCTACACAGGGAAAAGTGTCTCTTCTTTCAGAGAGAAATAGAATTCTTCGGCTACCTTTTCAACCAGGAGGGAATCCAGGTAGACCAACAGAAGTCCCAGGCCATCAAGGATGCCCCACCACCCTCGACAGTGTCGGAGGTGCGAAGCTTCCTTGTGATGGCCACATACTGTGGCCGATTCATCCCGGATCTGGCTACCATCGTCGAACCCCTCTGAAACCTTACTCGAGCGGATGCCACGTAGAGGTGGGGACAGCAAGAAGAGGCGGCGTTCCAGAAGGTCAAGAGTGCTCTTCTCGACCACACCACTTTGGTATACTTCGACCCTGCCAAACGTACGGAACTCCTTGTCGATGCCAGCCTGGTAGGCCTAGGAGCGGTGCTCACCCAGGAGCAAGAACCCGGAAGGTGGGCCGCTTTGGCCTACGCCAGCAAGTCTCTCTCTCCCACCGAAACGCAATACGCGCAGATTGAGCGGGAGGCCCTGGCCATCAGGTGGGCGTGCCGGCATTTTCACCTGTACATCTGCGGCCAGCCATTCAAGGTAGTCACGGACCACCAGCCGCTAGTGCCCCTCTTCAAAGGGTTGGCGCCTCACCCCCCTCCGTGGATCGAGCCGTGGGCAATCGGACTTCAGCAATACGAAATGGAGGTTGTGTACCGGCCAGGCGCAAGGAATCCCGCCAATTTTTTTCTCTCTCGACACCCCGCCCCAAGAGAACACTAAGCAGAGGCACAGGAAGTCGAAGCACTCTAAGCCCATTTAAACATGATCTTGACAATCACATGCCCCAAAGCACTGACCCTGGCAGACATCGCAGTGGGGGCGGAAGGAGATCCAGTCATCACTAAGGTACACAGTGCTGTCCAAGGAGGCAACTGGCATCGGTTTTTGCAGACGGCCAATGACTGGTCAGGACTGGAAAGGGAATACCTCACTAAAATATGGAAGATCCGAATGAGTTAAGTGTGATCCAGGATGGAATTCTGTTACGAGGGTCCCGCATTGTCATCCGATCTGCCCTACACCACCACGTAACCCAACTGGCACACGGGGGACACCAAGACATCGAAAAGATGAAGGCCAGGATGCAAGAGAAAATCTGGTTTCCAGGGCTAGAAAGCCGGGTAGAGGAGGCTGTGAGAAGATGCCTGGCATGCCAGCTTATGAGCGCACCAGAACGACCAGCACCTGTCCAAACGGAAGGAGCACTAGAAGGCCCCGTGGGAGAAAGTGAGCATCGACTTCTGGAGTTTTCCCGATGGCCGGATTACGTTGGTCATGGTGGACAGCTACTCCAAATACCCAGTAGTGGAAGTCGTCAGCTCCACTGCATTCTCCCGGGTTGCCCCAGTGCTCGAGAAGACATTCGCGGTGTTCGGATGTCCGGAGGAGATCAAAAGCGACAATGGGCCCCCGTTTCAGGGAGGGGAATTCCGTGGTTTCATGCAACTCCATGGCTTACGGCATCGCCGAATCACCCCTCAATGGCATCGCCGAATCACCCCTCAATGGCACAGGCCAATGGAGAAATTGTAAGGTTCATGAGGACCCTCCACAAAGTCCTGCGCTTCGCTGTGTCCGAGAATGCAGACCCTCAGCGCCACCTACAATTATTCTTCCGAGCGTACAGAAGCACGCCGCACAGTACCACGCACCAAGCCCCCGTGGGCATTAATGTTTAACGGCCCACGCCGAGACACCATTCCTGTCTGCCCCGGATGGACCCCGTCGCAATACAATGAGAATGAGGCCCTGGAGTGTAGGGTGAAGCAAAATCTAGCTGCCGGTCACAAAAGAAGGGCCCGACTCCGTGATCTTCGGCCAGGAGACGAGTATTAATGAAGGACCAGAGGCCAGGAGGTAAATTCCAGACTCCCTATGAGCCGGGCCATTGGACAGTAACTGACGTCAAGGGGACTATGGTCACCGCAGAGAAGGAAGGAGAGAGAGTGACCAGAAACATCTCATGGTTCAAGGGAGTAGACAGAACTCCTCCAACCACAAGGGGAGAGAGGTACTCCGGAGCAGGAGGAGCTTGAGAAAGGTGTGCTGAGAGGGAACACGCGGACACCCCACAGAATAACCACCCGGAGGTGCAGAGGGAAGTCAACCAAGAGACTGGCATGACTCTCTCAAGCCCAGGAGACCAACCGAGACACCTTCGAGACCCGAGACCCCACCCCCTGATCGGGGTCAACATCCAAGGAACGGACTGAGGGGGAACCCAGTTCCAAGCTCCAGACTAAAGGACTTTGCATGCCGGCTGGCGAACCCTGAGCCAGTCCGCGAAGAAAAAAAAAGAGGTTGAGTTGAGATGGGATGTAATGAGTTAGCGGTGCCGCTCACCCACCCGGCGTGTGCCGGATATGTCGCACCCACGCGCTCGGGCCAGGCGTGGCCCGAGGCGAGTAAATAAAAGGGGGAGTGGTCACACAAGGCCCTCCTTGCCCAAACCAGTACACCAAGTGTCCGAGTCTCTTTTATTGGCGGCCTATCAATAGTCCGGCCCGGGGCGCAGTAATACAGACTCATCACAATTACCAATTCTTTATTCACTGCCATATGTGACCTATACGTTTATCCTTGCTTTTTCCTATTACTCTTTCTCAGGTACCCAAGGGTCATCTACTGTGTCCATATCCAGAGTTTTCATTACTGCCAGACCCTGACCTCAGGTCTCCATGTTCACCCTTTCTCACTCAAGCACAATAGTGTCATAGTTAATTACTTTTAAGGATAATGGGGTAACCCTGTGTCCCTCAGAACCTGGGTATTGGTAATATGTTAAACAGTGGTTCTGTTGGGTAGTGCAATTGCTGTGTACTGAGTAATTAATACATTACAGTCACTCAATTTCTGTCACTTTCAGCAAATGAATTATGAAGGAACAAGTATATGATAGGAACACACCACAAAACAGAGAACCATGAGTTGAGAAAATTAAGTTTTACTCTTTTCTTATTCAAAAAGAATATATATATGACTGTCACAGGCACAAATCAATCGGCGAGTTGGAGAAAGTGACTCTCGTGAATATAAAGTGCAATAAAGTGACAAAGTGAAATAGTGAGCTATATACATGATATATACAAGTGACATGGAAAAATTGAGTTGAGAAAACAAAGTTTTACTCTTTTCTTATTCAAAAAGAATATATATATATATTTTTTTATATATATATATATTTTAACGCGCAGAATTGCTGACATTGCGCATCCTCTTCGGTGGCGAATAGATCTAACCAAGGCTCTCCCCACTGTTGAAAGAGACCTTGCACCACCTCCGAGTGAAGACGCCATTCGTGATCCATCATGCACCTGCGGCTGAGTTCGTCCGCCCTGGCGTTCAGGGAACCTGCCAGGTGTTGAACCACCAGGGATATGCCCTGATGTTCCAGCCATGTCCAGAGGCGGAGGGCCTCTTGACATAGGGTCCACGAGTCCACCCCGCCTTGTTTGTTGCAGTACCACATGGCAGTGGTGTTGTCCGTGAACACCTGCACTACTCTTCCCCGGACAGAGGGAAGGAATGCTTTCAGTGCAAGCCGGATCGCCCGCAGCTCCAGAAGGTTGATGTGGAGCCTGGACTCCGCCGGAGACCAGAGGCCTCTGATCTCCGCCTCTCCCATGTGGCCGCCCCATCCCAGAAGGGACCAGTCTGTCACCACTGTGTGTTCTGGTTGGGGAAGGGAGAGGGATCTGCTGTTGACCCAATCCTGGTTCATGAGCCACCACTGCAATTGGCGTGCAGTGCCCTCCGAGATCTGGACACAATCGCATAGATTCCCCTGATGCTGCGCCCACTGGAACTTCAGGTCCCACTGCAGAGCCCGCATATGCCACCTGGCATGATCAACCAGCAGGATGCAGGCGGCCATGAGGCCCAGCAGCCTCAGGGTCATCCTGACCGAAACCCTGGATAGAGGCCGAAAGATCGGAATCATAGCCCGAATATCCCGGACTCGCTGTTCGGGAGGATAAACCCGAAACTGCACCGTGTCCAGAACCGCTCCAATGAAGAGGAGCTTCTGAGAGGGGGTTAGGTGTGACTTCGGCACGTTGATGGAAAACCCCAGCGAATGCAGGAGGCCGGCCGTAGTCTGGAGGTGGGAAATGATTGCCTGGGGCGAGCCCGCCTTCAACAACCAGTCGTCGAGATAGGGGAAGACTGGAACCCCTGATCTGCGTAGATGAGCTGCGACCACCGCCATCACTTTCGTGAACACCCGAGGGGAGCTGGTAAGGCCAAAGGGGAGCACGGTAAACTAAAAGTGCTCGTTGCCTACCGTGAACCGCAGATAACGCCAGTGGGCCGGCAGGACGGGTATGTGGAAATAAGCGTCCTGCAAGTCCAACGCTACCATCCAGTCTCCAGGGTCGAGGGCAGACAAGACCTGAGCCAGGGTCAACATTTTGAACTTCTCCTTCCGGAGGAAGCGGTTGACGTCCCTGAGATCCAAGATAGGACGCAGGCCCTTGTCCTTCTTGGGCACCAGAAAGTAGTGCGAATAACAACCACGACCTACTTCTGGGGTAGGGACGCGCTCGATGGCTCCCTTGGCCAAGAGAGCCATAGCTTCCTGTTGGAGGAGGGTCAGATGATCCTCCGACATGCGATGGTACTTGGGTGGCATGGAGGGAGGGGTAGTCTCGAAGGGGAGGGAGTAGCCCCTTCGGACTATTTGCAAAACCCACCTGTCCGACGTGATGGTGCGCCAGTGGGGGAGGTGATGGCGGATCCTGCCGCCCACTGGCGTTTGGTGGCCATGAAAGGTCAGACTAGGAGGGTTTGGAGGCTGCTGCCGAGGGGGCGGCAGTGGACTGGCCCGCTTGCTGGCCCCCAGAACCACGGCGGTGGTTCCCACATCCTCGGCTGCGCTGAGGTGGAACAGCTTGCGCTGGCCTGTGGCTCTGAAAGGAACGTGGTGGGGCACCCCTTCCGGGGCCACAAAAGGGGTGAAAAGCAGATTGTGCAGGGCGCGTTGTGGAGAGGCCCAAGGACTTGGCCGCAGCACGAGAGTACTTGAAGCGCTCTAGCGCACTGTCTGCCTTGTCGCCTAACAGGCGACGGCCATCAAAAGGCATGTCCATCAAGGTGTTCTGGACATCCCCAGAAAAGCCAGTCGTCCTCAACCAGGCGTGACGGCGAAGCGCCACCGACGTTGAAATGGTCCTACCCAGTGAGTCGGCAGTGTCCAGTCCACAACGAATGGCGAACTTTGCTGCGTCTCTCCCCTGGGCAACAGCACGGGAGAGCACGGTCCGGGCCTCCTCCGGACACTGAGGCAGCACTTGCACCACCGTATCCCACACAGAGTGGGAATAACGGCCCAAGAGGCATGCAGTGTTCACCGACTGCAGCCCTAAGCTGGAGGAAGAAAACAACTTCTTCCCAAGCTGATCCAGCTTCTTGGATTCCCTGTCCGGTGGTGCGGTAGGGAAAGCGCTTTGGGACGCTGAGGCTTGGACCACCAAGCTCTCGGGGGAAGGGTGTTGGGAGAGGAAAGTGGGGTCGCCTGGAGCCGGGCGGTGGCGTCGGGCAACCATCCTATCCACAGGAGCCCCTGTGGTGGGCCTGGACCAGGTGCCCAAAAGGATGTCCGTAAGGGCCTCATTAAACGGCAGCAGGGGCTCCGAAGAGCTCGCTGCCGGTTGAAGCACCTCTGTCAGGAGGTTAGTCCTGACTGCCACAGTAGGTAGCTCGAGGTTTAGGGCCTCGGCCGCCCTATGCAACACCACTGCGTAAGACGCTCCCTCCTCCGTAGCCACGGTAGGAGGAGACTACATGCCAAGGTCTGGTGAAGTGTGCAGACCACTGGCATCCCCCAGGTCCTCTCTCCAGTCCTGGTCGTACTCCAACTGAGCAGTGAGAGGGTCCTCAGACCCCTCCCAGTCTTCCTCATCCTCCTCTGGCTGCCAAACTGGCTGAAAATGGCCAGGGTGGAATGCAGGCACAAAAGTACCCATCGGTGTCAGATCCCGACTCCGTATCCACATGGAGGTGGGAGCCGTGGTCGACGCCGGCTGGAGGTCCAGCTGGCGTCGGCGCCGGTGGAGGTGTCACAAGGTCGACCGGCGCCGACCCGTATCCAGGCCTGGATCCATGGGGGCCCTGCGGTGCCGGGGCCGGAGCCGCCGGCAGGGAAGACCTAGGGCCCCCAACCGAGTCCGCGGGGCCCGAAGGCGCGCCGGCGGAGTCGGGCTGCCCAAAGATGGCATGCATGGCTTCGTAAAACTGACGAAGCTGGGCAGGGGTAGCTCTGGGTCCCGGAAAGGGAGGGAAGCTCGGAGTCGACCCTTCAGATTCCGCACGCGGAGCCGCGGAGTGGCACCGCCCGCATCCCTCGTCGCGTCGGCCGACGGACGGGGAGAAGTCGAAGAGCGACGATGCTTCTTCGACTTCTTCTTGTGCTTCGACTTACCTGACCCCGAGTGCGAAGACTTGGATGAGGAGTGTTGATGGCTCCATGACCGGTCCCTCTACCTCCCTCGCGTCCGGGACCTCGAACGGCGCGGAGCCGACTGCCGGCGCTCAAGAAGCTTTCTGGACCGCTCCCGCAAAGACTTCGGAGCCATGGTCCGGCAGTCAGAGCACGACTTGGGGTCGTGGTCGAGCTCCAGGCAAAAGAGGCACATGCGGTGCGGATCCGTTACCGACATGCGGGAACAGGAACCGCAGGCCTTGAAGCCGGGCATCCCTACGTGCACCAGGAGTCGGTTAAGACTCAAAAAGACGTCGAGAAAGTCGCTCAAAAGTTCAGTCAAAAAATGACTGCAGGTACTGCTCTCTCCGGATCTGCGCTGGCTGGCGCGGAAAAAGAAAGAACTGACGTCAGAGCGCGAGGGCGGCGTCTAAGTAGCTACCGCGACGTCATCCCGGCGACCACGACGCCAATGACGGACGCGGAGCTGACCGACACCACCTTCCGACGCGCAGAGGTACTGCTGACGAAAAACTTTCCGGATCCAGTCTGTCGCCTGGGGGTAATTCTAAGGTAAGGAATCTATAACTAACCTATGTTTCTTACAGATATATCGTTACCGAAGGTAAGTAACTTGTTCGTTTGTCACTCTCCTGTTGGGCATGACACATTGGCCTGAAAAACGCGGAAAGTTGCCGTATTGATATGACAGGTAGTCGTATGTTGTATTTTTTCTATTCCTTTATAGCCAACGACGTTGAAATACTTGTGATTGAAGGGCTGGTATGGGGCTTCTGTCACACAGTTGCCAATATTGCTACCCACTATATGCCATGTGGATGTACTGTTTAAATGCCAATAAAGAGATTTTTTTTTTAAAGGGCTAGAAGCTGCTTATTCTTAGCCTTGGGGCCCATCATTAAGCTTTCAGGACAGTCCCAGAAAGTGACATAACGCAAAAATGATGGGACACCGCACAATATGAAAAGGGGGCTCCCAGGTCTCCAATCTCTCATAAATATTCAAAGGCTTTGAATAGGTTCCCCTGAAGGGCTGGGGTCCCCTTAAAGATTTGGGGGCAGACAAAGAGGATTGTCAATGATCAAACCATATTTGCTGAGGGCATGAAAGAGCTGCTGAAAATGGATTATAAATTCAGAGTTGTTCCGAACAAGGGGCCCCAAATTATGTTTGGCCAAGGGCCCCCAAAATCCTTAAGATGTCCCTGCTTCCCTTCACTCTCTGCCTCCGCTGGTGCCTGTTTGTGTAGCAGTAGGTTTGCCACCCTATATCTGAGTGGCGCAGAGCAGCAGGTGCCATCCTTAGCTCATACATGCCAGTGCTATTAATTTTGTCCTGCACAGCACTCCACATTTCAGTGTTGTCGGTTGACTGAACCCCTACATTAACAGGCCATAGTGAGCAAAAGAATGATGGATTTAACCCAGATCTGGGACTGGGGATGAGTGGTTGAAAAATGTCAGCACTCTGTCCATCATCTTGTTGTGTTTGCTATGTTCGCCCTAAGTGGCCAAGGGTGTGCCCAGACGTGGGTCCCTTGCTCACTTTGCCACTGGATTCAAGCTAGCCTGGCTGATGAGGGGTGTTACCCTGAAACAGGTCCCAGGGTGCTTGTTTCCGGTCCAGGGAAGACCTGGCTTGGCAGTTTGGGCTGGACTGTTCCCACGAGGAACAGGTTCAAGACTGATTTGCATCTGGCTGGCTCTGAACTGGGGTGGCTAAGTGAGCTAAAGAACAATGATGGATTCAACCCAGATCTGTGACTGGGAGTGAGTGTCTGAAAAGTTTCAGAGCTCCGTCCATCATCTCCTTGTGTTTGCTTTGTACGCCCAAATTTGGCAGGGTATGCCCAGACGTGGGTCCCTTGCTCACTTTGCCACTGGATTCAAGCTAGCCTGGCTGATGAGGGGTGTTACCCTGAAACCGGTCCCAGGGTCCTTGTTTCCGGTCCAGGGAAGATCTGGCTTGGCAGTACTGGCTGGACTGTTCCCATGAGGAACAGGGTCGAGACGGATTTGCATATGGCTGGGTCTGAACTAGGGTGGCGAAGTAAGCTAAAGAATGATGCTGGATTCAACCCAGATCTGTGATTGAGGTTGAGTGTCTGAAAAGTTTCAGCACTCCGTCCATCATCTCCTTGTGTTTGCATATACAAGGGTGTCAGATATGTTTGTTTCACCTCAGACTATCCTGCCAGGGAGAGACTTCTGTCCCCTTTTTATGTGGTCAACAAGGTGTGAGGGGTGGTGCACATACCACACACCCCACCCCACTCTTTAGTATGAGCATAGGGATGTTTTTTGCCATTTTAAACAGAATTTGCCAAAATGCTGGATGTACAAAAAATATATTGAAGTGTTTATGTTCACACATTCAGGTTGAAATTATAGAAGTGTGATGAAGCTTTTATCCTTGATTTTTAATAACATAACTACTGTATTCCAACTTTATTTAAAAAAAACAAAAAAAAACAAAGGGGTGCCATGGACTCATAACTAGCACCATTCGCATATTAATGGCAAGAGAGCAGCCTTCAGCTTCTTCGGACATGTAACTAGCCCCTATCTCTTGGCGCAGGCCAAGCAGTTTTGGTCTCCCTTGGGTCATGCCCTTACACATGACTGGACACACCGCACAAACAGCCACTGATCTCAGAGACCCTGCAGCGTGCGCTTTTCTTTCCAGTCCCAATGATCCAAGAGTCTGTGGCACAGGAACAAATCTCCATCTTCTGCTGGTCACGGAGTACCAATCACCGGAAGAATCCCCCATATTCCAGTGATCGCAGAGAACCTATTACAGGAAAAATCCCATGTATCTTACATGTCACGTAGAACCTGGCACAGGAAGAATTCCCCATCTTTCAGTGATCACTGCAATCCTGGCACAGCAAGATGTTCCCATCTTCCAGTGATCCCAAAGATCCTTCCATAAGCATGGGTAAATATCACCAACTAGGGATATCCCAGAGGCCCTGTTATTAAGCTGGAGGATTCCCCAACCCCAGTGATTCTAGAGACCTCCTCCTCAGTGATCCCACATGCACTGGCTCAGGAAGAATTTTCTTTCTCCAAGGGAGACTTCTTTGGGTGAAGTCCAGCGGGCAGGTTGCGGATGAATTCCCTGCATTGCCTTTTGGTCCAGTAGTAGTGCTCACTGTTGGCTTCCTTGCTGTAGTTATGCTCTATTTGTCGGATTCCTGTGGTTTTAAATAAAATTCTGGCGCTTCTTTGGTGCCAAGGAATGTGGGTTACCTCACTGGCTGTATGTCAGCCAGCATCAGACAGGCTGCACGAAAACGCAGAGAGGAGAGATTAAAATACAAGGCTATTCCAAATGCTGCACCCCTCTCGCATGTAACAGAATAAGTATTTAGATCCCTCTCTTTTGCCACCTCGCCAGCATTCAGTGTTCTCTCTATCTCCTGAGACCTCTGTCGGCTGCCACATCTCCACTGCTCGAACTCCTCTCTCCTTTCACCTCACCAATTTTCATACCTCTCTCTCTCTCTCTTTGTCCCTCTTTCTCTCTCTCCCTCTGTATGTCTCTCTCTCTCTGGAACCTCATCAGCACTTGGTCCTTTTTCTGTTGCTACCTAACCACTGTTCAAGCCCCTCCCTTCTGCCACGTCACCAGTGTTCAGACCAGACTTCTCTCTTCTGAAACGTCAACAGGCCGTTCTCTCTCCTGCTGCTTAACCATTTTTCAGACCCATCTCACCAGCGTTCTGATCTCTTTCTCCTGTTACAATATTTGCCCTGAGACCTTTTTCATGGCACCTCACTACAGTTAATGCCCCCTGTTTACTTTCAGCATACCAACGTTCAGACCTCTCTCTTCTTCTGTTTCACTGGAGGTCAGACAGCTATTACCTGCCACTTTACCAGCATTTGGATCACTTTCTCAGGCTACCTCGAGTTTGAGACATCTCTTTCTTGCCAACTTACCACTGTTCAAGCCCCTCTTCCGCCAGTGCACCAAAATTCATACCTCTGCTGCTGTCTCGCCAGCCAGCGATTCAGACCAGTCTCGCTTTTAGCTCCTGAGAGTTTAGAACTTTCTCTGCTGCAACATTAGTAACATTAAGATCTTCCTCTACAGCATCCAGGCCTGCCTCTCATGACACTGAATCAGTATTTAGGCGACTATACCCTATCTTCTCTGAACCCTTAAAGCCCAATTCCTAATCTTAGCCATTTTACTGCAGTTTGATCTATCAAACCTCTCTCTCCTGCTGCCACGCCATTATTCGCATTTCTTTCTTCCGTATTCAGACCTCTCTTGCTCTTGTGCCACCTCCCCATTGTTCAGTCCCCTTCTCTTCCAGGGGATACTCATCAATAGTCATAAGCACTGAATTATCCCCGCCCATCTGCGGGATCCCGGAGCATATAGAAATATACATATATATATGAGTATGTTGGGGGATCACAAGTGCATAGCACTTCCGCGACATACATATATACATGTATATAAATACATAAATATGCAGCCTAACAAATTCCAATAAGGCAAAATGCCAAAATTACAAAGGTTTTCCCTGTACAGACAATCTCCTATATACACTCTGTAATAGAGAACATACACTGTAATAGTGTTATGCAAGAAAAACCTTTATTTTCAGAAAAGAAAACATGTAATAGCAGGCAGTTGGCCCATAGGCTGCATAGCTGAATAAATATCACCGTACAGTAAAACACTGGCACCTTGCCTTTAAGGCTTCCAAGAACTTGGACACTTTGCCTTTAAGGCCTCCAGGAGACCCTCTGCTCCCATCATGCACCACAGGTGACAGTTAGGTCAGTTCTTTTTCCGGCTCCTTCTATGAGGATCCTGGAGCTTGAGCTCGACAGTTTTTTCTGACTTTTCTGTCAGGAATTGTTTTCTTTAGTTTTTTGCGATTTTCCTGTGCTGGCAGTGTTTTATTATCATTCTCTGACAAAACTTTTTCTGTCAGAATGCCAGCTCTTTTTCGAAAATGTCCATCCTGTGGAAAGAAGATGGCCATCTCTGATCCACACTCTGTGTGTATCGCTTGTCTTCCTTCCAGTCACAAGCCTGACACTTGTTACCATTGTAGTAAGTTTTCTACGAGGACTCTTCGCGACAGGGAGAGGATTCGCCTTCAGGCTGTGATCGAGAGAGGAAAACCCGGCTGGGAAGTGGCCTTGCGTGTCAAGAGCCCTCCTCTCTTCAAGAACATCGACGCCAACATCATTCTGCCTCTTCAACATCGAGGAAACGGCAGATTCCGGACTGTTCACCGTCGACGTCGTTGCCGCCGTCGAAGAAGCGAACGACACAATCTCCGACGTCGAGACGGCGTGAGTCTCCGTCGTCGAGAAAGGTATTGACGTCGAAGCATGCTACCTCGGGCTCGAGGTATAGCCATGGCAAAGACCGATCGACGTCAAAACATCCATCGACGTCGAGACATCCGTCGACGTCAAGGCACTCTCCGTCACCTCCCCGTAGGTCGACGTCGAGAAGTTTGCCGACGGCAAGGGTGCCGCGAGACCAGTCGGCGTCGAAGACGGCGAAGCTATTGACGTCGAGGAGGCGAGTACGTTCGACGTCGAAGTCCCTGAGTAGACGGTCGACGTCGAGGACACCTTTGAGGGAGGTGAGGTCGCCGTCGAGGGCAGCGAAGTCCTTAACTCCTCCTAGACATCATCCCACGTCAAGGGAGAAGTCGACGTCGAGGAAAACCAAAGATCGACGTCGAGGCGCTCGACGTCGAGAGCTAAAGAGCCTGCTGTTGCCTCGGATGAGGTTAGAGCTGCATCTCTATCATCAAAATCGGGATCTTCTCCAGGACTACATATTGTCCAGATCTCCCCGGAAGGCTCTCCGGTGGTTGGTGAAGATGCACGGCGCAGGAAGCCTAGGGCCCTCAGTAGCCCGGGGTCTGATTTTTCCCGTACCTATTCTCCTTCACGCTTGTCATCCCCTAAAACGCCTAGAAGATCAAGATCACCGACTGTGTTTTCTTCCAGAAGGAGGACTCCAAGCAGATCACGATCTTCACATGCTCTGCATGCTAGATCAAGGGACAGATCTCGCTCTTATCATTCTTCTCCGAAGAGGAGGCGGCATAGGTCTCCCACCCGGTCTTCTTCCACCAGGTCCTCTATCAGAGACTATTCTCCAACTTTGACAGCTACACCTCCGTCAAGAGTTTCTCCAATCGATGACATCAGCACTTTTAGTGAAGTTCTCTGTAGAGGAGCGAATAAGCTGAACATTTCTATGTATGTCCCGACTGTTACCTCCTCAGTGATTTTTGAGACTCTTCATCATCGCTCCTCGACTCGGCCTTTGCTTCCTCTTGTCCCAGGCCTTCTCGAACCTGCTATGCAAACTTTTTGACACCGGCAACGGTGGGAGCTGTTCCTTCCCGAATAGCCAAAAAGTACAAGGCTCCGGACCAAGATCCGTTGTTCCTTAGATCGGATCCTCCTCCGGATTCCATCATTGTGGCGGCAGCTAGAAAGACGCACTCAGCTATGTCTTCCTCCTCAGCGCCTCCGGATAAGGATAGTAAACTGATGGATTCTTTAGGTAGAAGGATGTGCAACACTTCAGCTTCTATCATGAAGGTCTCCAGTTCCTCCGCTCTGCTGGGGAGGTATGATAGATCCTTGTGGGATTCACTGGGACGTTTTGCAGACAAACTCCCAAAAGAGGACCAGCAAGACTTTAGAGAAATTCTACAAGAGGGAGGTCTAGTGGCTAATCAGGTGATTAGTGCTTCCGCTGACTCATCTGATCTGGCTGCCCACGGATACTCCCATGGTATCTGTTCGAGGCGTTCTGCTTGGTTACGATTGACTGGCCTCAAACCCGATGTCCAGCGGAAGATAACCAACCTGCCTTTCAACGGGTCTTCTCTCTTCGGGCCACATGCGGACGAAGAAATGGCAAAGATGAAAGCAGAGCTGGACACGGTGAAAGCTGTGGGTCTCGAAAACGGAAGGAATTCCGTAGGCGCTCCCGTCCCTATGATAAACGCCCGTTCCAACAGAGGGTTCAAACCCCTCAATGGTCGGCTCAGGGTCAGCAGCAGCAGAGGTCTCACTTCCACCAACGGAGACCAGGAAGAGGAAGAGGGACCAATAGACAGCAGGCCTCTACCTCAAAGCAACCATCAAAACAATGAGGGAGTGCTTCCTCTAGACACGTGTTCCACTCCGGTAGGAGGAAGTATCGCATTACATCTGGAGGAGTGGAGAAACATAACCATCGACAAATGGGTGTTGAACATTGTTCAAGATGGATACTTGCTACGGTTCAAGATCCCACCTCCTTCGGTTCCTCCAGAAGGACGAGTCCGCTTGTGTCATCACATTTTACACGAGGAGGTAAACGGTCTTCTACAGAAAAAAGCCATAGAATACGTCCCTGTTCATCAGAGGCGCCAGGGAATATACTCTCGATATTTCCTGGTCAGAAAAAAAGGTCCGACAGTAGAATTCAGACCAATTCTGGACTTGCGCATCTTGAACAAATACATCCGCAAAGAGAAATTTCGAATGCTTGCCCTTCACCAGATCTTTCCCCATCTACATCAAGGAGACTGGATGTGCTCCATAGATCTGCAGGACGCTTATTTCCACATTCCAGTGTCCAGAAAACATCGAAAATTTCTCCGTTTTCAGGTTGCTCTACGTCACTTCCAGTTCCGAGTCCTACCTTTCGGACTGAAGTCAGCCCCACGGACTTTTTCAAAGTGCATGGCAGTGGTGGCAGCTTTTCTCCGCAGACACAAAATATTTGTTTACCCGTATCTGGACGACTGGCTTCTGAAGAGTGCAACTCCTTCCCTGCTTCAGTCTCATCTCTCCTACAGTCTCCAGTTAATGAACAAGTTGGGTCTACGAGTCAATTTCAAAAATCGATTCTCAATCCGACCCAGAACATTCACTACCTAGGGTCGTCGCTGGACAACGCGGAAGCAAGCGTGTGTCCTTCGGCGGAGAGGTTTTCATCAATCAGGATCAAATGCAGAGAACTCCTGCGGATTCGCCACCCAACAGTCCGACAAGTGTCCTCTCTCCTGGGTTCGATGGCTTCCTGCATCTTCATAGTTCCCAATGCCAGATTGCACATGCGTCCCCTGCAGCAAGCTCTGGAGGACCAGTGGGTGCAAGCTTCGGGCAGCTGGGAGGATCGGATCACTCTGCCCCAGTCTGCCAGGGACTCCATTGTGTGGTGGACAAGGCGATCACATCTAATGAAAGGTGTTCCCTTCCATCAAGAGACTCCGACTCAAACTATAGTGACAGACGCCTCCCTGCAAGGTTGGGGCTCTCATATGAATCACCTTCAAGTGCAAGGGCTATGGTCGGACAAAGAAAAGGGATACCATATCAATTTTCTGGAGTTGAGGGCTGTCCAACTAGCCCTAAAATCCTTCTTTCCTTCTCTTCAGTCCAACTCCCTCTTGATTCAGACAGACAACACCACGACGATGTTTTATCTGAACAAGCAGGGAGGCACCAGGTCCAGAATTCTGTCTCAGGAGGCACAAGCCATTTGGAAGTGGCTTCTGGCACGGCATCTCACCATCACGGCTGTCCATGTGCCGGGCGTCCTAAATGTACAGGCGGACTTCCTAAGCAGAGAGTTCGTAGAAGCGCACGACTGGGTGCTAAACACCGAAGTGGCTCAGGATATCTTTCAAAGATGGGGTGTGCCGGACATAGACTTGTTCGCAGATGCAACAAACGCCAAATGCCCCGTCTACGCGTCCAGGTATCACCAACCAGGTTCAAGCGGGAATGCTCTGTTGATAAAATGGTCTCAGAGCTTACTCTACGCTTTTCCTCCACTGCCTCTCATTCCAGCAGTGATCACGAAGTTCTACAAGTCCAACACCAGGATGATTCTGATCGCTCCGGAGTGGCCACGCCAGTGGTGGTATCCGGATCTTCTACAACTTTCCGAAGTTCCGCAACAGAGATTGCCTTGTCGTCCGGACCTACTATCCAAGAGCCAGGGAGAGTGTTTCACCCCAACCTTCCTTCCCTCAGGCTGACAGCATGGCTCCTGAAGTCTTGCAGTATGGTCACTTAGACTTGCCAGCGGACTGTATGAACATACTTAAGGAAGCTAAAAGACCTTCTACCAGGGTTTCCTACGCTTTCAAGTGGAAACGTTTTTACTTATGGTGTTTGAATAATGGTCATGACCCAGTTAGAGGGCAGGAACAGGTCATTTTGCCGTATCTCTTACACCTGGCTAAGTCGGGCCTGCAGTTTACATCTATCAAGGTACACTTAGCAGCAATAACGGCATATAGAAAATCACCTTCACAGGTTTCTTTTTCAAAATGCCAGTGGTGAAAGATTTTCTTGAAGGGTTAAAAAAGGTATACCCACCAGTACGAGCCCCTTCTCCTCCTTGGGAGCTCAATGTGGTCCTTACCAAACTGATGGGCGCACCTTTTGAACCAATACACAAGTCCTCTTTGCAGCACTTGTCTTGGAAAGTGGCTTTTTTGGTTGCTATCACGTCGGCTCGTAGAGTCAGCGAGATACAAGCATTATGTTGTAAGGAACCCTACACTGTTTTTCACTCAAATAGGGTAGTTCTCAGAACTCATCCAAGTTTTCTGCCAAAAGTGGTTTCAGATTTCCACATTAATCAGGTTATCACTTTGCCTACCTTCTTCTCTAATCCTTCTACACCTCCTGAAAGGGCCTTACACTCGTTAGACCTTAAGAGGGTGTTGAAGTTTTATCTGGATAAGACCAAGGTAATAAGAAAGACGGACCGCTTGTTTGTCAACTACGGTCCCATTAATACAGGATTGGCATCCTCTAAAAGGTCTATTTCAAGATGGATAGTCTCCTGCATATCTCTAGCCTATCAATTAGCTAATAAGTCTCTTCAGGGAAGGCCTAAAGCGCATTCAACCAGAGGAAAGGCCTCTACTACGGCCCTCCTCAGGAACGTCCCTATAGCAGAAATCTGCAAAGCAGCTACATGGCGGTCTGTTCATACTTTCTCTCGCCATTACTGTTTAGATTCAGATGCTCAGGAGGATGCCCAAGTGGGACAAGCCTCACTGAGGAATTTATTTGCTTAATGTCATGTTAAGATGATCTGTTTTTTAATACTATTTGCTCGTCCGCGAGGTAGTGGGTATGGGCTTGCTACTCTATTCAGTGCTTATGACTATTGATGAGTATCCCCTGGAAGAGAAGGATTAGTTACTTACCTGTAATCCTAGTTCTCTTCCAGGGGTATACTCATCAAAGTCATAAGCAACCCTCCCGCCTCCCCGGACGAGCATTTTTTAGTAATTGTTAAAAGTTAGTACACCGTGCAAAAAGAACTGACCTAACTGTCACCTGTGGTGCATGATGGGAGCAGAGGGTCTCCTGGAGGCCTTAAAGGCAAAGTGTCCAAGTTCTTGGAAGCCTTAAAGGCAAGGTGCCAGTGTTTTACTGTACGGTGATATTTATTCAGCTATGCAGCCTATGGGCCAACTGCCTGCTATTACATGTTTTCTTTTCTGAAAATAAAGGTTTTTCTTGCATAACACTATTACAGTGTATGTTCTCTATTACAGAGTGTATATAGGAGATTGTCTGTACAGGGAAAACCTTTGTAATTTTGGCATTTTGCCTTATTGGAATTTGTTAGGCTGCATATTTATGTATTTATATACATGTATATATGTATGTCGCGGAAGTGCTATGCACTTGTGATCCCCCAACATACTCATATATATATGTATATTTCTATATGCTCCGGGATCCCGCAGATGGGCGGGGATAATTCAGTGCTTATGACTTTGATGAGTATACCCCTGGAAGAGAACTAGGATTACAGGTAAGTAACTAATCCTTCTGGTTGTCTCCAGCCATCTTATCAGGTTTGAGACCCTCACGCTGCAGAAGTCACCAGACTTCAGAATTCTCTTCTGTCACTTTATCAACATTTGAATCCCTTCCCTGCTACCTCACCAGCATACGGATGTGTTGCACTCCCAGTACATCTCAATGCCTCCAGATCAACAAAACCATTCTTTCAACACACACACAAGCATGTCCTAGACATTTCTCAGTTTCACACATTGCTTGAACTGGCGTTAGGAGAGTATATCTTCCAGGTCTGGATCATGGCAGGCGAAGACAATACCCATGTTGATGTAAAGGTCATGTTTATGTAGTAGCCATCAACCTAATGGCAAATAACCATATATTTCTCTCTTCCTCCCCTTCACTAGCAGTCAGTCAGATATATTCGTCTTCTCTAGAGCTAGACATCTTTTAATTATCATCTGGATATCTCTTTTGCCATCTTAATAATATTCAGGCCTTTCATTTTTATACCACCTCTACAGCAGAGACCACTTTTTCCCCTCCCACCTCTCTCACTCTTCAGGCATTGCAAAGATGTTGCTGGGGGCATGGGACTAGCAAGGGCCACATGATTGGATTCCTTAATGCCTGGAAGCCCTTCAGTCAGCAATATTGCTATTCCCTTGTCACAGCTTAGGTAAAGGCTCTACCTTTTCCATTGCACAGCTGAAGAAGTTATCCATGACAATCCAGTAGTTGAGCAGGGCATCCCTCTGCATTCTCATTTGCACAGCATATTTAACAGGCCTTTGGAGGTCTGTTTTTGTAAGGTTGAGCTACAGGTTTGTGCTTGACATCCTATTTTGAATAAGTGATAGGCATTTCCTGATATTGTTTTCTGAAGATACCTTGAAGTAAAATCGTTATCTGTGGTGTACTATTAAATGTGTATTCTGTGGTCGCCAGGAGGGACCCTAAAAGTTTCTCTTTCCAGGCTGAAAACCCCCTGGGGGTGAATGAAGCTATTTGGAATATTGCAAGTGATGGAAAGAAGTGAGAAAGTGGTGAGGGGGGGGCGGTCATTTGGAACAATCGGTGTTGGTTGTCAAGCAAATTATGAAAATAAGTTGAAGTGAAATTTTAAGTGCCTGGTAGTCAACGGTAATGAAAGTCTGTAAGGCTTCGAGGAGCACTAGGATGTTGTCATGGATTTAAGAGCATTATCCTCTATCTAGATGCCGTTTTTTTCTGTGGTTCAACTTTGCCTGAAGCCTGATAGGACTGCAGGTCGTTCTATCTGTCAATGTGACTTTGCAATTGTAAGGCAACTTCTCTGTCGAGGACTATCCCAAGTAAGGACAGCTTTGTGGTAATTACCGAGATACCTTGGGTTAAAGTGTGTTTTCTTTAAAGAGGAAGAATTTAGCTGATGTTGACTTCCTAAGTGGAGGTGATCTTTATCATCATGAGGGAAGGGGTGAGGGATTTGTTTAGGAGTGTCCCCATATTAATTGATTGGAGTATATCATCTAAGTTGGTGATTGTTCTCAGTGATGCATTAAAGTTGGTGAGGTCTGTGGCTGTTAGATGCTGGAAGGTGATCCGTTTAGTTATGGCATGGGGCCAAAGAGTGTTAGGATGGTGAGATCTGGGATAAGAGGATTCTGATGTGATGTTAAGAAGTTCTCAAGTGCTCAGAAGGTTTGGGTTTGCTTGTTTGTGGATTGTGAGGGAGATGATCAGGTGATTAATTGGTCCTTTCGAGGAGTACTGCAAGCAGACTAGCGGCTTAGGTTTTGAATGTCATGTTTGACTGTAGGATCAGTGGAAAGTGCTAAAGCTAAAAACAACACATCCGAAAGCCCAAAGTCTCACTAGCATTTAATGCAATAAAGAACGCAGCACAGTAAAATAATTAAAAGACAATTGTTATTTCAACTGACTAAGGCTCTCGCTAGAAAAAGGTCAGTTGGAGCATAATGCTGAAATACATGAAATTGATACCAGTATATATATGTTTTCTCTCAATGCAAGTCTGTGGAACATAATCACATGACAGAGACATGTTGCTTGCAGCAGAAACGTATCTAATGAGCAGGTGGCAGGATCTTTTCCATGAGGAAGCGCAGGATACCATATGTGAAAGCGAGGTTAAACTTCTCAGAAATGTGCAAATGTACCTTCTTGAATAACATGGCGACTGAGCCTACTTAAACCATGACAATTAGCCAGCATACTCAAAGACACTGCATGTTTCAAACCAATGAGAAACAACATCCATATTTAATATAAAATATTGATACATTCTTGGTCATGTGTGTGTGTGTGTATATATATGTATGTATTTATATATATATGTAAAGACAGCAATACTGTAATGCATAGGAATATATGAGTATAACACAATAGGACACATGAATACGTTTTCACAAATGTACGAGCTCTGATTAGTTACGTAGAGCCTCCTGCATGGTTTTTATGGTTGGATCACACTGGAGGCTAAAGCCTCTGAGAAAGATGCCTTAAAATGCATGAGGACAGAGTGGTTTTAAGGTTAGCAATGTCATCAGTATATGCCTATTGAAGTCTGTGTGTCTGTAGAGGTGACGAAAGGCGGTAGTCTGTGAGTGGAAGTCAACTTTGAAGGTGCTGCTGATGGTTACTTCCAGGCTGGTAAAAAGCCATGTCAATTTTTAAAGGACAGATAGTCTGCCTCCAGCTCTGTGTACAGCTGAGATTATCTATATTGTTCTAATTGGGGATGCCTACATCAAGGATGTAGGATGGTGTGTGTACGTGTGTGAGGATAGTACCTAAGGTATCCTGTTTCATTGCTCCAGTCAGGCCTTCCTGGTAGAAGTCTGCACACTCTTAATAAACAGCACCGGCCCACTTGGTTTCCTTTACTGACACTAAATTCCCACACATCTCACTGTAGGGTAACAGCAGCAGGAATATATATCATTCTGTAAAGATACCTTAAACCTACTTATCATTGGAAAGACACTTCGGGCCAATACGTCTCATTACAGACCCAGTCTGGTGCACATAGATCATCATTGGGGTACCATGATTTAACATGTCTCCCTGTGAAACGACTGCAGCCCTCATGTCTCATAGTAGGCAACAATGCAGGCCCCATCGCTCTTGAAGGGGAAAGGGCCCGTCCACCCATATATGATTGTATGTGCACCGAATTGAACACACGTGTTTTTTTCACAGGTTTGCAACTGTGAGATATGATAAAGCTGCGAAAAACATCAAGAATCAGTTCATGCATTTGACCAACTACAGTGTCAACAAGAAGAGTGGCGATTACGTCAGGTATGTCAGGTACAAAAGTTTTGCAGTGTGCAGCTTTGCCAGGCAGTGTTACTCTGAGCCTGTCCTAGACGTCTTTCCTATTCTCAGTCCCTTCCAACCATATTTATCTGTGACACTGGAAAATTACTGTGTTGAACCCTGCCATCTTGATACTCGTTTCCCCACTGTTATACTGCGTTTTAATTATTCCATGGTTCTACAGTACTCTGACAGTCCCAGGTTGACATAGCAACATATTACTCTCTGCGAGGGTGCCAGATTGTCCTGTGACTTTTCCAAGTTAATATGTATGCTCTGCTGTTGTGCCATGTTCTCAGGTCATTTTTCCATTAATATTTTGTTGTGTGCCAGGTTGTAGTACTCCTCGGTGACAGTTGATCACTACTTTTCTGCCCTCCATCAGGTGGATTTATTGCTCTTTGACTGTTCCAGCCTGCTGTGCTATGTTCTGCAGGATGCCTATTTATGTGCTAGAGTCTGACAGGTAGCCATGTTGCAGTGTGTTTTTGTCAAGCTGCCATGTTAGTCTGGCAGATTCCTGTGGCTCTTAGCTGCTTGATGAACGAGAGGCTTTGTTATATGTCCAGCAGCTCAAAGATGATATTTTGGACAAAGCAATAGGAGTAGTTCGTTATAAGTGAAATACACTGCACTACCTAAATAAATAAATTTCTATTTTTAACATCTTTTTTTCTAGTTGTGATGATCCAGAAGTTGAGGATTATGGGAATAAGTGGAGCATGAGTGCTATGCTAAGGTACTTGAAGCAGGAAGGCAAAGATACTGCAGGTAAGGAAGAGCATTCGCTGTCACACACACAGCCACAGATCAAGACACTCTCACAGTTAGAGAACTCTAAATCTATGATGCAGATTTCCCTGTGGAAAATGTAGATTTCCTAGAACCCTGACGAATTTTAAAATTTTAGAAATGTCCTGAAAATTGTGTACCAAAAGAGGAAGTGTTACTTAGCTTCAGAAATGATGGTTTACAATTAACTGGCGTGTATACCCAGGACTGCAGTGGTCACTTTCAAAGTGATCAAGGCACTGTTTGAGGTTCTCTTTTAGTATGATGGTAGATCAGTTGAGTTGCTGGTTGGGCTTAGCAGTGATCACCTACATAGTAAGGCCTGATTCACAAAGGTAAACATACACCTTTGTGTAAGTTTACTTTTTTTGTATTGACAGACTACGAGTTAATAGTAAATTTACGACTGCGGAGAGTCCGCAGTCGGGCAGAGAACTCCGCACATAAAAATATAGGTCAGGCCTATCTTTATGTGCGGAGTTCTCCGCCCCGACTGTGGAGTATCTGCAGTTCGTAAACTTACTATTAACTGGTAGTTTGTGATTCCCAAAAATCATAAACTTAGTCAAAAGTGTAAGTTTACGTTTGTGAATCAGACCGGAAGTATTTTAATCGCAGAACCCGAATTACTCTGCCACTCAATGGAGACTGACTCCTATCCTGTAAGTTTGAATGTGTCAAACTCGTGTGTGGCCTAAGGGGGGCTGTAAACTCTGTATTGGTGGAGCAAATGTTTTCCAGGGGTGAGTTTACGTCTCCTTACAATCCCGCAGCTGTGTGCATTTTTAACAATCTCCCGGTTAGGGTGGGTGAGTCCTCTTTAACACTCACCCGGTTAGGGTAGGTGAGTCCTCTTTGGACTTTACAATCCTGTAGGTGTGTGCATTTTTATCACTCTCCCGGTTAGGGTGGGTGAGTCCTCTTTGGACTTTACAATCCTGTAGGTGTGTGCATTTTTATCACTCTCCCGGTTAGGGTGGGTGAGTCCTCTTTGGACTTTACAATCCTGTAGGTGTGTGCATTTTTATCACTCTCCCGGTTAGGGTGGGTGAGTCCTCTTTGGACTTTACAAATCCCGCAGCTGTGTGCATTTTTATCAGTCTCCCGGTTAGGGTGGGTGAGTCCTCTTTGGACTTTACAAATTCCGTAGGTGTGTGCATTTTTATCACTCTCCCGGTTAGGGTGGGTGAGTCCTCTTTGGACTTTACAATCCTGTAGGTGTGTGCATTTTTATCACTCTCCCAGTTAGGGTGGGTGAGTCCTCTTTGGACTTTACAATCCTGTAGGTGTGTGCATTTTTATCACTCTCCCGGTTAGGGTGGGTGAGTCCTCTTTGGACTTTACAAATCCCGCAGCTGTGTGCATTTTTATCACTCTCCCGGTTCGGGTGGGCGAGTCCTCTTTGGACTTTACAAATCCCGTAGGTGTGTGCATTTTTATCACTCTCCCGGTTAGGGTGGGTTTTACAATCCCGTAGGTGTGTGCATTTTTATCACTCTCCCGGTTAGGGTGGGTGAGTCGTCTTTGAACTTTACAATCCCGTAGGTGTGTGCATTTTTATCACTCTCCCGGTTCTGGTGGGCGAGTCCTCTTTGGACTTTACAAATCCCGTAGGTGTGTGCATTTTTATCACTCTCCCGGTTAGGGTGGGTTTTACAATCCCGTAGGTGTGTGCATTTTATCACTCTCCCGGTTAGGGTGGGTGAGTCCTCTTTGGACTTTACAATCCCGTAGGTGTGTGCATTTTTATCACTCTCCCGGTTCGGGTGGGCGAGTCCTCTTTGGACTTTACAAATCCCGTAGGTGTGTGCATTTTTATCACTCTCCCGGTTAGGGTGGGTTTTACAATCCCGTAGGTGTGTGCATTTTTATCACTCTCCCGGTTAGGGTGGGTGAGTCGTCTTTGGACTTTACACTCCTGTAGGTGTGTGCATTTTTATCACTCTCCCAGTTAGGGTGGGTGAGTCCTCTTTGGACTTTACAATCCCGTAGGTGTATGCATTTTTATCACTCTCCCGGTTAGGGTGGGTGAGACCTCTTTGGAGACTTTTCCACCAGCATCCTGTGTTCAGGAGATTTTACAGCTCATGTCTTCCTACAATTTACAATCTTTCTTTGGCATTTTCGCCATATAAATTTTAATTGTGCCATACTGACTTAAGTGCAAGGAAGAGAAGCCATTTAGAAGAGTCGCTTTTAGGACCATACTGACCTCTCCACATAACACATCCAAGGGGGTTGAATGCTCCTACAGTATGGCAGTAAAGGAAGCTCATATGGCAAGTACTGGAGATTTTCAAGCTCCAAGGGTTCCCTGAGAGCGCAAGCTCCATGTACGCAGAAAACACGTGTCCAATCTACTAGTGTTGAGCAGTGAGTGACCCGCAGGCTTCAAGATTAGCAAGCAGGAAAGTTCTGAATGGTCATGATCAAAGAGGGTGTGGCCCCAGTGATGATGGCTGCCCAGCCTTTCGCCAGACAGACTGGATTCACAGTGCTTCAGCTGTTGGCTCTGGGTCAGTCCATGCAGTTTCCAGTTTGCCATGGTCTCCTGAGTCAGTTTCAGACACCTCCTCCATGCTGAAACGCACTGTCAACCTCTGGTTCTAGTAACTAAAAGTCTTGGATTGAGGCCTCTGAACTTTCAGGTGACTTTCTTTGAGATTATTCCTGATGTAAGAAAGCCTCAACTAGACAGACATATGATTTCAAACAGAAAGTATAGGCGCAGAGTTTTACATCTGCCTTTACGTTTTACATTTGTTTAAATTCATAAGGATTCTCAGTAGTAGTCTTGGAAAGCTGTGCCAGGAGCAATTTTCCAGACCTAATGCTGAGAACTTCATGTAACATCTCCTGTGGGCTCCTATTCACCTTGTGCGGAAATCTGCATAGCCTATATTTCCGCACAGGAGATATGGCACCCGCTGTGCAAATGCATTTTTTTTCTTTTTCTCGTTTTTCTTCATGGCAAAATTATTCTTCTCTATAGAGAAAGGCCCCCTTACAATCCCGCCAAATGGAGGAGTGATTCGTTCCACTGCCCATCCTGGGAGGGAGTTGTTACTCGAGCCCTTGGCTGATGTAAATGACCTTACGACCATTTCCCGGGTCGCTCACAAACTTGCAAGGCAAATTTCGCCTTCTGTTGCCCACTTCGCTCTCCTTGCTTGGGATTTACTACCACATATTTCATTCTCAGCACTCGTAGCAGAGAAATCTGCAGTACTAAATATATTACACCTACCATGAGTCATTTTATGGAATTCCTGACTAAGAGTAAATGCGGTATTTTCGGCCGTAAATGCCTTTTGGAATATGGTCCAATGCTTTTTTTTCTTTTGATGTCAGCAGAAATCTGTAGTCGCTCCCTTCTGTAAATTAGACATCACAGTTAGAAGTGCCTCTATCCTCCTACTCCCGTTGCAATACTGTGTGAGGGGAAAATTCCATTGCTTTGCTGTGTATGTACAGTAGGGGGCGCTGCCGTACCATTAGTCCCATGACATGATTTGCCTCACTATCCCGAATAGCCAAAGAGCAAAACTCGTATGTTAATTACCGTGTTCGCCTTCATGAAAGAAATAGAAACCCCTGCGACACGCGCAGAACTGACATATGAAGACCTAGCTATTTAAACACTGACACAAGCTCATTCATTCATGAACACACTGTCATAGATTCACAGATGTGCTCCTGCACTGTCACAGATCCACTGACACTTGCTGATGCACCCAGCAGTAGATCCACCGACATCATTCATGCACAGTCATAGATCCACTAGCATGCGCTCGTGCACGCTGCCATAGATCCACAGATAAGCACTCATGCACGCTTTCGTAGATAGCTGCACTAGCACACACTCATGCACACTGTCCTGGATCCACTCACTCACATACTGTCCTACATCCACTGGCACTATCATGCATACTGTCATAGATCTGCTGACACATAGTCATGCAGACACACTGTCATGGATCCACTGACACGCGCATTCACTCTACCATAAATCTTCTGACATGCTCTCATGCACACTGTCCTGGATCCACTCACTCACATACTGTCATAGATCTGCTGACACATAGTCATGCAGACAACCTGTCATGGATCCACTGACACGCGCATTCACTCTACCATAAATCTTCTGACATGCTCTCATGCACACTGTTCTAAATCACCTGAGCCCGCTTGTTTACACTGTCCTAGATCCACTGCCATGCATTCACTCACACACTCATACATCCACTGAGATGCTCAAGCACACTGTCATTGATACACTGATGTGCTCAAGAACACACACTGTCGTAGATCCAATGTCATGCACTTATACACACTCATAGATCCACGGGCACACCACATCCACACTGCTATAGATCCACTGACACACACTCATGTACACTGTCATAGACCAGCTCCACTGGCACACTGAAGCACACTGTTGTACGCCCACCGATGCGGTCAGGCACACACACTGTCATAGATCCACTGACACGCTTGAGCAGACTGTCCTAGATCCACCAACATGCAGTCACTCACACTGTCATACATCCACTGACCTGCCCATGCACACTGTCATAGAGCCACTGACACGCTTGTGCACACTGTCCTAGATCCACCGACATGCTCATTCACATTGCCATAAATACACTGTCATGCACTCAATGCACACTGTCATAGATCCACTGACACGCTTGAGCACACTGTCTTAGATCAGCTGGCATGCACTCATACACAGTCATGGATTCACCGACATGCTCATGCACACTGCCATAGATCCACGGACACGCTAATGCACAATGCCATAGATCCACTGACATGCTTGTTGCCATAGATCCACTGATGCACTCATGCACACTGTCATAGATCCACTGACACACTCATGCACATTGCCATAGATCCACTGTCATGTGATCCATGCACATTGCCATAGATCCACTGATACGCTTTCCACGCACACTGTCATAGATCCGCTGAAGTGCGCTCTTGCACACTGTCATGGATCCACTGACACGCTCATGCACATTGCCATAGATCCACTGACATGCGCTCCATGCACATTGCCATAGATCCACTGACATGCGCTCCATGCACGTTGCCATAGATCCACTGACATGTGCTCCATGCATGTTTCCATAGATCCACTGATGCGCGTCCATGCACACTGTCATAGATTCGCTGACATGCGCTCTTGCACACTGCCATAGATCCACTGACACGCTAATGCACATTGCCATAGATCCACTGACATGCGCTCGATGCACATTGCCATAGATCCACTGACATGCGCTCCATGCACATTGCCATAGATCCACTGACATGTGCCCCACGCACATTGCCATAGATCCACTGACACGCTAATGCACATTGCCATAGATCCACTGACATGCGCTCCATGCACATTGCCATAGATCCACTGACATGCGCGCAATGCACACTGTCATAGATCCACCGACATGCTCATTCACACTGTCATAGATCCACTGACACGTTTGAGCACACGGTCTTAGATCAACTGGCATGCACTCATACACAGTCATGGATCCACTGACACGCTTATACACACTGCCATAGATCCACTGACATGCTCGTTGCCATAGATCCACTGATCCACTCATGAACACTGTCATAGATCCACTGACACGCTCATGAACATTGCCATAGTTCCACTGTCAGTCGATCCATGCACATTGCCATAGATCCACTGACATGTGCCCCACGCACATTGCCATAGATCCACTGACGCGCTCCATGCAAACTGTCATAGATCCACCGACATGCTCATTCACATTGCCATAGATCCACTGTCATGCACTCAATGCACACTGTCATAGATCCACTGACACGTTTGAGCACACTGTCTTAGATCAACTGGCATGCACTCATACACAGTCATGGATCCACCGACATGCTCATGCGCACTGCCATATATCCACTGACACGCTTATGCACACTGCCATAGATCCACTGATGCACTCATGGACATTGCCATAGTTCCACTGTCATGCGATCCATGAACACTGCCATAGATCCACTGACATGCGCTCCATGCACACTGCCATAGATCCACAGACATGCTCATTCACATTGCCATAGATCCACTGTCATGCACTCAATGCACACTGTCATAGATCCACTGACACGTTTGAGCACACGGTCTTGGATCAACTGGCATGCAGTCATACACAGTCATGGATCCACTGACATGCTCATGCACTCTGCCATAGATCCTTTGACACGCTTATGCACACTGCCATAGATCCACTGACATGCTCGTTGCCATAGATCCACTGATCCACTGATGCACTCATGAACACTGTCATAGATCCACTGAAACGCTCATGCACATTGCCATAGTTCCACTGTCATGCGATCCATGAACATTGCCAAAGATCCACTAACATGCGCTCCATGCACAGTGCCATAGATCCACTGACATGCGCTCTATGAGACACTGCCATAGATCCACTGACATGCGCTCCATGCACACTGCCATAGATCCACTGACATGCGCTCCATGCACACTGCCATAGATCCACTGACATACGCTCCATGCACACTGCCATAGATCCACTGACATGCGCTCCATGCACATTGCCATAGATCCACTGACACGCGTACCATGCATACTGTCATAGATCCGCTGACATGCACTGTTGCACACTGCCATAGATCCACTGACACGCTCATGCACATTGCCATAAATTCATTGACACGCTCATGCACATTGCCATAGATCCACTACCATACACTCCATGCACATTGCTATAGATCTACTGACATGCGCTCCATGCACATTGCCATAGATCCACTGACATGCGCTCCATGCATGTTGCCATAGATCCACTGACATGTGCTCCATGCATGTTTCCATAGATCCATTGATGCGCACTCCATGCACACTGTCATAGATTCGCTGACATGCGCTCTTGCACACTGCCATAGATCCACTGACATGCTAATGCACATTGCCATAGATCCACTGACATGCTCTCCATGCACATTGCCATAGATCCACTGACATGCGCTCCATGCACGTTGCCATAGATCCACTGACATGTGCCCCACACACATTGCCATAGATCCACTGACGCGCTCCGTGCACACTGTCATAGATCCACCGACATGCTCATTCACATTGCCATAGATCCACTGTCATGCACTCAATGCACACTGTCATAGATCCACTGACACGTTTGAGCACACTGTCTTAGATCAACTGGCATACACTCATACACAGTCATGGATCCACCGACATGCTCATGCGCACTGCCATAGATCCACTGACACGCTTATGCATATTGCCATAGTTCCATTGTCATGCGATCCATGCACACTGCCATAGATCCACTGACATGCGCTCCATGCACACTGCCATAGATCTACTGACATGCGCTCCATGCACACTGCCATAGATCTACTGACATGCGCTCCATGCACACTGCCATAGATCTACTGACATGCGCTCCATGCACACTGTCATAGATCCACTGACATGCGCTCCATGCACTTTGCCATAGATCCACTGACATGTGCCCCACGCACATTGCCATAGATCCACTGACGCGCTCCATGCACACTGTCATAGATCCACCGACATGCTCATTCACATTGCCATAGATCCACTGTCATGCACTCAATGCACACTGTCATAGATCCACTGACACGTTTGAGCACACTGTCTTAGATCAACTGGCATGCACTCATACACATTCATGGATCCACCGACATGCTCATGCGCACTGCCATAGATCCACCGACACGCTTATGCACACTGCCATAGATCCACTGATGCACTCATGCACATTGCCATAGTTCCACTGTCATGCGATCCTTGAACATTGCCATAGATCCACTGACATGTGCTCCATGCACACTGCCATAGATCCACTGACATGCGCTCCATGCACACTGTCATAGATCCACTGACATGCGCTCCATGCACTTTCCCATAGATCCACTGATACGCGTTCCATGCACACTGTCATAGATCCGCTGACATGCGCTGTTGCACACTGCCATAGATCCACTGACACGCTCATGCACATTGCCATAGATCCACTGACACGCTCATCCCTACCGAGGATTCAGGGCTACATAGACCATCCACATTCACTCCGGACAGGAGTATGGTACCTAACAAGGTGTTGACATTTGAACAGGCTGTACTCAAGGACCTGAATAGCTATACTGAATCTCCAACATACCACAATCTCTCCACAGCTGAACTGACGACTGTCAGGAAGCTGGCGGACGATCCAGATATCACTATCAAACAAGCTGACAAGGGAGGGGCTACGGTTATCATAACAACTGTTGATTATGACACAGAATGTCAAAGACAACTCAGCGACCGGAGATATTACACTCCCATAGCGGATGACCCGACCCCTAGACTAGCCACCATCATCTCTACTATGGTATTCACGGCTGAGACAGAGGGGTGGATTACTAAGAAGGAAGCTGACTTCATCAGCACCAAGGACCCTAAGATACCCTATTTTTACGTCTTGCCTAAGATACACAAAGGGGTCACCCCACCCCCCGGAAGGCCCATTGTCTCGGGTATCTGGTCGATCCTAGAACCATTGTCCAGGTTTTGTGATTACTTCTTACAACCCTTGGTCAGACAAATTCCATCGTTCTTACAAGACACCACTGATGTCCTCCGCCTGATTGAGGAGGTCAAACATCCAGAAGAAATTAATCTTTTGGTTACCCAGGATGTTGAGGCCCTCTACACCAACATCCCACAACGTGCCACATTCTGCGTCATAGAGGATGCCCTGGCATCAATGGACTGGGAGTCATCTACCCCTCCATCATTTGTGCTTGAATGTGCCACACTGGCATTAACCGAAAATTTCTTTGAATACAAAACACAACTTTACCATCAGACCCAGGGAACCTCCATGGGCAGCACATTCGCGCCGAGCCTGGCGTGTCTGTACATGTCTGCTTTTGAGGCAAGGGAGATTCACAGTCCATCTAATCCCTACCTCACGAATGTGGTCTTATGGAAGAGGTTTATTGACAATATCCTCATTTTTTGGAAGGGGGACAGGTCTGGATATGATGATTTTTGTCACTGGATCAACACCTTGAACCCTTATCTAAAATTCACCAGCACCATCTGTGATAAAAAACATCCCCTTCCTTGACCTCCTTATCAGGCTAGACGGAGGGCAAATCAGTACCACACTTTATAGGAAGCCCACGGACAGAAATAGTCTACTGCTATTTAGCAGCCACCATCCGAGAGCCTTAAAAGAAAATCTGTCCTTCGGCCAGTTCCTCCGGATCAGGAGGAACTGTAGCTCCATCACCGACTTTAAAACGGAGGCAGCCATTTTAGCAACAAACCTACGCAGGAGAGAATATCCTAGACGCAATGTCGCACTCTCACTCAAAAGGGCTAGAAACAATAACCGAGGCATTGTTGGAGAAAAGACAAAAAGATCCCAGTGATGTGCTCACATGTGTTACTACTTTCACCCCAGACTCTAACAAAATCAGGAGCATCATCAGGAAGAATTGGGGCATTCTCAACACTGGCACACTTAATCTACCAGTTCCAAGGTTTGCATTTAAACGCACTGAGAACCTGAGGGACATGCTGATACACACTAGACCGAAGATCTCTAACACCTACATACAGAGATCCTTGTGGGACCTCCCACCGGTGGTGGGTCACTATCCATGTGGTGCCTGCATAGCATGTCCACTTACAAAACCCACCAAAGAGATAACTTTCACCAATGGGTTTAGGTGGCAACTCAGGAGGCATACTAATTGCAACACCACAAACTGCATCTACATGCTCACTTGTCCGTGTGGACTCCAGTATATAGGCATGACCACCAGGCCTATCAAGACAACCATTACGGAACATAGAAGTAATATCAGGTGTCACAAAACGAATACTAAGATGACTTCACACTTTGAATTGATGAAACACTCACCAGATTCACTACATTGGATCGTTTTGGAAGCACACCCCAGAATTAACAAGGAGACACTGTTCCGTACTGAACAGAGATGGGTATTGCGGCTTGCCTCCAATAAAGAGGGATTAAATGAAGAAATTCCATGGAGCCTTTTGACTAGATAAGGAACACTTACTGAACATGATCCACCCATTATGTTCTGATTGGTATTTAGATGGCGGTAACTGTCCCTGTCCCTCACACCAGACCTCGCTTCCCATACCAGACTCCCAACCTTTTTTTCCTACGACAATCGGCCCCTTTTTTACGCTGATTTTACCTTTACCATACCATCATGACACCCAAACCATTGACATTTAGAAAGGGCCTGAGATACATTCCGATTATTGATCTCCTTAGACACTACAAAATGGCCGACACCTTTTCGGTTGGTTTTGGTTTCCCCGAGTTTCACGGGATTCCAACATGGCGCCCATAGATTTTAGCTCAAAGTTAGCGCTCTAACGGTTTCTCCAATGTAACTGAGAGCCCCGCCTCCTGCTGCTGCCGACCGGGAGTTTAAGATCGCCATGACTCGGCTAGCAGTTACCTCCCGGTTCCAGCAGAGTGAGGGGTAGGTCCTCCGCCATTGCACGGAGAAGACGCGTGAGTATTCAACTCCTTGACTGCCTCCCCCCTTCTTGGCAATGCCTTTGGTTCTCGAGGCTCATCCGCCCCAGGTGAGCCCTTTAAGTTTTGTGAGATTACGGGCCGCCGGCTGACATGTTCTTGATCCTCATGTCATAGCGGTATTGCGCAGTGTAACAGCACAGTCACCTTGGCCACAGAGAGCACGCTAACTGGGCTCATCGGCAGCCTTTCCCGGTGCACTCCATCTGGGTGTTGATCCTTACTGCACCGTCCCGCGCCGTACCGACATGCGTGAGCCCTTCCTGACACAGCCCCTCCCTGTACCCCATGCCATGGGACACAACACCTTCTTGCTCGGTCACCTCGGATTGATGGTGCCCCTCTGAATCCCGGGCCGTTGCGACAGGTGGGGCAACTATGTTTTCCCTACCTCTCCGTTTTGATTTATGTAACCCCTCACTTCCTATTTACAGGGCACTAGTCCTTACAGTGTCAACACCTGCTGGAATACGCTGACACGAATTATTGACCCCAATGGAGTGAGTTATTAAAAAATTGCTGCCACTTTCTTTATTTTACACCGTCGCCGCACGTGTTTGTCACAGTACCTCAACGTGAAGCATGTCTTCGTCACTGTTTGAGTGCTACACGGGCATGTTTTTAACTGTATGATGAATGCCAATACATCTATTGATGCTGTTATTCCTCATTTTTATTACAGGTTGTTCTTCTAGAGTGACAGGTACCACTTTTTAGGGTGCTGTATGTGGTCTCTCACTTTCACTGCAATTGACTACGATTGATAGTGTAGATAGAAATTGATACTGGTCCTGAAGAATTGCCGTCCAATAGACAGTTTGGCAAGAAACATGTTGACCTTTGAGCGCGGTACTCTGTAACACTACTTCAGGGGCGCGCCACACTTATTTTTAATTAGGAGAGGGGCCATACTCATCAAAATTGTTCTGATTGGACCCCTACCTCCTATTTTAGCCTCACCTTCCTTTACATCTACTCCCACTAGGCCCCTCACACGCACTGCACCTTACGGCAAGGAATAAAAGATCTCCGCCAAAGAGCCCCTTCACGGGTGCCCGTCGGGTATTGCAAGCGCCGACCCGACGAGGAGCAGACCCAATGATGAAGCATGACACCTAGCTGGCTGGGTGTGTGAGGGTCCTAATTCCAACAAGAGGAATTCCCCCCTCTATCTAGATATTAAACGAGCTTCTGCTCGCTTACACAACCTGTTTTATCCTGTCAGGAACTGCATACCCTTTTTGTGTTTAACGCTCATGCACATTGCCATAGATTCACTGACACGCTAATGCACATTGCCATAGATCCACTAACATACACTCCATGCACATTGCCATAGGTCCACTGACATGTGCTCCATGCACCTTGCCATAGATCCACTGACATGTGCCCCACGCACATTGCCATAGATCCACTGACGCGCTCCATGCACACTGTCATAGATCCACCGACATGCTCATTCACATTGCCATAGATCCACTGTCATGCACTCAATGCACACTGTCATAGATCCACTGACACGTTTGAGCACACGGTCTTAGATCAACTGGCATGCACTCATACACAGTCATGGATCCAGTGACATGCTCATGCACACTGCCATAGATCCACTGACACGCTTATGCACACTGCCATAGATCCACTGACATGCTCGTTGCCATAGATCCACTCATGAACACTGTCATAGATCCACTGACACGCTCATGCACATTGCCATAGTTCCACTGTCATGCGATTCATGAATATTGCCATAGATCCACTGACATGCGCTCCATGCACACTGCCATAGATCCACTGACATGCGCTCCATGCACACTGCCATAGATCCACTGACATGCGCTCCATGCACACTGTCATAGATCCACTGACATGCGCTCCATGCACATTGCCATAGATCCACTGACACGCGTTCCATGCATACTGTCATAGATCCGCTGACATGCGCTGTTGCACACTGCCATGGATCCACTGACACGCTCATGCACATTGCCATAAATTCATTGACACGATCATGTACATTGCCATAGATCCACTAACATACACTCCTTGCACATTGTGTTGCGGGGATTCTGCTCATACACAGAACTATGCACAAGAAAACAGGACCTCAGTAAATAGGGGTGTACCTCCTATCTCCTCAGTACCCAAAATCCCAACCGACTAGCAATAGTGTCTCATTCGGTCTCCTACAAATATCAAGAAGCTACGAATGTTTAGACAACCCAGAACACGAGCACTCCCGACTCACCTCAGAGTCGTGGGAACAAGACACTCTTTCGCTCTCACGTACTTGTCCACAATAAAAATAATCAGAGTCACTAAATAAGTTCAAAATGTTTATTTTGACTATAGTGATTCATAAAACAGTATGCGAACCACAACTAGTAGCCAAATGCATAAGGCAAGAATCATTAGCATTGTTACAATACCATAGAATAGAAAAGGAGTCGTCATTTTATAACGACTGTGAAAAAAGGCTAAATAACTGGGCCTAATCACCCTCCCCACGGCAGTAAGAAGTTATTTTATATAACAGAAGATCTCTAGGCATTATTAGCAGACCCCTACCTGAAAGCCTAAACGCAAAGGTTTACATCATAGGAACAGTAGAGCTCAGCTCCATTGACCGTCTTTCTTCGAGTGTGTTTCAAAAACATGCAACAACGTTATATCAAAGCTCGATTCTTCCACATTGCAGCTGTTGGTAACATGTTTTGTCTAGGTAATAGGGACTGACCAGAACAGAATAACAAGAGACATTGTTGACCGACCTTGCACATTATGTTCAGACAGAATTGAAGGAAAAGCTGAGAACGTGAAAGACAATCTGTTATCATGTACAGGGCAGAGGCAAAGTGTCGCGAAAACAAACTCTTACCAGAGGCGTGCGCAAAAGCAGCAGCATAGGACAAGCAAAACTCATGCTAACTTAGCAATGTCGACAATGTATCTAAGGGCTATATAACCCCATATAACACCCCCCCCTGGTAAGTCAGTAGGACATAGACAGAAGAACAAAAACAGAGTTCAAAAGTTAGGCATTGTTTAAAATATTGGTGATGGACTTTAAAAAAAAAACCGAATCTGATAAAAAAAAAGGAAAGTTCAAAGAAAAAGCTAAAGCATTTTGAGCTTGAAAAAAGAGTCTGTATTGCAGACAGTGGAGTTGGATCGAACCAAGCAGTCAATCCATGAAGGTTCGGGTGCAAAGGAATGCAATTCCTTCCAATAGTTCATCTTTATCATTGGTAGAAAAAAGCGATGACATCCAATTTAGTAAGTCGAAGGAACAGTCATGTTCCTCACAAGCAGGAGCATCCAAAAGTAGAAAAGGAAAACTTGTGTGATATTCAATGAAACTTCGTTGTAGGAAAGTCTGCGCAGCCGCACAGATATCCCATTGATCCAAGAGTCCAAGTAAAGCTGCACACGTCATTTGACCATCCACAGAACAGGACACATCATGCGTCTCTAAGGGACCCATCAACCAGCTGAAATCAGGGATTGGACACCACGTGTTTGATAAGCAAAGTTCCATCGCCCAGGAGAAATGACACCGTTTGCAATTAAGAAGTGGTTGCACGCAAGTAAAGTAGGCAAAGCGGAATGTCAAGTCGTAACTGACGCCAAGCGTTGCTAAAGGCAAGCATCCAAAAGCCTCATATAGGCGATCACGACGCAGTTGTAGCTGGGCCGGCCTGTGCAGAGCCACAAAGTGAACAGCCATTACGAAGCACAAGGAGGAGAAGCAGGACACTAGCAGCCAGCGCCAATATTAAGGGGAACCCTCCGAAAACGCTGGAAAATATAGAATGAATAAAAGCCAGTATTACCCCGAATATAGTTTGAAAGGAAGAGACCCGGCCAGATCCCACACATTGAAAAAAATGGGCAAGGCCTGTCGTATCAGATGCATTAAATATTTGGTGAATTAGTTCCCCAAAATGAAGTGGGAGGTTAGTGTTAAGAAGCGACTGTATCTCACTCGAGGTCCGTGCCACATGCAACCTGAATGTTTCACGGGCGGAAGTGAGGGCCACCTCCTGTTGGAATAAAAGGGCTTTGAGCCTGCTCAACTTGTTGAACTCTGTTTTCAAAGTCGGAATGGAAGGCCAAAGCGAGGAATCTAATCTCCCATGCGGGGGCGGGAAAAGGACATTGCTACAGCAAGTTACGCGCTGGGAAACAGTTACCAAGTATGGGACACCCGCCCGCAAACCACAGCAGTCTTGATTGTTTAAAATGAGATAGCTGCTGTTAGTAAGCAATGTAAATACAGGCGTGATGGATGGTACTGGGGTCCCTTTTAAAAATCAAGCGAGATTGGGCACTGATACGTTACACTCGCCGTGTAATTTAACGTGTTTGCACACTAGAGAGTGGCCCACTACCGAATCACACTCCTCTCCTGTGAGGAAAACTTCTTTATCCTCCCGCAAACATCGATAAGCAAAGGGCAGGACCCATAATTCATGCAGAAAAGCACTGCCAAGCGGTTCAAAGCGGCCAACAGGAAAGTGTTGCATACATGATTTAAATTGAAAAAGTGAAAAGGGCAAAGTGATAACGCCATGAATTAACCAAACAGCAGAGTCCGTTTCCGCTACGGAGAACGGCAAAGGCTCCAATTGTTCAATATGTAACAGCGTATATACAGCATCTTTCATGGACATAAACTTCTGTTTATCAGTCAGGTTAAAAGGCAAAAATAAAGCAGTGGCATTCAGATAATCCCAAGGCACTTTACCCATTTTCAGTGTCTGCAACGTCCAAGCAAATTGCATGACCGACCTTAACTGATTCTGACCATGATATAACACAGAAACATCACTTTGCACAATATCTATTACAGAAGAAACAATGTTGTCTAAGGTGTAAATGCGTGAAGAAAGCATGTTAATGCTGTTGTCCACTACAGCAAGGACTTTTTCCAAGTTTGCCTGGTCAATTTGACGCAGACGGAAGGCAGCTTCCATCTGTGAAAGTTTCCAAATTTCATTATAAGAGGCATAAAGGAATTGCTTGGCCCTTGGATTACGTGGGCCTAGGAGAAAAACAGCCAAATCTATATCATTCGATAGGATTCATAGGTGCTGTTTGACAGATGCAAGGGTAGAGTGTTCTAGCCACTGCTGGCACAATTTACCTACTGAGTATGTAGTCCCAGAATGATGAGGTGGATAACGAGGATCAGGCTTAGTCTGAAAGAAACCAGGTGTAACATTATAGAAACGCAACTGGCATGCATTAGCATTAGATTGCCACAACAACCATCCTAATGGATCAATTTCAGAAACATTAAAGGAGGCATTTTGAAGGAGAGCCTGCAAAGCCTCAATGGTGTAGTTATTATGTAACCGCCAATTATTATATTCAGCTAATGATGGAATTGAGGGGGTATTTAGGTTTTTGACAGTTGCAAGGCCATAACAGGATGTTTGGTAAATGGTTCTATTTAAAAACAGCAATTGAGTCGGGATCAGGCAGGCACGATGTAATGCCTCAGTGCCCTGAACCTGCCATGGTTTTGTGCCCCAGATTGATTTTAAATCTATAGTCTTTTTCCAATGGTCATAACCATGTGTGGCCAACTGTGTTCTAAACAAGTTGGCGTAAATTAGTTTAGTGTGGGATAACAGGTACTTTGATGTAGGGGATTTTTGAAGCCGAAAAAAATAGGATTCCGGATTAGTCAAATCATAATCTGAAAAATAGGCGAACTTATTTCTAAGAGTTTTAGAACTCCCTTTTAAGGGAGTGGGACAATGTTCCCATTGGGTAAAATTAAAAACAGGTCTCATGGTGTTTGTTTTGTGTAAAAAATGATGCCCATAATGTTGATAGCAAAAGAGATCACCATAATTGGCAGAATTTAAATACAAATCTTCAGCATCAAAGGCAGCATAATATTTTAAGTCTGAAAACAATGCACAAACTGCCTGCACATCCCAATCATCCGAATGTATGTCCCGTGTCACCACATCTCCTAATGAGATGCGAAATACGTACGGAACTCTAAGCACCTCAGTCGGGCCATGGATTTCGTAAGCTACTTTGTCCCAAACGATGCCATCGGGAACTGGGAAAGCTGAAATGTTCACAAAAGACTTGTCACGTTTCATGATATGGGACGATGTGTGAGGAGCCAAAGTTCCATCGACCATTTTTACTGCAGAGCGTTCAGGGAGATAATGGCCATTTATAAGTAAAAAGAACGCTGTCACAAATCCAATTGACATGAAGAGAAATATCAGGATAAGCACCAACCAAATGTAGGTCCATGGGGGAACGAAGTATGTCTTTTTGAACCAGGAGTAAAAAATATGCAACTTAGGTGCATCAGACAAGCTGGAAGAGGAGGAGGACGAGGCAGAAGAAAGGTGTGCCGGTTCTCCACCACAGGCACTCACTGGACTTGCAAGCAAAGGTGAAAGCGTTGAATCCTCCATTCGTACACGTGGGCTAGATGGTATCTCACACACGGAATCAGTAGCTGGAAAAGGACACACAAGATCCATCGCAGAAGATGATTGTCGCATAGGCTGAAGATCAATTACAGTCTCCATCATATGAGCAGACATTCTTGTGGCAGCAGGTGACGACAAAGTTAACGGTGCTAAGGATATTGCGTTGCACGAAACTGCAGGTGTCACACTATTAAGAATCGGCCACACGGTGTAACTTGACATTGTCCACTGAGATGTATCTGTTGTCTTTGCGACCTGGCAATGGTGGTAGAATGACAGTACGAGTACCCTTCAGCCCAAGCACTGAAACTGGAGCACGGTAAGAGGGACCAAATTCTTTTTTGTTTTCAATCTTCTCCCACACCAGATCTCCAACTTTAGGAAGCCAACCGGTAACAGGAATCAGCTGTGTATCAGCAGGGGAAGATGGTAAATGCTCAGTTGCCAGAGTATCACGGGACTTTTATAGATCCTGTAGCATAGCAGAATGATTATCTACGTCAAACTTAGAGGCAGCCGCCACAATGTCCAGACCATCAAGGTCAGGAACAAACATGTGAAAGCCAAAGAGCATTTCGTAAGGGGTCCGCCCATCCAGAGATCTTCTAGGGAGATTATTTAATGCACGTTGGACCCCATACAAGTGGGACAGCCAGTCCCTGCCAGTACCTAAGACTCTAGCTGTCAAGGATTGCTTTAAGTCACGGTTCATTCGCTCCACAACTGAATTGCCCTCAGGCCTGTATGGAGACGAAAACTGCACCTGTACCCCCAACGAATTCATCGCATCCTTGTAAGCCTTAGAGGCAAACGCTGGACCTTGGTCAGAATGGAAGGTACCACAGGCAAACATACCGATAAAGACACGCAAATCCCTGATGACATTTCGAGCGTCAGCACTACGTTGTGGCCATACCCACAGGAATCGAGTGCACGAATCAACCGCAACCAAGATATACTTGTATGCAGTATCAGAAGAAAGAGGACCGCAGTGATCAAGACAGACACAGCCAAAAGGTCTATTAGAAATACATAGCTGTGTTTGAGGCGGACGTGGCACTGTAGAAGGCTTGATTTGTTGACAAACATCACAGCAAAGAACATAGTTACGAGTCTGTTTATATAAACCACGCCACCAATAACGTTGCTGAAGAATAGAGACTGTTGCCGACACACCAGCATGTGCTGAAGCAATGCCTTCGTGTGCGGCCTTGATCAAAGCTTGTCTGCGGTCAGTGTTGGGAATCAGCCGATCCCCAACCGAAGGAATAGTAGCATAAGGAACCTGTTCGGGAGTTACATGATAAGAGTATCTAGAAGGGAAACCCGCAGGATAATTACCTCCCTCCCTAGTTGCAGCGACCGCTGCCAGAATTTCATTATCAACCTTAGTCATAGATCTTGTAACTGCTGCTACGGAACACGTGGCTACTGCAGGCTTGGCCGCTTCATCATCCATAGAATTACCAAGAGCGTGTGTTCCGATACGCTGGTGGCCAAGAGTGTGAATAACATGTGTGAGAGGCAGACGTTGTTTAAGATCTGCGACTCGAACCCAAAGCGTTTTATGCTTAATTGCGCTGCCTTTAGAATTGCGGTAATCATTTTGAGACCAAAAGAATAAGTTGTCATTGAACCACAATAGTAAGAATCGCACACAACAGGCGCGGTCGGTGGTAGGAGGCCGGTCGGGCGGTGACGTGGGGCGGGGGGAGGGCAGGTGGGGGTAGTAAACTAGATTAAGGCTCAATACAGGTAGTAAACATTTAAATAAATAAAACGAATTCGTTACGCGCACTGCATCGCATTTGGCGATGCAGCGCTCACAACGAAATTCGTTTTATTCATTTAAATGTTTACTTACCTGTATTGGGCCTTAATCCGTAGTTTACTACCCCCCACCCTGTCACACCCCCGCCCCACGTCACCGCCCAACCGGCACTCCTACCACCGACCGCGCCTGGCCCACAATAAGAGTATTCACAAGAGGATCAGCAAACTCTAGAGCTAGAACAAGAGCACGCAGCTCGGCCAATTGCGCCGTGCAGTCTCCTGGTGCCTGTGTGTGCACAATGGATGACTTAAACTCTCCACCTTCAATGGAGCCAGCCACAATAGCGCAAGCCGCTGAATAAGCATGTTTGGAACCCGTGGCCGGTTGCGCCATCGGTGTAAATGATGCAGTTGTATTCACACAGAGGAAGAAGGGACAAAGGAGGAGGATGAACAAATTCATACTGCAAAAACTCTTGAGTCTGAAGAGATGGATCAAAGACAAAAGTGACATCCGAAGACGTCAAAGAAGTGGCCCATTGAATCCAACGTGGGTGCAATGCCTTCGAGTTAGGCACACTAGCTTTAGTCACCGCTTCCAAAGCAGGGAAGGGAGTGACCATAAGAATGCGTTTGCCCTGCGCCAGTGAGCTTTCTTTTAGAATCGCCATCTGCACTGCCGTCAAGATTTTTTCTACAGAGGAAAAACGCATTTCAGCCGCAGTGTACAAGTGTGATTTGTATGCAATAGGTATTGTGTCTCCTTCATTGAATGTTAAGTACGTGAAACCCACTGCCCCAGAAACGATACGTATTACCAGGTTGGTGGTGTTATCACGAGTCATTAAGAAGTTAGTCGCAAGCAAATCCGCCTGCAAAGACTGCAGAACGGAAGTATGTTCCAGAAGCCAGCTGGCAGAAGAGAACTTAGGTTGTATCAACGCATAAAGCGGTTTGATACGCTGGGCATAATCGGGAATGTAAGTCCTCCCAAAGTTTAAAAAACCCAGCAGGGATTGTAACTTTTTCAAAGAAGAAGGTGGTTGCAAATGTGCACATTTCTCTAGGAAATGAGGTGCTAGACCCTTTCCCTCATTATTGAGCTCTTAGCCCAAAAAGAGCACTGCCAGATGGGCAATGTGTGACTTTGCAAAATTAAATTTATAACCGAAGTCGGCAAAAGACAATATTATGTGGTCGACTCGGTCAAGATGCGGGGCGAGGTCGTTGTCAGTCAAATAGATGTCATCAACATACGACAAGGCCTCAGGGTCAATGTCATGCAACAAAGACACAATGCGCACCGCAAATGCCCTGGGACTGTTCTTGTATCCCATAGGCAACCATGTAAATTTTTTCTGATTTCCGACGGCACTGAATGCTGTCAGGTCACCACTCACACGGTCGAGATTGTGTCTGTAGAAACCATTGGGAATGTCAAGTGTCGTTTTGTATTTTTTACGAACAATATTATTCACCAGCGCTGAACTGTGTGTGTTTTGTACCGCAAAGGTGCGGCAATGGCTGTTCAAATTTCTATAATCCAATACAATCCGAAAAAAACATCAGGTTTAGGGACAGTAAAGAGAGGATTATTCATAGGTGACACACATGACTCAATGACCCCCTGATACTCCAATTGTCTTAGAATGTCACAAACCGAAGCCTTCGCTTCTCGTTTGATGGGATATTGAGGTTGAGGTTGTGGCATAGAGCCCAATGGTATTTCATGAGCTGGCGAATCAACATCCCAACCCACCTGATTGCGATACACCGCTGGGGCTAAGGCCAAAGCCCATTCCTCTGCGAAAACCTGCGCTTGTTCCTCAGGGACACAACGTGAAAAACTCGGAAGTATCACATCTTCCCCCCGAGAAGAGGATAACCCAAAGGGTGGAGGCCAATCTTTCTCCGCCAATAAAATGTCATATGTAGCGGTTAGATTCTCCCAGAAAACAACCTTAATGGGACGCAATATCAAGAAGCTACGAATGTTTAGACAACCCAGAACACGAGCACTCCCGACTCACCTCAAAGTCGCAGGAACAAGACACTCTTTCGCTCTCACGTACTTGTCCACAATAAAAATAATCAGAGTCACTAAATAAGTTCAAAATGTTTATTTTGACTATAGTGATTCATAAAACAGTATGCGAACCACAACTAGCAGCAAAATGCATAAGGCAAGAATCATTAGCATTGTTACAATACCATAGAATATAAAAGGAGTCGTCATTTTATAAAGACTGTGAAAAAGGCTAAATAACTGGGCCTAATCACCCTCCCCACGGCAGTAAGAAGTTATTTTATATAACAGAAGATATCTAGGCATTAGTAGCAGACCCCTACCTGAAAGCCTAAACGCAAAGGTTTACATCATAGGAACAGTAGATCTCAGCTCCATGGAACGGCTTTCTTCAAGTGTGTTTCAAAACATGCAACAACGTTATATCAAAGCTCGATTCTTCCACATTGCAGCTGTTGGTAACATGTTTTGTCTAGGTAATAGGGACTGACCAGAACAGAATAACAAGAGACATTGTTGACCGACCTTGCACATTATGTTCAGACAGAATTGAAGGGAAAGCTGAGAACGTGAAAAACAATCTGTTATCATGTACAGGGCAGAGGCAAAGTGTCGCGAAAACAAACTCTTAGCAGAGGCGTGCGCAAAAGCAGCAGCATAGGGCAAGCAAAACTCATGCTAACTTAGCAATGTCGACAATGTATCTAAGGGCTATATAACCCCATATAACAATTGCCATAGATCCACTGACATTTGCTCCATGCACGTTGCTATAGATCCACTGACACGCTCATGCACATTGCCATAGATCCACTAACATACACTCCATGCACATTGCCATAGATCCACTGACATTTGCTCCATGCATGTTGCCATAGATCCACTGACACGCTCATGCACATTGCCACAGATCCACGGTCATGCACTCCATGCACATTGCCATAGATCCATTGACACGCTCATGCACACTGACATATATTTGCTGACATGCGCTCCATGCACACTGTCATAGATCCAATGACACTCGCTCCATGCACACTATCATAGATCTACTGACATGCGCGCCATGCACATTGCCATAGATCCACTGACCCGCTCATGTACATTGCCATAGATCCACTTTCATGCGCCCATGTACATTGCCATAGATCCACTGACATGTCCATGCACATTGCCATAGATCCACTGTCATGCGCTCCATGCACATTGCCATAGCTCCATGCACACTGTCCTAGATCCGTTAATGCACACACACTGTTATAAATCCACTGATGCCCTCATGTACACTTTCATGGATCCACTGATTCACAGTCATGCACGTTGTCATAGATGGGCTGACGCATTCATGCACACTGCCATAGATCCACTGACCTGCTCACTCACATTGCCATAGATCCACTGACATGCACTCCATGCACATTGCCATAGATCCACAGACATGCGCTCCATGCACACTGTCATAGATTCGCTGACATGCTCTCCATGCACACTGTCATAGATCCACTGACGTGCTTAGGCACACTTTCATAGGCATATTCTAAGCACTCATACACACTGTCTTAAATCCACGGAAACGCTCTCATGTACGTTGCCATAGCTCCATGCACACTGTTCTAGATCCTTTAATGCACACACACTGTTCTAAATCCACTGACAGCGTCATGTACACTCCCATTGATACACTGATACACACTTATACACGTTGTCATAGATCCTCCGGCACGCTCATGCACCCTGCCATAGATCCACTGATGCACTCATGTGCACAATGTCATAAATCCACTGACATGATCATGCACATTGCTTTAGATCCACTGGCATGCGCTCCATGCACACTGCCCTAGATCCACTGACACGCTCATGCACATTGCCATAGATCCACTGACATGCGCTTCATGCACATTGCCATAGATCCACTGACATGTGCTCCATGCACGCTGCCATAGATCCACTGTCATGCGCTCTATGCACATTGCCATAGATCCACTCCGATGCATGTCATGCACACTGTCATAGATTCACTGGCATGTGTTCTTGCACACTGCCATGAATCTACTGACACGTGCTCATGCACACTGTCATAGGCATCTTCTAACCACTCTTTGACACTATCTTAGATCCACGGAAACGCTCTCATGTACATTGCCATAGCTCCATGCGCACTGTCCTATATTCATTGATGCACACACACTGTTATAAATCCACTAACGCCCTCATGTACACTCTCATGGATCCACTGATACACACTCATGCACGTTGTCATAGATGGGCCGACACGTTCATGCACACTGCCTTAGATCCACTGATGCGCACACTGCCATAGATCCACTGACCTGCTCATGCACATTGCCATAGATCCACGGACAAGCGCTCTATGCACATTCCCATAGATCCACTGACATGCACTCCATGCACATTGCCATAGATCCACTGTAATGAGCTCCATGCCCGTTGCCATAGATCCACTGTCATGTGCTCCATGCACATTGCCATAGATCCACTGTCATGTGCTACTGCACATTTCCATAGATCCACTGATTCTCAAGCACATTCAATGTAAAAGAACCCAGTACAACTCAATAATATTCTAAACAAAAATTACTTCAATAGTCAGGGTATATTTCTATTGAGACTAGGCACAATATAAATGTGAAGAAACAAAGAGGATAAAGGTATATTCAAAAGAGGATGTTGTTTTATTTTGTTTATAAATATATCAAAATAATATATATGTTCATATACAGGTACTACGAGTGGGCAGAACCGCCTAGAACTGTTCACTTACACGTCATTCGTATCTGCAATCATAACATCACATACATACAGGAGACTAATACAATTCAAAATATCTGGGGACAATATATACAGTGCATATGTCTTTGTCAATGATGAAATTATATAATAACTGATTGACCTGATTCGTCTGCATTCTCCAGGGTACTAGAGTTAAATAGTGGCAAGTTGAAAATTCCTCTGAATTCTTTGAATTCTTCTACGCGTGTTTCTTCAAACAAGCACTTTCTTCAGGAAAGCCACTAGTGAGCTCAGTTTTAACCTGTAATGTTGTTTATACATAACCTTCTTTAGCCACTGGAGATGATATTTTCCTGGATAATTAGAAAAGTATATACTGTGCGTATATCCTGGGCACACTAAATTAAATGGATAGATGAAGATCTGCGTATAAAACGCTGCTGTGCCTGGTGTTAGCGGTGATTTGATCGTGCCTGGATGGATACAAAGGGACTGGCTGCTCACTTGTAAATAGGTGCCCGGATAAAGTTCTGCTGCCGTGCTAAGTCGGTACACCACCTCTCTCCCGCAGGCCCACAGGGGTGGGTGAAACCTTCGCAACCACTTTAACCCAGCGCTCAGGAGTAACGTACGGTGGCTGGCTTAATGATATTGGGGGTATCGCCAGGCGTGCCGCTCAAGAGTTGCATGACTGATATTGCTCGAGGTTGTGCACATTGCCATAGATCCACTGACATGCGCTCCATGCACGTTGCCATAGATCCACTGTCATGCGCTCATGCACATTTCCATAGATCCACTGACATGCGCTCCATGCACATTTCCATAGATCCAATGACATGCGCTCCATGCACGTTGCCATAGATCCACTGTCATGCGCTCATGCACATTTCCATAGATCCACTGACATGCGCTCTATGCACATTTCCATAGATCCACTGACATGCGCTCCATGCACACTGCCATAAATCTTCTGACTCATGCACACTGTCATAGACATCTTCTAAGCACTCACACACACTGTCTTAAATCCACGGAAACGCTCTCATGTACATTGCCATAGCTCCACTGGCACGCACTCAGGCGCACTGTCCTACAGCCGTTGATGCACACACACTGTTATAAATCCACTAACACCCTCATGTATACTTTCATGGATCCACTGATACACACTCATGCACGTTGTCACAGATCCGCCGCCACGTCACTTGCACAGGAAGCAGTCCAGCCACACTTGTCCTCGCATGCTGATGAATGTCCTCCTGACACCCTCTCTCTCTTGCAGCTCTGATGGCTCTTGTGGAAGATCTGATCATCAAGGCTGTTATTGCTGGGGAGCCTGCCATTGCTACAGCGTGTAAAACCTACATCCCTCACCGTGGTATCTGCTTTGGTAAGGGTCTTACTAATGTTGTAGTATTGATGGTTGCGGCACAGTCTTTGGCTGCTCACAATACCCTGCCGTTTGATGCCAACGTTGAATATGGCTCTAAATTGAGCGGGTTCTGTTTAAGAAAGTATTTTCAAGCTAGAGGGTCTCTGATATGCACTTTGTCGATATCTGATGTTTATGTATTTACGTCCTCCTCTGAAACGTCTGTTTCATGACCTGCTTTTAGCCTCTTCATGACGGTAATACTGTGGGTCTTAGTGTCCCCAAGTCCTCGGTGTCGACTTATTGTCCTCTGTTTGTATCAGTCTTTTGTCCCCGGCCTTGGTGTCAGTCTCTTTTTCCTTGGTGTCAGACTCTTTTTCCTTGGTGTCAGTCTCTTTTTCCTTGGTGTCAGTCTCTTTTTCCTTGGTGTCAGTCTCTTGTTCCTTGGTGTCAGTCTCTCTTTCCTAATTATCAGTCTCTTGTCCCTTAGTGTCAGGCTCTTGTCCCTTGGTGTCAGTCTCTTTTTCCTTGGTGTCAGTCTTTTTCCTTGGTGTCAGTCTCTTTTTCCTTGGTGTCAATCTCATGAGCCTTTGTGTCAGTCTCTTTTTCCTTGGTGTCGGTTTCTCTTTCCTTATTATTAGTCTCTCTTTCCATAATATCAATCTCTTGTCCCTTGATGTCAGTCTCTTTTTCCTTGGTGTCTAACTCCTGATCTGTGGTGTTGTATCTTGTCCCCAGGCCTCAGGTGTCCTCTTATTTTCCCAGGCCCTTGTGGGAAGAACCATAAGCCACCTTCATCACGTTTCTATATTTCTTTAGGACGGTCTCTTGGGATACTACGCCCCATGTCTACACCCTCTGTGTGCATTGTATGGGACACACAGGCCCCCTTGTGCTGACCGTAGCGTGTGGCACAGCTGCTGCTCACAGCAGTGTTGTCAAGCTGTTTCCTGTGCTCAGTTGAGCAAAGAGGGGGTTTACCTAAAATCCAGTCCCAGTTCATTTCTCACCCCTTTAATGTGTCAATTGTTTGCCTCTTGGTCTCAGTATCTTATCTCTTGGTCTCATTCTATTGTCCCTTGCTGTGTACCTCTTACCCCCAGAGTCTTGATGTTACTTTCTGATCCCTTGGCCACAGTTTCTTGTCCCTTGCTCAAAGTCTCTCTACTGCAGGTTATAGGTGTTTGTTTCTTGTCCCTTGGTCGCAGTCTCACTACAGCAGGTTATTGGTGTTTGTTTCTTGTCCCTTGGTCGCAGTCTCACTACTGCAAGTTACTGGTGTTTGTTTCTTGTCCCTTGGTCGCAGTCTCACTACTGCAGGTTATTGGTGTTTGCTTCTTGTCCCTTGGTCACAGTCTCTCTACTGCAGGTTATAGGTTTTTGTTTCCTGTCCCTTGGTCGCAGTCTCTCCACTGCTGCAGGTTATAGGCGCTTGTTTCCTATCCCCTGGTTTCAGTCTCACTGCTGCAGGTTATGGGTGTTTGTTTCCTGTCCCTTGGTCGCGGTCTCACTGCAGCAGGTTATTGGTGTTTGTTTCTTGTCCCTTGGTCGCAGTCTCACTACTGCAAGTTACTGGTGTTTGTTTCTTGTCCCTTGGTCGCGGCCTCTCTGCTGCAGGTTATATGTGTTTGTTTCCTGCCCCTTGGTTACAGTCTCACTACTGCAGGTTATAGGTGTTTGTTTCTTGTCCCTTGGTCGCAGTCTCACTCCAGCAGGTTATAGGTATTTGTTTCTTGTCCCTTGGTCGCAGTCTCAATACTGAAGGTTATTGGTGTTTGCTTCTTGTCCCTTGGTCACAGTCTCTCTACTGCAGGTTATAGGTTTTTGTTTCCTGTCCCTTGGTCGCAGTCTCTCCACTGCTGCAGGTTATAGGCGCTTGTTTCCTATCCCCTGGTTTCAGTCTCACTGCTGCAGGTTTTGGGTGTTTGTTTCCTGTCCCTTGGTCGCGGTCTCTCTGCTGCAGGTTATAGGTGTTTGTTTCCTGTCCCTTGGTTACATTCTCACTGCTGCAGGTTATAGGTGTTTGTTTCTTGTCCCTTGGTCACCGCCTGTCTACTTCAGGTTATAGGTGTTTGTTTCTTGTCCCTTGGTCACAGCCTCTCTACTGCAGGTTATAGGTGTTTGTTTCCTGTCCCTTGGTCGCGGTCTCTATACTGCAGGTTATAGGTGTTTGTTTCTTGTCCCTTGGTCACAGCCTCTCTACTGCAGGTTATAGGTGTTTGTTTCTTGTTCCTTGGTCACAGCCTCTCTACTGCAGGTTATAGGTGTTTGTTTCTTGTCCCTTGGTCACAGCATCTCTACTGCAGGTTATAGGTGTTTGTTTCTTGTCCCTTGGTCACAGCCTCTCTACTGCAGGTTATAGGTGTTTGTTTCTTGTTCCTTGGTCACAGCCTCTCTACTGCAGGTTACAGGTGTTTTTTTTCTTGTCCCTTGGTCGCGGTCTCTCTATTGCAATTTATAGGTGTTTGATTCCTGACCCTTGGTTGCTATCTCTATACTGCAGGATATAGGTGTTTGTTTCCTGTCCCTTGGTCACAACCTCTCTACTGCAGGTTATAGGTGTGTTTTTCTTGTCCCTTGGTCACAGTCTCTCTACTGCAGGTTATTGGTGTTTGTTTCTTGTCCCTTGGTCGCAGTCTCACTACTGCAGGTTACTGGTGTTTGTTTCTTGTCCCTTGGTCGCAGTCTCACTACAGCAGGTTACTGGTGTTTGTTTCTTGTCCCTTGGTCGCAGTCTCACTACAGCAGGTTATAGGTATTTGTTTCTTGTCCCTTGGTCACAGTCTCTCTTCTGCAGGTTACTGGTTTTTGTTTCCCGTCCCTTGGTCGCAGTCTCTCCACTGCTGCAGGTTATGGGTGTTTGTTTCCTGTCCCTTGGCTACAGTGTCTCTGCTGCAGGTTATAGGTGTTTGTTTCTTATCCCTTGGTCACAGACTCTCTACTGCAGGTTATAGGTGTTTGTTTCTTATCCCTGGTCACAGCCTCTCTACTGCAGGTTATAGGTGTTTGTTTCTTGTTCCTTGGTCACAGCCTCTCTACTGCAAGTTAAAGGTGTTTTGTTCTTGTCCCTTGGTTGCGGTCTCTATACTGCAGGTTATAGGTGTTTGTTTCCTGTTCCTTGGTCACAACCTCTCTACTGCAGGTTATAGATGTGTTTTTCTTGTCCCTTGGTCACAGTCTCTCTACTGCAGGTTATTGGTGTGTGTTTCTTGTCCTTTGGTCGAAACCTCTTGTTCTTTTATCACAGTCTCACTGTCCCTAGTTCCGGGTGTCTGTCTCTTGCCCCCATGCTCTGACTGTCTTTAGGTTGACCCTTAGTTTTAGCCTTTTGGCTATGGCTCTTGGTGTCAGTACCTTGCCCCTAGATATGAGTCCCTTGGTCAAGGTCTTTTTCCTCTTGATCACAATTTCTACCAGAAGTTCTGGAGAATTTTCTTTTGCCTCTTGGTGTCAGTCTCATGTACTTTGGTCACAATATCACCACCTGAGTTCTGGGAGTCCCTCTTTTGCCCCATGCTCTGGCTGTCTGTCTGTTGTCTGTCCATTGCCCTCAGTCTCACAAGCTGGGTGTGAGTTATTTGTCCCTTATTCTCAGTGTCTTGACCCCAAGTTTTTGATTTCTGCCTCGTGTCTCCATGCTCTGTTCTCAGTTGAATGTCCCTTGCTCTTAGTCTCATAACCTCAAGCTGTTGGTGTCAGTGTCTTGTCCCTCGGTCACAGTCCCTTGTCCGTTTCTTACTACCTAAGTTCTCTTCCAGGGGATACTCATCAATAGTCATAAGCACTGAATAATCCCCGCCCACGTGCGGGACCCCGGAGCATATACAAAAATACATATATATGTGTATGTTTGGGTAAAAAAGTACAGAGTACCTCCAAAACATACATATATACATGTATACATATATAAACATGCAGCCTATTATACCTCAAATAGGCTAATATGCCAAAATTACATGGGTTTTTCATTAAAAGAAAATAATCTCACATATAAATACTGTAACAGAGAACATACACTCCAATAGTGTTCCAACACAGCCCTTTATTTTCGGAGAAAAAGCCTAGTTATAGCAGGCAATTAGCCCATAGGCTGCATAGATGAAAAAACATCACAGTACTAAAAAACTGGCACCCTGCCTTTAAGAATTCCAAGCACCTGGACACAGTGCCTTTAAGACCTCCAGAAGCCCCCTGCTCCCATCATGCACCACAGGTGACAGTTAGGTCAGTTCTTTTTTCCGGCTCCTTCTGTGAGCATCCTGGAGCATTGAGCTCGTCAATTTTTGATCATTCTAGTCAGAAATTGGTTTATTTCATCTCTACACGACGTTTTGTGACTGCTGACAACTTTTTCAGTTGTTGTCTGACAATTTTGAGAACTATTTTCTGTCAGAAATGCCAGATTTATTTAACAAATGTCCCTCCTGTGGGAAGAAAATGGCAAAATCAGACCCACATTCTGTCTGTATTGTGTGCTTACCATCTTCACACAATCCAGAGAAATGTTATTATTGCCAGCAATTCTCCAGAAGAACTCTTCGTGACAGGGAGAAGATAAAGCTACATGCCTTACCGGAGAGAGGAAAAGGACCTTCAAAAAGTGGCCTTGAGAGCAATCCTGCTTTCAAAGAGCCCTCCTCTCAGGAAAGACACAGGAAACGGCGCCGATCTGCTTCTACAGCATCAAAAAGGAAGCAGATCTCTGATTGTTCACCGTCAGCGTCGAGATCGACGTTGGAAAAGCAAGCAAAGCATGCAACGACGTCGAGGGACAGATCGCCGTTGAAGCGGCTAGAGCCTCCGTCACCAAAACTTAAGTCGATGTCGAGGCATACTACTTCAGGCTCGAAGTATGTTGGTCCCGAGAGACCTAGGTCGACGTCAAAGTTTGAGTTGACGTCGAGAAAACATCCATCGACGTCGAGACACCGGTTCGACGTCTAGATCTCCGCCCCTGTCACGACAGTCGACGTCGAGGACTCCACCACAGTCCCGCAGACAGTCGACGTTGGGGGGACCGACGTCGAGGGCATCTTCGCACAGACTTGAGTCCCCAAATGCCTCGCCGCAGAAGCGGTCAACGTCAAAGGTGGCACAATCGGTGTCGTCGGCGAGAGGCTATCGCTCGACTTCGAGGGAAGAAAATCCTACGTCGCCATCGGTGGAAGTGCTAGAAAGGCAGAGGTCGACGTTGAAGTCCATACGGTCGACGTCGAGGGAAGTGTCCTCTTTTCCTGGCATTAATATTGTGCAGATCACGCCGGAGGGATCTCCGGTTCCAGGAGAGAAGACTCCCCCTGTCAACCTTTCTCCAAGGTGGCTAGAGAGTGTCCGACACTAGAAGGTTCCACACAGAAGTCTGGGCTCAGATTTCTCCCGAACATACTCTCCCTCCAGAGTCTCTGCTGGGCCTCTTCCTACCGCATCCACAGGGCATCTCCACGCATGTCCCCAAGGAGAGCTAGGTCTCCATCGGCTCGACGTTCATGATCCAGGACACCACGTGGACGATCTGGATCTCGCCCTTCTTCCACTCCAAAAAGAAGGAGAAGGAGGTCTCCGTCATGGTCCACGTCCTCAAGATCATCTATAAGAGACTATTCATCAACATTGTCTGCGACACCTCCAGCCAGAGTGTCTCCAATTGATGATATAGGGACTTTTAATGAGGTTCTATGCCATGGTGCCAGCAAATTGAACATTGATATGTCAGCACCGACTGTCTCTTCGTCAGTTATATTTGAAACCCTGCACCACAGATCCTCGGCGAGGCCCCTGCTTCCTTTGGTTCCGGGACTGCTAGAACCAGCGATGCAGACTTTTCTGACTCCGGCTACCGTGGGTTCAGCTCTCCCATGTATTTCTAAGAAGTACAAGGCCCCGGATCAGGACCCCCTGTTTCTTCGATCGGATCCTCCTCCAGATTCGGTCATAGTGGCGGCAGCCAGGAAAACGCATCCAGCAGCAACATCCTCAGCAGTCCCTCCGGAGAAGGACAGTAAAAACATGGACTCGTTGGGCAAAAGGATGTGCAACACATCTGCATCCGTAATGAAGGTGGCTAGTGCTTCTGGGGAGGTATGATAGGTCTCTCTGGGACTCTTTGGTCCGATTCACTGAGAAGCTGCCTAAAGAGGACCAGCAAGATTTTCAGGAAGTAATGCAGGAAGGGGGCTTGGTTGCAAACCAGGTCATTAGTGCAGATGCGGACGCATCAGATCTGGCTGCGCATGGTTATTCCCATGGTATTTGCGCTAGACGCTCAGCCTGGTTGTGTCTCACTGGATTTGAAACCCAATGTGCAAAGGAGAATTGTAAATCTTCCCTTCAATGGCACGTCTCTCTTTGGATCTCATACAGATGATATGTCCAAAATGAAAACTGAGTTGGACACTCTAAAAGCTGTCGGTCTGGAGAAACTAAAGGAGTTTCGACGCAAGTACCAACCTTACGACGGTCGCTATTTCCAACAGAGGGTTCAAACCCCTCACTGGTCGACACAGCAACAACATCAACCCAGGTCTCACTACCATCAGCGAAGACCGGGTCGAGGAAGGGGAGCTGCAAGACAAGCACCTTTTGCAGCGAAACAATCTGCAAAAAAATGAGCTCTGGCTTCCCCATCCCCGTTACCCACTCCAGTGAAAGGAAGTATTATGTTTCACCTGGACGAGTGGAAGAAAATAACAAAAGACAAGTGGGTACTGAATATTGTGCAGAATGGCTATTTGCTCAGAATCAAATCCCCACCTCCATCAGTACCTCCTCGAGAAAGATTCCTCCAAGAACACCATTTGTTGCAAGCGGAGGTGAACAGTCTGCTACAGAAAGATGCCATAGAAGCAGTCCCTGCTCTGCAACGAAAGCAGGGAATCTATTCTCGTTACTTTATGGTACAGAAAAGAGGCCCTACCCGAGAGTACAGACCAATACTCGACCTGAGACTTTCGAACAAATTCATCCGCAAAGAAAAATTTCAGATGTTAGCACTGCATCAAATCTTTCCTCAACTACACCAAGGGGACTGGATGTGCTCCATAGACCTGCAGGACGCCTACTTTCACGTACTGATTTCCAGGAAATATCGGAAATTCCTGCGTTTTCAGGTAGCGCTCCAGCACTTCCAGTTCAAGGTTCTCCCTTTTGGACTCAAATCAGCCCCCGCACGTTCTCGAAATGCATGGCAGTAGTAGTGACTTTTCTTTGCAAACAAAGTATATTCATATATCCTTGCCTGGACGACTGGCTTCTGAAGTGCTCGTCACCCACTCTGCTTCAGAGTCATCTCTCATACTGCCTTCAAGTGCTGAGCAATTTGGGCCTGCAAGTCAACTACAGAAAGTCGATCTTGACCCCACCCCAAAAGATCCACTACCTGGGTGCTTCTCAGGATACCGCAAGGGCAAGCGTGTGTCCTTCTGAGGAGAGGTTATTCTCAATCCGCAAAAAATGCTGCAATCTTTTCCATTCTCAGCATCCCACAGTCAGACAGGTGTCCTCGCTGCTGGGCTCGTTGGCATCCTGCATCTTCATCCTGCCAAACACCAGACTACACATGCGTCCTCTGCAGCAATCTCTGGAGGACCAGTGGACGCAGATATCGGGTCGCTGGGAGGACCGTATGTTGCTCCCCCAGTCGGCCAAGGATTCCATCAGATGGTGGATGAAGGGATCACATCTACTGAAGGGAGTTCCTTTTTACCAGGACCTGCCTACTCAGACAATCGTCACGGATGCTTCCCTCCAAGGTTTGGGGGCTCATATGGGTCCTCTTCAGGTTCAAGGACTCTGGTCAGAGACAGAACAAGGGTACCACATCAACCTCTTAGAACTGAAAGCGGTACACCTAGCACTCAAATAACTGTTCCCTTCCTTCCATTCACGTTCCCTGTTGGTTCAAACGGACAATACCACAACAATGCATTATCTAAACAAACGGGGGGAACCCGGTCGAGACCTCTTTCTCTGGAGGCTCAGGCCATCTGGAAATGGCTTCTCGCAAGAAATCTGACCATTGTAGCGATTCATCTTCCGGGAACTCTCAACATCCAGGCAGACGCCCTAAGTCGGGACTTCGTCGAAGCTCACGACTGGGTACTAAAAAACGAGGTCGCGCAGGAGGACATCTTCCACCTATGGGGAGTTCCAGACATCGACCTATTTGCAGACGCGGCAAAGGCAAAATGCCTAGTCTTCGCATCAAGGTTTCACCAACCAGGGTCCCGAGGGAATGCTCTTTTGATAAAATGGTCTCAGACATTACTTTACGCTTTTCCTCCAATTCCACTGATACCCATGGTGATCAACAAGTTCTACAGGGCCAAGACCAGAATGGTACTGATCGCACCAGAATGGCCTCGTCAGTGGTGGTACCCAGACCTTCTTCAATTATCAGAGATACTGCACAGGAGGTTACCATGCCGACCAGACTTACTATCCGAGAACGGGGGGAAGGTGTTCCACCCCAACCTCTCATCTCTACAATTGACGGCATGGCTCCTGAAGTCCTTCAATACGGGCACTTAGACTTGTCTTCTGACTGTATGAACATACTTAAAGAAGCCAGAAGGCCTTCCACCAGAAAATCGTACGCTTTCAAATGGAAGCGATTTTACTTATGGTGCATTGATAATGGTTATGATCCCGTTCGGGGTCAAGAACAGGTGATTTTACCGTATTTGCTGTACCTGGCCAAATCAGGACTTCAATTTTCCTCTATAAAGGTCCATCTAGCAGCTATTACAGCATACTGAAAGGCTCCGATGCAGGTTTCCTTCTTTCAAATTCCTGTGGTTAAGGACTTTCTTGAGGGATTAAAAAAGGTCTTCCCACCGATCAGAGCTCCGTCTCCACCATGGAAGCTTAACATAGTTCCTGCTAGATTGATGGGTGCCCCATTTGAACCTATTCACAAAGCCTCTCTGCAGCATTTGTCATGGAAGACCGCTTTTTTAGTGGCCATCACCTCTGCTCGAAGAGTGAGTGAGATTCAAGCTTTGTGCTGTAAAGAGCCTTATATTGTTTTTCATGCGAACAGAGTGGTTCTTAGAACCCATCCGAGTTTTCTACGTAAAGTGGTCTCGGGTTTCCATATTAATCGGCCATCACTCTTCCTACGTTTTTTCCTAATCCTTCGAACCCTCCGGAGAGGTCCCTTCATTCACTAGACCTTAAGAGGGTTCTGAAATTCTACTTAGACAAAGCCCAGGCGTTGAGAAAATCAGACCGCCTGTTTGTAAACTATGGTTCCATAAATACTGGCTGTGCAACTTCCAAATGGTCCATCTCTAGATGGATAGTCTCTTGTATCTCTTTGTCTTACCAGTTAGCCAACCAGTCCCTCCCGGGCAAACCAAAGGCTCATTCTACCAGGGGAAAGGCCTCGACCACGGCTCTCCTTAGAAATGTACCTATTGCAGAGATTTGTAAAGTGGCCACATGCGATCAGTACACTTTCACTCGCCATTACTGTTTGGACTCTGAAACGCTGGCGGATGCTCAGTTTGGGCAAGCCTCGTTAAGAAATCTGTTTGGATAATTCATCTTCAAAGTGTTATCTATGCTGTACTAATGCTGTTACTCGTCCGCGGGAAAGTGGGTATGGGCTTGCTATTCTATTCAGTGCTTATGACTATTGATGAGTATCCCCTGGAAGAGAAGGATAAGTTACTTACCAGTAATCCTGGTTCTCTTCCAGGGGTATACTCATCAAAGTCATAAGCAACCCTCCCTCCTCCCCGGACGAGTATTGACAGTATAGTAGCGTTTTGCACCTTATGTCTTGGTTCCTATATGTTAGTACACCGTAAAAAAGAACTGACCTAACTGTCACATGTGGTGCATGATGGGAGCAGAGGGCTCCTGGAGGTCTTAAAGGCAAGGTGTCCAGGTTCTTGGAATTCTTAAAGGCAGGGTGGCAGTTTGTTAGTTCTGTGATGTTTTTTCATCTATGCAGCCTATGGGCAAATTGCCTGCTATTACTTGCCTTTTTCTCCGAGAATAAAGGGCTGTGTTGGAACACTATTGGAGTGTATGTTCTCTGTTACATTATTTCTATGTGAGGTTATTTTCTTTTAATGAAAAACCCATGTAATGTTGTCATATTCGCCTATTTGAGGTATAATAGGCTGCATGTTTATAGATGTATACATGTATATATGTATGTTTTGGAGGTACTCTGTACTTTTTTTACCTAAACATACACATATATATGTATTTTTGTATATGCTCCGGGGTCCCGCACGTGGGCGGGGATTATTCAGTTCTTATGACTTTGATGAGTATACCCCTGGAAGAGAACCAGGTTTACAGGTAGTAACTTATCCTTCTGGGTGATTCTCTTCTCTCCTTGCTCTGGTTCTCGGTTGATTGTCCCTTGTGTCACTCTCATGGCCCCAGGCTGTTAAAGTCAGTGTCTTGTCCCTTGGTCGCAGCCTATTGTCCATTGCTCACAGCCTGTTTAACTCATGCCTGGGTCTCCGCCCCTTGTTCCTTAGTGACAGTCCTATGACCCACATCTTTTGTCTTGAGTCTGATACTCGGGCTGCAGTCTCTCTGCACAGTGAAAATTAATATTGTAGTACATAACTGTGCGTGCATTGCCTGCCTCTGCCTGTTGTAGGTTTGATTGTGATCACTGGTGCTTCACATCTGTAGTAGGGTGCTTTGGGTTACTGGCGCTTCCCAGAACCGTCTTGGCTGCCTTAGGTACTTGAGCCACACCTTCTTAAGAAGAGGCATCTAATTTTGGGAACATTTAATCAGTGTTCACTTCTAAACAAAGCTCAGGAACTAGCTGGTTGCCCCTTTCCATCCTGCTCACCCCTGACATAGTAAAAGGAAAGAAGTCAGCACGGCTTCAGACTTCTGCCTCGGTGGTGGACATTCATTCCTTGGCTCTGTTTATTATCCCCTCTTAGACTTCTCATCTTTACCTCCCTCCCTAAGCACACTTAACAAAATATTTATGTGGAGGACAGAATTACCATTTCGGTCACTAGAGGTGCAGTTACCCAGAATGCCCTCCCTGTGTACTGAGCAAAATTGATAACTCTCATTCCTTTCACCCTTTGTCTCCTGATTTCAGAGGCACACTTAAGGTTACCAACCTTATAGTAGGAAGGAAACGGGAAAGACAATCCCTGCACCGTCCCAAAACCCACTCCACTTTTCCAGTTGTTATCCATGCACATCGGTAGTCAAATGATGGCTCGTTTCTACAGCCACCAGTAGATGTTTCCAAACCAGTGGTCGAAGTGAGGGGATCTGAGGGGCACCACGTGCCCATACTTTTTTAATTTGAGAAAAACAGTTCCCCTACTCTTTGTGAAAAGACAACTGTCCCGGGACAGATAATTTCAACAGTTGAAATGCTTCAGCCAAAGTGTAAGGCAGGGAGTGCCCTGTGTTGTGAAACCAAGGGAAGGATAGAGAGCTAAACAAGCCTTGCCAGGGTGCCTGCTTGCCTGAAAGAAATGTAAATGTGCACAACTGGTCAATCTGCAAATGTAAATGATGCTTGGAAGCCGGTATTGGCTTCAATTGATGGAATCACTTGAAGCTTCCTGATGACACACATTTATTCTTTTGGGGGCATTATAAGGGAGCTACAAGCGAAGCTGTGAAGTATTTGCTTTTCAACGACATTTATTTTAAAAAACAAATGTGTACTACGTACAGTCTGGGTATTACTAAAATCTATATTTTGGAAGCACTTTTTATCTTAAACCTTATTGCGCATTTTGTAGTAGCCTATCTTATACTGTGTGTAATGCAAGTTTAAAATAATGATGTACATGTTTACAGTGCTTTCTGTCACAGACTGGGACCTCGTAGCACTAAACATAGACAAGTCCCTATTCTCCGCTGCACCAACCAGGATTCAATTCTGGGGCTCTCTGGTGAAGTGCATTAACTAATAGAGGGTTCATAATGTATGATAGTGCATTACCTACTGATTAACATAGCTTGCATTTAATTTTCATTTAGTCTGTGAGTTATTTTGAATGAAGTAACCTGAAGGTGAAAGGGCTAAAAAAGTTACAAAACATTTTGTTTTTTTTAGTCACGTTTTTGACCACGCCCACGAACCCAGCCCCCATTGTGCGCAGCATCACAGTTCCTATGTTTTTTGTTAAATGCAAACTCATGCCATATGTTGAACGTCATCACAGGAAGAACCATGTGGCCATGCTACCCCACTTTCATCAAACCCCTCAATGTTTAAGAAAAATGATCAGGTAAAGCCTGTGTGCCCCACGGTCAGTGGAGCCCACTTGCGGCTTCCTCTTCCTAGCCATGCATTGAGGGCGGCCAGAGGAGGCCAGCTGCTCCCGGGGTCAAGACGTGTCTCCGCCCCAAGGGATATTAGTGTGACAAAGCGGACAGAAGCTCATTCAGACTCCCAGCTCCGCAGCACGTGTTGTTGAGGGAGACCTGGACTAGAAGAGACCGGTTGCTCTGGAGGTCAGCATCTCACGTCAGGCTTTCATACCCTCTTGTTGTGTGTTAAGGGGAATCGGGAGCTCGCTTCAGGTTTCCAAGGCTCCATCCCCTTCGCGGCTGCTGGAACGGGTGCTGTTTTAAAGGGGCCGCCAGTGAGGCACACTCGGGGTGTATTTTTAACCATTCAACAGCACCAGTTCCGAGGGCTTCCTAAGTGACAGCAGCAGCAGTGGCAGCATGCCAGGGGCCCGGCTAAGCCCGCGCGGCAGCCGGCGTGAGGGCGGCGAACGACCTGCCGCTTTATATAGCCCTCAAAGAGCGGCTCCTGCCCGGTCAGGTGCTGGGCAGCATACTATGCGCGCTTGCCGCCCCCAAGGGACGCCCGTGAGTCCTGCGTAGAGCACCGGCTTCTCGCCCTGGAGTGCCTCGGGGGTTTCCCGGCGCCAGTGCCAGGGGCTCTGGAGGGGAGCCAGCCACTGAGCAGCAGTTATTATTCAGCAGCTGGGCCGCGCTGGTGGTCTCGGTAATAAACACAGGGAGCCCTTCCACATGGCACCGAGAGCCAGGAATCTCAGAAATGAGAGATAGCGGCTCGTTAAACACCCTCCGTGTTCAACGCTCATAACGTGCCTCGCCTGCTCCAGCATTTGTGTAACCATGAGTGGACTTGTGTGTGTGAGGGCACGAGGCGTGTTTCTGTGTGGGGGCCAGTATGCCTGACCCCAGAGAGTGACTGCGTACTGCCCTCGCTGTACGGCAGGTAGTACCGCTGTATCATTCCGCTACTGAGTTCAATTTACCCGTGTCATTCTTTTCTGCGCGAGGGGCGAGGCGGTGCCAGACAGTCTCAGGACCGGCAGTCTCCTTCCCAATACAAAAGCGACCTGGGAAATGACATTTTTGGACAGGGGGCAGCTGTGTAAGGGAGGAGAGGGTGGGTGGGGGCCGCCCTTTGGAGTAATCTGGGGATGTGCCGTAGGTGTGTGTGCGTATGTGTTGTGAAGGAGAGGCGAGCGTGAGCCACAAAAGCATTTGGAAGGGTTGCGGGATGGACAATGTGTCTAGCCCTGGCTAATCCTTCAATGTTTGCTTGGGGCGTGTCTCAGGATGTGTAACTAAGAGGAAGTGGACCAGGGGGGCGTGGATTCGCCGCGGTGCGAAATGGCCGCTGAATAGGCGAGCTCCGCCGGCTGAGCATACTATTAATCAGAATCCACTCGCTCTAGGGGCCATCTGTCCCAGCAACTGCTCCACAAAGACTTGCCGGCACCTGTGGCAGCGACGGGACGATGCTACACTCGCGATTGAGCGGCACCCAGCGAGGCTGAGGGAGACGGACGGCTGCAGCGAGCTGCGGCGAGCTGCGGCCTATGGGTGCGGCCCAGCCTCAAAACCTGACTATCGGCTGGGAGGCCGGTGACGCAAACGGACCACTTGCCGCGCGGGCCGGGGTCAGACCCTATCCGCGACAGGCTGTCACCCTCACCTGTGGATCCGATCGGCTGGCTGGGCTGATCAGCACCGCTGCGGAGGCCCTTCACGATGCACCGGACGCTGCGGTGAAGCAGCCTGACACTCCCAGGTGAGCGGGGCCCAGTGACTGAAGGTGGTGGTGCGGAGGCCCCGGAGAGCTGATTCCGGGCTGTGCGGCCGAATACCACGTCATTGCAGAGCCCGGTGCGGAGGCCCCCCATTGAGCACCCGATTGATCCGCGGGGGTTGGCCCTGCAGTGCCGCGCACAGCCGCTTCCGGCTCGCGGGGAGGCCGGAACTCCCGAGCCCCGTGTGGATGCGCTCGCTCCTGCGGCCTGTGTTCCCGCCCGGCCCCAGGAGGCGGCCAGAATCAGCTGCGTGCAGAACCGCGGCAGGAGCGCACCATTTGGGCCCAACCTCGTGGCAGTACGGCCTGTAATCTTGATTGCTTACATCACTGTCTGTGCAGCACACCGCCAAACTCCTCGGGGCGGCGCAATCTCTGGACTGCGGTGGGCGCCAGTCTGGCTTGTTGGGGCTGCCCCTGCAGAGCACGTCCCATCCCGCGCCACCCGGTGGCCTGGGGTCCCTTGCCCTGTGGGGACTCACTCGATTGGGGGTCCCGAGACTCAGCTTGACCCCGGTGGGCCGACCGGCTCCAGACCCTGGTTGGGTTGAAACAGACGCCGAGGCAGAAGCGCACAGCCCTTGGACCCTCACCACGACGGTACAGCCCGTGCTTGTTCTTTGGCGCCACAGACCCATAACCAGTGTAGTGCACCGCCTTACCCCGACGGACACACAGCTGCCGAGCCCTACCGGAAGCGTACCCCGGCCTACGACAACGGGATGCTCACACTAGACTCATCTCCCAATCTTGCAGCATCGGAGGAAGACTGCGTCTCTCCCCCACAGCAGTCAATACACGTCCTGTGGAGAATAAGGGGGATTGAGACAGCTGGGGTCCGGAGGGCAGCTGCGGGAGACTGCGGGGCGCCCGCTCGGACTAACCTTTCCAAGCCTCTAAAAATAGACACCCGCGACACTCATAGCGCCGCAGCCACGGGGAAGGCGGAAGGCAGACAATCGAAGCTCACCTTTGACAAAACGCGCAGCACGCGGCAAGCAGATAACGAAGGGGAAAAAATCACTGCACCAGCATCTCGAGATGAAGATGCCACAGGGGACCAGGAACAAGAGCTCAAGACCATATTGCTGGATGTTCCTATCAAGCCTGCGCAACATAGACGCCAAACTAGACGCGCTATCCACCCGCCTGGACAGAGTGAAAAACAGAGTGGATGAACATGACGCCAGACTCAATCAAGTTGAAAGAAGGGTCTCCGAAACCAAAGATAATCAAACGGCCACGGCGGAACAGCTGCTGAAAATGGACAGAGTATTAGAACTCATAAAACAAAAAAACGAAGATCTTGAGGTTCGCTCGAGACGAAACAACCTCCGCATAACGGGGGTCCCCGAGTCCACAGCCATTTCTAAGATGGAAGACTTCGTAGAATCCATGCTGAGAGACCTTTTTGGCTCAGAATTATCCCCGTTCTTCATTGTCGAGCAAGCCCACAGGTTGCTGGGGCCGGGGCCTCTGCCGGGGGCTCCTCCGAGGCCCATCGTGGCGCGACTCCTAAATTATAAAGATCGCAACACTGTGCTATGCCAAGCGAGGGAACAAGGACACATTCAATACAAAGGCGACTCAATATCTTTTTTCCCGTATTTCACCTTGGCCTTGCAAGCTGCCCGTCGGGAATTCCAGCCGGCAAAGCAGCTGCTGCAAAAGAATAACATCAAGTACGCAATGCTCTACCCGGCCAAACTCAGAATCACCCTTAACGGCAAGACAACCTACTTCACAGACTCAAAACTAGCTCTCAAGTTCGCCAAGCAGCAAACTCCAAAAGACCGCTCCTCCGACACCCATGTCAGTTCATCCACGGCGGACGCAAGACTGAGTGACAACGACTAAGTTTCAACAGCATGGACATGACTGTCAACTGCGGGGAGACCTGGGGCGGATGGCCGCCGCCTCCGGCAGCCCACTGGACCTATGTAAACCGCTGCTACAGATAAGTGTACTCTTACGGGAACTGTTGGGGCGGGAATGGATGATCCCACATCCACACGCTTCTGCTCAGCCACCGGGCCCTAAGGCGGGTAGACCCCGTGGCGTCTCCACATCCACCGGGGATGATTCCCAGTAGTTCTGTTTATGGGGGGGGTTATCTCAACCTAATTGGGGGGTTGGAGTGTGAGGGGAAGGCTTGGGGGGGTGGGCTTGTTGGGAAACTGTTACTTCACGTTCCTGGTTTATATCGAAAATGTTGGCACGCCACTACTTGTTCTTCTCCTCCCGGCTGCGATCCAAAGCACCACTCTGACACGCGGCGAACGGACGCACATCATCAACAACTCTTTCGTGGGGCATGGTTAAGACAGACACGATCAAACTCATATCCTGGAACGTGAGGGGGTTAAACGATGCCAAGAAAATTTCGACTTGTACATGCCTATTTAAACAGACACGCCATAGACATTTGCCTTTCTCAGGAAACACACCTCTCGAGCACCACACTGCCCTCCATCCTCTCCCGGGGATGGGGACTTACGTATGCATCCTCCTACTCCAACTACGCCAGAGGGGTCTGCATTTTAATACGTAAAGATTTACCCTGGACCACAGACCAATGCATCTGCGACAACGAAGGGCGATACCTCATTCTCACGGGCAAACTCCATCATCATCCCATCACTCTCTCTACTGTGTATGGTCCGAACACTGACGACCCGTCATTTTTCACAACAGTCTGGCAGGGAATCGCAAACACCACCCCACACACAGTGCTCTGGTGTGGTGACTTCAATGTCCCACTGTCGGGAGACATGGATCGAACAGGGTGCACTAGACGTCCCCACCCACAAGCAGCGTCCACATTGGCGACAATTATTGCAGACAATCTCCTTGTCGACCCATGGCGAGATACACACCCAGACACACGCAACCTGCTTCTCCCTCCAGCATAAAACATGTTTGAGAATCGACTATTGGCTGATGACTAAAACAATGCTTCCATGGAATCCCCAGGTATCTCATCTTCCCCATACCCTTTCGGATCACGCACCGGTCCTACTGACACTCCATCCCCCGCAAACACCAATACGCGCATTCACTTGGCGTCTCCCCCCAAACGCGCTCAGAGACCAAGTCTTCCGCGAAGAGTTGCACACTGCCATCGAAGACTACTTTGCCCTTAACGCCGGGTTGGTTCAATCTCCCGCCACTCTCTGGGACGCCTTTAAAGTGGTCATCAGAGGGGAGTGCATAGCCAAGCAACACGGGGTACTAAAAGCTATCCGAGGTGCACTTTCAAGACTTGAATCAGACATTTCCGCCCCCGAGACTCCATTCCAACACTCCAACGACTCCCGGGTCCTGGCCGACATCCGCAGTAAGTTAACAGACTACCAAGAGGAGGCAGCTAGGGAAGTCAAATTCCTAGGCAGAGAGGCGCAGGCGCGTAGATACGGGGAGGGGGACCGTCTGGGTAAGACACTGGCAAGACTGCTCCAGAGACCTCGGGCATCCTCCTACATCGCAAGCTTGGTAGACTCGGAGGGCCAGCGATGCTCCTACACACCCGACCTCATGCGCATCATGGTGGAATTCTTTACCCAGTTGTATTCCGCTTCCCGGGCGGTCTCCGCCTCCGAGCAGCAGGCATACTTTGATGCCATCGAATTAGTTTGGCTTTCCAACTCACATCGCGATTTTCTGGATTCTCCTATCACTGCCGATGAGGTGCGACAGGCTATTGCTGGCCTTGCTCCCGACAAGGCCCCTGTCCTGGATGGACTAACCGCCTCCTTATATAAGGAATATTCCGACCTTTTGATCCCTCGACTGCTGGAGGTCTACCAGGACTCATTGGAGGTGGGCTCCCTGCCGCCCTCAATGCGCGAGGCCGTAATCTTCATGCTTCTCAAACCCGATAAGGCCGCTGACCAATGCGATTCTTACAGGCCCCTCTCACTCATTAACATCGATAATAAGATTTTCGCGAAGGTGCTTGCGAATAGGTTGCAACTCCTGCTACCAGTGATGATCAGGCCTGATCATTCTGGATTTGTACCGGGCCGCTCTACGGCGCACAACCTCCGGACCATGTTCGCAGTAATGCACTATCTGCATCCAAATACGACGGCGCTGGCGGCTCTGCTGGACGCAACCAAAGCGTTCGACACCCTGGAGCTGGGCTTTCTGTTTCCCCTTTTGTCGCGAATGGGTCTTGGCTCCATTTTCCTGGCACAACTCCGCCTCCTATACACAATGCCTGCCGCTCGAATACGGTTGAATGGACACATATCGGACCCCTTCCCGGTTGGCAGGGGAACACGCCAGGGGTGCCCCCTTTCGCCATTACTCTTCGCGATTGCGATGGAGCCTCTTGCTGCACATATCCGACAACATCACGCCAATCGAGGGATAGGGTTCACCACACACAGCTTAACTGTGTCCCTATATGCGGACGACGTCACACTTTGTGATCCAGCCTGAGCAGAATCTATCCCCTCTAATTCGTGAACTCGTCCGCTTCGGGGGACTCTCTGGTGTCCAGATTAACTGGACCAAATCAATACTTTTCCCTTTAACGGACGCCACAGTTCCGTTTCCCACAGAATACCCACTCCAGTGGGCACAGGGGCCAATCAAATATTTGGGAATATACATTAGTAGGGACCTAACCGAGCTATGGCAGGCCAATTTTGGCAGAGCGATGGATTGGCTGGAGGAGCGTATTCTCAGGTGGTCAAAACTCCCTCTGTCCCTGGCGGGCCGGATCGCCATTGCGAAGATGGTCGTCCTACCCAAGTTTCTCTATTTATTCATCAACATTCCCACTCCACTCACGCAAGCCTTTTTCTACAGACTTCGATCGAACCTTATCACACTGGTGTGGGCCGGGAGGCAGGCCCGGGTAAAATACGAACTACTGACCAGACCACAGCTCCAGGGGGGGATGGGTGCGCCAGATCTACAGCTTTACGCGCTCTGCGCCCAGGCACACTTCCTACACTACTGGACACATCCCACACCATTTTAGCCGCATGTCGCGGTGGAGATTGATGCGGTATCGCCATGGCCTCTGTCACGGCCTTTTTCGCTCCCTATAAAAGGCCTGTCGCCGAAATTGACACTCCACAATGTCTGCGGTGGGCATGGATCGGACTGACGCGATGCACAGGCGTTCCTCTCCTATATGCTCCCTCTGTCCACGTCGCAAAACATCCCCTACTGCCTCCTTTACAGGACGGTGGTGCCTGCGCTCGCGCGGCCAAGCTTGACATGCACACCTTTGCCGATCTCTATCTGGGCGACCACTTTCGCGACCCGCCGAGGGCACCTAGCACGCCACTGGACGTCTTTCTATATTATCAGATGCGAGCGACCTGCAGCGGGCTGTTCCCAACATTTCCAGCGCCACCCACAACCTTAACTGCGTTAGAGCACACTTACACTGCTACCTCACCGCGGAAACTCATCACGGCACTTTATCGCCATATGCAAAATATTCCACCCGCAGCACCACAGCCCGCCCGGATAGCCTGGGAGGAAGATCTAGCCTCTCCACTCACAGATGCGCAGTGGTCATTCTGCTGTAGTCAACTTGAACTACTCTCTCCCTGAACTACCGGCTGCGTCTCATTCATTTCAATTTTCTGCATCGCACCTATCGCACCCCCGTGCTGCTGCACAGGATGGGCCTCTCTCCGGACTCACACTGCACACTCTGTCACGCCGACACAGCAGATTTTCTTCACCTTGCCTGGCTCTGTCAGGCGGTGGCGGCGTACTGGGTGGAGGTCTACCCGGCCTTAGGGACATCACACAGCTACAGTTAACGCCCTCTCTGCTGGTTAGCCTCCTGGGTCACGTGACTCGTTGCACTGTTAATACTTCTCGCCAAACGGAGGATTGCGATGTGCTGGGGCGGTACCCTGGCGCCTAAATTAAAAGACTGGATAAGAGACATTGTCTATTGTCACGAACAGTTGGCAAACTATTGGGAGTTGATGCCTCCGAGATCCCGACCGCGGGACATTTGGGAGCCATTCCTTGGCTATATGCGTCAACAAGATCCGACTCTCACCCCACGAACTAACCCCTAATTGTATGCCCTAACTCCAAGAAACTGCATTATGTCTTAGACCCACGTTCTATGATGTTGTGTAAGCCTGCTATACTAACTGTGTACTTTCGGTGCTATGTACCCAATGAACATGAATGTATGCAAATGCCAACGAATTAAATAAAGTTTAAAAAACGTCCTTTGTAAACAGAGTCTTCATTTAATGAGTTTTAATGAAGGCAGGAAAGCAACAAGATGGTTGTTGAACTGGCTATAGTAAAATTAAATCCGACAACATTTTATTATGTTTAAACATAAATGCCATAAGGCGGTTAAAAAAACTAAAAAAACAGGTGCACAATTGGTTAGTGAGATTGCCTAAAATAAGTCACAAAGTGACCGGGCATCAGTATAAAACTGCCTCAGTTACTAGGTTGGGGTAAAACACAATTCATGTGGTCAGGTGTGTAGGAGCATCGCTGGCCCACCGAGTCAGAGAATGTTGTGGATCATGCCAATATTAAAATGGACACAGAATGCGAATATCGATGCCTCCCCCATATACTTACTTACTTATGCCTACTGCCTCTCCTGGGGTATAGGCCATCAGCCAGGACTCTACAGCAATCTCTGTCCAGGGCTTTTCTTTTATTCCTACTCCAAGTGTAATCCAGCTCCTTGCAGTCCGCCTCAAGGCATCGGCGCCAAGTGTTTTTTGCTTCTCCTCTTTTCCTTTTCTCTTGAGGGTCGCAGGTCAGGGCTTGCCTAGTGGTGTTTAATGCAGGCTTGCGGAGGGTGTGACCTACCCAGCTCTTTTCATGATTTTTATGAGCAGGGAGTTGGAAAGCCTGCTGCCATAGGTCATTGTTGCTGATGATGTTTGGCCAGCAGATTTGGAGGATTTTCCTGTTGATGAAGGTCTGGAATTTGTTGATGGTGATGGTGGTCAATGTTGTCCTCCAAATTATGCTCCATACAGAAGGACCGATTTTACATTAGTGTTAAAAAGCCCGATCTTGGTTTGCAGCGTTAGGTGCTTGGAGCTCCAGATCTGCTTTAGCTGAATGAAGGCAGCCCTTGCTTTGTTGATTCTTGCCTTGACGTTGGCATCTGTGCCGCCCTGCTTGTCTAGGACACTGCCCAGGTAGGTGAAGGCATCAACCTCTTCCAGTGCATCGCCTGCAAGAGTGACTGTAGTTTTGTTGGCCCTGTTAGCCTTCAGGATCTTGGTTTTTTCCCCTGTGGATGTTGAGGTCTAGTTGTGCTGATGTGGCTGCCACATTGTCAGTCTTCACTTGCATCTGCAGCTGGGTATGGGAAAGAAATGCCAGGTCGTCTGCAAAGTCCTGGTCATCGAGCTGCGTCTAAGGTGTCCACGGATCCTATTTCTTCTCTTTGCTGTGGATATCTTCATGATCCAGTCAATGGCCAGGAGGAAGAGGAAAGGCAAGAGCAAACAACCCTAGCGGACTCCTGTCCTCACTTGGGAGGCTTCCATGAGTTGTCCTCCTTGGACTATCTTGCAGGTCATTCCCTCATACGAGATACTGATGATTCTTATGAGTTTATCTGGCACACTGTAGTGGAGGAGTTTCCAAAGGGTCTCTCTGACCACGCTGTTGAATGCCTTCTCATAGTCGATGAAATTGACATAGTGGGGGGTGTTCTATTTCATCGACTGCTCAATGATGATGCGAAAAGTTGCAATCTGATCTGTGTAGGTTCTACCTTTGCGGAAGCCAGATTTCTGGTCTCCCAACTGAGCGTCAACTTGTTCCTACATTTTGTTCAGGATGACTTGGTTGAACACTTTGCCTGAGGTTAATATATATAGAAGCCAAATTCACACGGGTCAGGGGGGAACTTCCCATGCAAGTCAGAATTATGACACTTTTAAGGCCTCCCGCCACTATCATTCATGCAAGTAATCAACCCCAGCATTGTAATTTTAGATTAATTATCCTGCTTCATCGATACCTGCTCTGGATTCGAGCTACAACCACACACTCGATGCATGCTCTTTTCTCTCAACTAATTAAAGAAGACTTTGCAAACTAATCATCTAGTGGTGGTTCCTTTTATCTTTCAGGATATAGAAGTCTTCATCACCACATATTTCTCAGACTAGTCAATAGGCATGACCCTGTGACACTCCATGATATAGGATCTTTGATCTCATCTCCATAGGACCTGCAACGGTCTGCTTGAGTAAAAATCTATATTCTTATTGCTTAAGGCTTTTGACCTTTTGATTTGAAACAACCGTTTACCTCAACAAGAGTGGTAGGACACATTTGCCCATTTTCTACATGCTTGCAATATTGGGTGTTAGAAAAAAATATGGAGGTGTATATGCTGATAGGATCATCAGTTTGTTTCACCCTTCGAATGTGAGAACTGCATAATAACAGTGTCCCCTTTTTTATTCATCCTTTGAGAACTCCAATCCTTCAACCTTTAACTGGCATGCGTGAATGTAAAGTGGTACCTGCTTGTGTTTTGGATGGGAAAGGATCGCCTCTCCATAGAGATATGTTTCATAATTAGGATATCAAACAAGGAGAGGGACTGAGAGGGCTGTTTTACGGGGTCCAGCGTACATGCTAGCTTGCTGGGTGTGTGAGGACTCTAGTTCCGTCTAGGAGGACTAGGAGGTCTAGGAGGACTCCCCTCCTGTGGCCTCCACTTCTGTTATTCCATCCCCTTTGGGGAACTGCGTACCCTCATAATTAGGATAACCATTTTCAGGAATCATGTGACCCCAGATGGCATACTTGATTCGGGTATGCTGACTTTTTCAGTTTAACCAAGGAGCACATTTAGATGTTGTCTGACCAAAACTATGGTGTTATCCTTGTCTGTGCCCTGCCACTGATCTTGGTCATCTAGTTCCATAACCTTTAGTACTTTAGGTCTCTCTTAAGAGAACAAGCAATGGTAAGAACATTTCAGACAGTATAGAAGTAAATGGCTGGCTGCTAGAAAAGCTTAATCCTCTTTTGCGATCATGTCTTATCTTGCATTTCAATTCTAGTGATTCATGGAATTCAGGTCAAATCTTGCAGGACCTACTTGGGAGTGACTGGTGAAGATGTCAAGACATTTTGATGGGCTGCTCCACATGCAATCCTCTGCTTCAAGTCCCCAGTTTCTTCAAGTTTTCAAATCAACTCAATTTTTTACTTTATTCGGATAAAAACATATCCATAAAAGAACAAATCTCATTACAGTACATAAAATGTATAAATCTGAAAGAGACACGTTAGTGATGGATTCCTTACCTTAGAATATCCCCAGGCGTCAGACTGGATCCGGAAAGTTTTTCGTCAGCAGTACCCCTGCACGTCGGTAGGTGGCGTTGTGCGGCTCCGTGTTCGTCGCTGGCGCCGAGATGACGTCACGGAGACTACTTAGGCGCCACCCATGCGCGCTGACGCCAGTTCTTTCTTTTTCCGCGCCAGCAAGCGCAGATCCGATTAGAGCACGTACCTTAGTCACTTTTTGACTAGTTGTTTTTTGGGACTTTTGTCTCTAATTTCTATATTGACTCCTGGTGCCACGTAGGGATGCCTGGTTTTAAAACCTGCGGGGCCTGCCGCCGTACGATGTCGGTGGCCGACCCCCATGGCGTCTGTCTCTACTGTCTAGAGCGCGACCATGACTCCCGGTCATGTTCCGACTGTCTGGCCATGGCTCCGAAGGCTTTGCGGGAGCGGTCCCGAAAGCTGCTAGAGGCCCGGCAGTTGTCTCCGCGACGTTCCAGATCCAGGGGTCGCTCAAGGGACCGACCGCGGAGTCGCCATCATCGCTCCTCGAGGTCCAAGTCGTCGCCATCGGATTCCGGTAAGCGACGTCATAAAAAGAAGTCGAAGAAGCGCGTACGCTCTCCGACCTCCCCTCGTCGGTCTTCTGACGCGGACGAGGGGACACGGGGTCTTTCCCCCGCGGCTCCGTTGGAGCCTGTCAGTCCCGCGGCCTACCCGCCATACCCGGGTCCGTCGGCGACTCCGGCCCAGGTGCAAGAGTTTCTTGCAGCCATGGACCGCCTGTTTGGGCCTAGGGCTCCCGCCGGTGCACCTTCGGGCCCCGCGGTCCCTTTTGGGGGCCCTTGGTTGCCGCCGGCGGCTCCTGCCCCGGCGCCCCAAGGTCCTCCGCCAGCGGCTCCGGCCCCGGCGCCCCAAGGTCCTCCGCCAGCGGCTCCGGCCCCGTAGGGTCCTTCGCCGGCGGCCCCGGCGCCGCAGGGTGCTCCGTCGGCGGCTCCGGCCCCGGCGCCCCCTGCGGCTCCCTTCCCGGTGCCGCCCTGGGTGCCGTTCGGACCACCTCCGCCCTTGCCCGCGTTTCCAGCTTGGAACCCGGATTGGGCCTTGGAGCTAGAGCGGCGCCGATTGGTGCCGTTCCCGGCGCCGGTGGAGCATTTCTTTTCCCCTGTGCCTCCCTCACCGTTGCAGCCTGTGCCTCGGGCTGTTGGGGACGAGGAGGACTGGGAGGGGTCGGAGGACCCTCTTGCACGGCAGTGTGAGTCCGAACAGGAATGGGCAGAAGACTCAGAGGATGCCAGTGGCCTTGACCTCTCCTCTGAGCCTGGGTTTGTGTCTCCTCCCACTCTCATTGAGGAAGGCGCCACCTACACTGTGGTGCTCCGTAGAGCAGCTGAACCTCTTGGACTTGAGCTGCCTACTGTTGCCCTCCAAACTAACCTCCTTACTGAGGTGCTTCAGCCTACAGCAGGTTCTGTGGAACCTCTACTCCCGTTCAATGAGGCCTTAAAGGATGTTTTGCTCGGTACCTGGTCTAGGCCAGCCACAGGGGCCCCTGTGGATAAAAATGTGGCCAGACGTCATCGTCCGGCACCGGGTGACCCTGCCTTTCTGACAACTCATCCGACACCGGAGAGCCTGGTCATTCAGGCTTCCACTTCCCAAACAGCATTCCCTACCGCTCCGCCAGATAAGGAATCCAAAAAGCTGGAGCAGCTTGGCAAAAGGTTGTTTTCCTCTGCCAGCCTGGGGCTGCGGTCAGTCAACACCACATGCCTCTTGGGCCGCTATTCTCACGCTGTGTGGGACACGGTGGCGCAAACTCTGCCCCAGTGCCCCGAAGAGGTTCGGGCTGTGCTTTCCCAAGCTGTTGCAGAGGGGAAGGATGCCGCGAAGTTCGCCATTCAGTGTGGGTTGGACACCCCGGACTCCTTGGGAAGAACAATTTCCACCACAGTGGCCTTGCGGCGACATGCCTGGCTGCGGTCCACGGGGTTTTCGGGGATGTCCAGAGTTCCCTCATGGACATGCCTTTTGACGGTACTCGCCTTTTGGCGATAAGGCAGACAGTGCGCTGGAGCGTTTTAAGGACTCTCGGGCTACAGCCAAGTCCTTGGGTCTCTCCACCTCCCGCCCAGCCACTTCTACTTTTCGTTCCTTTCGTGGCCGCGGCAGGGGCGCCTCTACACGTCCGTTCCAAAGGCCTGCGCAGAACCAGCCTCAGCGTGGCCGCGGGCGTGGTGGCCGCCGTGGTGGCACAGGGGGCCAACGTGCGGGACAGCCCACCTCCGCTCCTGCAGCATCCGCCTCAAAGCCTTCCTAGTCTGCGCTTTGGGGTGCACCCCACGCCGTGGGTGGCAGGATTCATCATCACCTCCCCCACTGGCGCTCTGTCACTTCGGACAGCTGGGTGCTCCAAATCATCCGAAGGGGCTATTCCCTTCCCTTCGAGTCTGCCCCCCGTCCATGCCACCTGAGTTCCACCGCAGTTCGGGGGATCACTTAGCGCTTCTCCAACAGGAAGTCACGGCCCTCTTGGCCAAGGGGGCCATCGAGCGCGTTCCTGGGCCAGAAGTAGGACATGGATGTTATTCCCACTACTTTCTGGTCCCCAAGAAGCACAAGGGGGGTTTGCGCCCCATCTTGGACCTCCGGAACGTCAATCGCTTCCTCCAGAAGGAGAAGTTCAAGATGTTGACTCTGGCTCAGGTCTTGGCTGCCCTCGACCCTGGAGACTGGATGGTAGCGTTGGACTTGCAGGACGCATATTTTCACATTCCCGTCCTGCCGGCCCATCGGCGTTACCTGCGATTCACGGTAGGCCAGGAGCATTTTCAGTTTCCCATGCTCCCTTTCGGCCTTACCAGCGCCCTTCGGGTGTTCACAAAAGTGATGGCGGTGGTCGCAGCTCATCTGCGCAGGTCAGGGGTGTCAGTCTTCCCCTACCTCGACGACTGGTTGTTGAAGGCGGGCTCGCCCCAGGCAGTCGTCTCCCATTTTCAGACTACGGCCGACCTCCTGCAGTTCTCCATCAACGTGCCGAAGTCGCACCTGAGTCCTTCTCAGAAGCTCCCCTTCATCGGAGCGGTTCTGGATTCGATGCAGTTTCTCTCGTTCTATCTAAAGCGCACACAACAGTTCCGGGTGGATGACCAGCTCTTTGTTGGCTACGTGGGCGCCAAAAAAGGTCGGGCCGTGCACAAACGCACCATCTCTCTATGGGTTGTTTTGTGCATCAAAGCGTGTTACTCCTTGGCTAAAAAGGAGCCTCCTGTGGGACTGCGTGCCCATTCTACCAGGGCAACAGCAGCCACTACTGCCTTGGGACGCAGCGTTCCATTGCAGGATATTTGTCAGGCAGCCACGTGGGCCTCGCTGCACACATTTACCAAGCATTACTGCCTTGACAGTCAAGTCCGGAGAGACGGCTTCTTTGGCCGTTCTGTTCTCCGTGACTTTCTGGTGTAATCTATTCGCAGACCCACCACCGGGGTTGGTATTGCTGGGGTATCTATTCTAAGGTAAGGAATCTATCACTAATGTGTCTCTTTCAGATGCACAAGTTACTACTTGTGTAACGATATATCTGTAAGAGACATTAGTTAGTGATAGATTCCTTACCGCCCCTCCCATCCTCCCCGTTCTGCGAACTGATTCTAGGGTTAAGGTCATCCCTTTCAGGGCCCTAGTTTCATGGCACCAGTGGTCAGTTTCTTGCATGGCTCTGCGTTCCTGGCGCGGAAAGTCGTGTACAGAACTGACGTCAGCGCGCATGGGTGGCGCCTAAGTAGTCTCCGTGACGTCATCTCGGCGCCTACGACGCCAGCGACGAACGCGGAGCCGCACGACGCCACCTACCGACGCGCAGGGGTACTGCTGACGAAAAACTTTCCGGATCCAGTCTGACGCCTGGGGATATTCTAAGGTAAGGAATCTATCACTAACTAATGTCTCTTACAGATATATCGTTACACAAGTAGTAACTTGTGCATTCATAATAATCAGATATAAAAACAGATACGATAAAACATTGTTCATAAAGTGCATATCGTATTGCGGGCACGCACAGCAGTTTTCAAGAAAGTGTCTACACAAAAGACCAGTTCATCTTCTTCCAAACTGAGAATAGTCCTATATGCGGCTTCAAGGTGAACAGGTGGATATTTTTGAAAAAAGGTATTAAAAGCCATTTAGCATACTTTATATAAAACTTACAGAAGAATAAAAAGTGTAGTGTAGTTTGCCCGCTCTGGCCGTCACACGGGCATGGCAAAAGATCAGGGTTGGCATGAAAACCAAGAGGGAAACAGAGTAAAAATGTCACTGTGCCACCTCTTAGACGGAAGAGGAGTCCCCTCTCCCAGTGGCCTATGGGTTTGTGAGATAACTGGGCAGCTGATAATAAGTATTCTCAATTGGCATAAAAGTGGCTACGGTTGGTTTCCTAGACTCCCTATCAAATCTTGCCTTACCATAATGCATATAGAGTGCCGTCCGGACATCTTTTTTGCTTACGGTATCTATCTCATTTGGACTTATAAAAATGTGTTCATAATTAACCCTGCTTAGGCTCAATCTCACCTCTGATAGCCACGGAATATCCATTCCCTTTTCACACTTGAGGCAATCTCCTATGATCTCTCTTGTGAGGGATGCCGCTGGGTTTTTCCAAATGGCTAGCCAAAATAGAGCAGGGAAGGCCTTTAAATAGTCTTCAATATAATGTAATTTTAATTCACTGTGGCAAACATATTGGGACGTGGAGATGGGGGCACCTAAAAGTTTCCGACAAAACCTATTTTCCTCACGCTGGATACTACAACTCCTTGAGAAGCCCCATACCTCCGCACCATAGGTTGCCGTAGGTATGCATTGGGATTTAAAAAAAAATTAAAATAGCTAAAACAGCCCCCATCCTCCTAGGTTGGGGGAGACTAAGAACCGAGTTAATAGCTTTGGAAAACGTATTCCTACAGTATGCCTGTGGTCAGACCAAGAGCCATTAGCAGCAAAGACCAACCCCAGATAGGGAAACGTGCTAGTGCATTGTAAACTTTGATTACCCACGGAGATGGAGTTTAAAAGGTGCTTCCTCTGCCCGCAAGCCATTATGAAAGATTTTTTAAAGTTAGTGCATAGATCTAAACTGGCCATAAAACCAACAAAACCTCGCACTAAAAGACGTAAAGCATTAGGTGTACGGCCCATTAATACTGCGTTGTCAGCGTATAATAGGGCGGGGAGTGTATTACCATTAACTCTAGGGACATCCTTAGTGAGCTCTGTCAATGATTTGTGTAGATTGTTAATATATATATTAAAAAGTAGAGGGGCCAGAACACATCCCTGCCTGACCCCTCTACAAATTCTGATGTAATTAGAGACCTCCCCACCGCTGTTGATCCTAACCCGGGCTTTCAAATCCTTGTGCAAATATGCTAAAAAGTGTACTAAAACCTCGTCTAACCCGTATTCTAGTAAAATGGACCATAATCGTCACCGATTAACATAATCAAAAGCTGACGTCAGGTCCATAAAAGCCAAATATATTGGTGACTGCTGTGCAATGGTATATTTCCCAATTATTAGATTGAGATTTAAACATTGTTCGATAGTGCCTACTTTACTCCTAAAACCTAGTTGACATGGTTGTAAAATAAAATTGTCTTCAGTCCAAGTTTTAATCTTGTTATATAAAACCCTCCCTAAGATTTTCAGAGTGTTATCAATTAGGGAGATAGGTCTGTAACAGCTAGGTTGGGAACGGTCACCCTTTTAAAAAATTGGAACAATAATACTAGTTGACCAGGTACTTGGCAGCGGGGCATTAGTTAAGTTATTAAAAACATTTAGCAGAAGCGGGACCCAAAAATCGGGTTTATGCTTAATGAGATCAATGGGTAGCCCATCAGGGCCGGGGACTTTATTGCCTAGGCTCTGGTGTATAGCTTCCTCCACTTCAGGTAGGGATATTAATATCCCTGTAGGGGCTCGGAGCTCAAACGGATCTTCATCGGAAGTGGGGGCTGTATATATCATGGAAAAGTGAGCCTCCCAAGCCTTTCTAGTTATATTACAGCTGATCAGTGTTAATGATTGTCCCATCGTTCTCACTGTCTTTAACTGCAGCCCAAACATTTTCCCGTTCTTTAAACTAGTGTCACTGGCAAGAGCATCCCATCTTTCGTTTAATAATTCTTCCTTCCTATGGGAAATAACCAGCTTATACTTCTGTCTGAGTGACTTAATTAAGAGGTGACACCTTGAGTTAGTTGATGGGGCCTTACGTAGCTTTCTATTAATCGTTGAACACTCACTATTGAACCATCTAGGTCCGTGCTGTGTGACGACAGCAGGTTTTGATAATGCAGATTTTATAGCCTCCAAAAATTTAGCAAATGCACTAATTACCTTGGGATTGGGTTCCCTTGCTAACACACAGGAATCGACAAGTCCCAAATTATCTCTAACCACCTTATGAAACAAATCAGCGCTATTAACCCCTCCCCACACTAATCTTAATTTGTCTGTTGGAGGTACCAAACTCCTGGCGCCACATTCTGTTTTGTACATCGGCCTAGGGGACAATCTCAGCACTACTTTGATCGGGTTGTAATCGCCGTGATGTGTGGGAACAACCTCAGCTTTCAATAAAAAGGGTGGGAGAAATGAAGATATAATTAATGGTGGTAGCGCTGCCCCTTCCTTTAAATGTTGGATCGGGTAAGTTGTTATGATTAGTTACAGCTTCAATGTCTATAACATTGCTCAGGGCATGATTTTGCAAATGTTCCTTTAACTCCACACCCCTGTGACAGATATGTCTTCTACTGCTTGGCCTTAAAACAGCAGTATCTTCACTGGGGAGCTTAGCATTAAAATCCTCCCCCCCCAAACGGATGCCAGCTTTTTTGTCAGAGCCGTTACAGTTCTCTAAGGTGGTGACAAAGTCAAATAAATTAATAAAATTTGTATTAGGAGAGCTGTGAAAGTCATTATTATAGAAATTAAGTAGATAAATGGATACCCCCCTTTTATATAACAAAGCTTGAAATTTGTCACTTTGAGTGTGTAAAACCTTAGCACTACCCCTTGCGGCGATGTTCACCCAGATTGAAAGGCCACCAGAAGGTCGACCAGATTTTTGAATTGGGGCCACAACATTAAAACATTCAAACCCTTCAAGATATATATCTTTGGTGGCCCAAGTTTCTTGGAACATCAGAATGTCCTGCTGTCTAACCAATTCTAGCCAGTCTGCTAGATCTATTTATGATTGTAGGTCAGCAACATTCCAGCTAAGTATATTCAAATCTAAGTTATCACAGGCCTTAGGGGTAGATATAGCAGCATAATCGTGTGTCTCAATTGTATGTTGAGGGCCTTGTGGGTATATGATCGACCCCGTCAATCTCAGGAGGTAATGATAGTCAATCCTGGGTATCCAAATTGGACAGTACTAAAAATTTGTTTTGGATAGCTGGAAAAGCAGGCTCATTTAAAGGGCATCTGGGGGTTAGTTTATAAAAGTAGCCCAATGGTAGAGACCAAATGTTTGACGGGTTGATAGTTGTAATCTCCTGACTTCTCAACAATGACCTTACCATAGATGGTCTGCGAAAGTTGATAACAATACAGTCCCCTTCAATGTTCTTGGGTGAGTCACCTACCCACCCCACTCTCCGTACCATTATTATCTCTTTCGCGTTTAACACGTTGAACCCCTTATTCTTAGACAACCAATCCGCACATTTATTGCGCAATTGATCCCAGATTTCCCTCTGTTCCTTCTTGAGGGCTGGTACCACTGCCAGCACCAAATCGTAAGGGCTGGCTGCCGGCGGCAGTCCCAGCACATCTGTATTAGGCCTAGAATGGATCCTACTCGGTGGGTCAGGTGTAATAATGCTAGATGTGCCCAAATTCAGTCGATCACCAACGGATCTATTAGTAGGTTCAAGTATAGATGCAGGGGGCACAAATAAGTCAATCCCAACTGAGGTTGATGGGCCGTTGTTGGAAAAAAGAGGTTTCGGTGCTGTATTAGCCTTCGTGAGGAGGCACTCCCTCAATTGGGTGCATGTTTTACAAGATGACACAGCTGGGGGGTCAGCAGACGGGCATGTAACAGTAAAGGGAGGGTTGACTTTGGATGAAACATTGGATGATGGAGTAGACGCCCGCCCTGGGACAACGTTAGTTTGGACTATCTCTCCACGTTGTGTGAGTTTGTTCATTACGGTGTCCAAATGATCCAAACGCTTCCATAGAGATGTAAATTTCATTTCTATTATAACAGTAATCCGTGAACATACGGTATTAATGAAAGCATCCCCAAGATCTAGTGCAGCTGATGCAACTTCCGTCTGAGTGCAAATTGAATGGCTAGAGTTCCTACTCGACGGTGGTTCCGAAATACTAGCACTAGATGGTGATTGCATCCAGGAGGACAAGCAGCTGCGGGTAGAGCTAATATGTGGGGGCCGTTTCCTTTTGGTGCAGACAGGCTTCCCAGGCTTCCTTTTGCGTTTTGTAGCCAATGCTGCTGCAGCTGTTGGGGTACCCATACTTGCCTGTGTCTCAGGTGTATCATGTCCATGGGCACCAGGAGTGCTCCCACTAGGAAGCGAAACATTGTTAGAGCCAGCTGACTGATGCACTGGGGCACAAGGTGTGATGGTGGATGCCGGGTCAACTGATACCCCTCCAATTGCAAAATCAGTCTGTACTGCCTCACTTCCCAGGGACAATCTGCCCTCTGTAAGTTCTATCTCAGTGGACACGATACTGACCACCCTCTCCAGCATGCTGTCGAGCGTAATAGCGGAGCGCACAGGTGGTAGGCCAGTACGTTTCCCCATTGCAGGTATTTAGACAAGCTATTGCCAATACAGGTATCACGGGTATACACTCACCTCATACCACTAAGCCAGCACCCCTATAGCGCTTGAAAGAGAGTGGGCCCAGCTCAGCCTCTCCCGGCCACTGCCAGGCGCAGACGGGCCCACTCTTAGCCCGGTCTTTACCCGGGCACATCCCACGCTGTGGGGGTTGAGGCAGCGCTTTGTAGCGCGATGGCGGATGCCTCCCCCTCTCAGCAGGTGTTGGCGGTCAGGAGTGGAGCCAGGTGAGTCCTGGGACAGCGAGTCCCACCAGGGCAGAGTCAGGAGAAGCAGGACAGCAGACCTTCAGGTTTTAAACAGGCCGGGCAAAATGTAAATCTTGCCGGTGTAATTAGTGTAATTTCGTGTTACAAGAATCTCCCAAAATTATGCCATGTCACATAATTATGCATTTTCAAGAATACATTTCACGCTAAAATGTAATGCTAAATGACAGATTTTCTTTTGTGTAATTCCACATAATTTTGCGTAATTACCCTGAAATTTTGCATAATTATGCAAAAGCAAATGACACAAAATTCTCACTCCCCAATTTTTAAACTGTATTATTTTTCTGCTGCCTTATAATTTTTTTGACCTTAAGTGACATTAAACTGGTGACATGGAAAAATGTGTTTCTGATTGCAGTCATATCAGCAAGAAGAACAAGCACGTTTTAGTCCACCTCCTTTGGCGAGCGTCACACCGTTTTTTGTGTGCTCATCCTTCCTTTCCTCTGAAAGTTTTGCTGGAATTTCACCAATACCAGGAAATGTTCCTTTTTTCTGCATCCTTCTGAACAGGAATGTGCCCTTCTTGAACTGAATTTTACTGGGATCATCAGACATTATTTGGATCACATAAAGGCCTACAGATCATGGGAGGGTCCTTTTGTAATGGACCATGATCCTTCTACTAATAAGCAGTTCTTCAAGACCTCTGTTGCTGCTTGAACTGACTTCAGCATAACCAGTATATCTATGGCAGGCACAAGAAATGACTTCCAGTTTGGTCAGGCCCTGCTCAAGAACTTTTTAAGTGTTATTCGCATTGCCCTTCTGAGTTAGCCTTTGAGATCTTTAGTAGCAAACCCATCTATCTGGAATTTGGTGGAGTATATAACATAGTGAATGTAAGTTGCTTGGCTTTGTAACTCTGGTGCTCAAAGGGTCATCCCAGCTCCAGGGCAAAGTCCGATTCTAGTACAAATCCTTTTCTGAGGCAGACTCAAGATTACAATTCCGGTACAAATAGTTCACCTTGCAGATGTTTGCCCACATAGTTTGTGGCAGGTGAAACCTGGCACAAGTGGTGTGAGAGTGAGTGCATGCTATTAGAACTCTAACCTCATTCTGAGGCCTGAATCTTTGAATAGTGCACTAATTGCACACCCTGTAAATGCAGCGTCTGGGGGTTTTCAGTATTTATTGTGCATGCAGTTACCGCTAGTGATTGCACAGGAGCTAGTGTGACACTGCCCCCCTCCAACGCCTTTATGCCCTCTTTTCCTTGGATGCCTCGTCTGCCATCCACAGACACTGTCACATACAGCATACCTTTGGTGTAGGTAGAGAAAGTGAACTGAGGTACAGGGAAAGGAAGTTGGCATATTGGGTGTTGGAAGGACTGGAGGTTCATCTTGGCTTTCAAATTACTTTTCCATCTTGTTATGTAAAACTTTCTCTGTCCTCCTTCAATGGTCCGAATGTTCCATCAGTCTGAGGAAAGAGGAAGTTAAGGGTCGTATACAAGGGTCACTTGTATTAATCAGTCAGTCTCTTGTTTTGGATTGGTTTCATATGTTAATTTGGGAAACATGCAATCTAAATTTGGTGGAATATGGGCCTTGTATTTTCTCGTAATATTTGCAGTATTTAAAATAAAGTGTGAATTGAAGGCTGCCCTTGAAGGGACCTTCTCCAGAAGAAGATCCAATTGTATAGTGTTTTTTGGACAAAAGGTTGAAAGAGATCCTCTTTCACCCGCACCAAAGCAGCAACCATAGGTTTCATCAAGTTCATTTCTTGAACCTGCTACAAGGTCCAGTGTATACGCTAAACACCACTATCTGGTTTCTTACTTAACGTGGTTTCACTTAGGTGACATGCAAGCGCTCCTGATGTTGACTATCTCACCTGAGGCCAGGTCAAATGTCAGTTGGCAAAGGAATCTTCAGGTTTAATTTTTATTGTGTTTGTTATGTATGGTCTAGTGCCTTCCTTGATGAACTACTGAATGCTTTGGGCCAACCTCTTTTGCCTTCAAACAGACATGCGTTCTGGAATAGTACTCTGTGATCCAGGCTAGCATCATGAAATGTCACACCACCTTACAGTTAAAAATCTGTAGGAGGTTCTGCTTTCTTGGTACAAGTCAGTAAGCTCTGGATCTTGTTGCCAGCCAAGATTCGAATCATCCAGGACCATTCAAATTTCAGAAGTGAGGTGAAAACATGGTCGTTCCCAAGATAATTACATCAGCTGCTCACCCTGGGATAGTACAGAGAACGATAACCCTTTTAGTAGTGTAAGCAGGGTTCAAAGCTATTTAACAGGCCCAACCAGCCATTGGCATGCAACCTTGTCAATCAAATCTTTAAATCAGCAATTTGCTTCTTTTGCGTAGTAACCTTCCATTGGTTTGCAAAATTGTGTGATATATCTTGGGTCAGCCCATAAGTGTATTTTGGTGTCACTGGTTTTCTATCGGCTGTTTAGGGTGTGTCCTTGCGCCTCCTTTGGAATGCATGAGACTATTTCACCGTCTTTGAGTGGGTTAACAGCACTCACGACAGAGAGCTGACTATAGCATCTGACAAATGGATGTTGCAGAAAAAAGGGTTGCTTTATTTTCTGCAGCATCCTTTTTTCATATGTTTTTGCTACAAATCACTCCCCAGGGCTTCTGCTTTGATCGCTGACCAATTATAAACATGGTTGCCAACTTGTAACAGTAGTCCTAGTATTTTATTATTTTTTACCATTCCAAGATAATCCCAGTCTATATAATAACTCTGCGCAGCACAGCTGCCCTTGAGGGTGACTGCTCACACAAAGCCATCTGAAAAATAGATGCTACTAAAAAGGAAAGCAGCCTTTTTTTATAGCTTCTATTTTGCTGAGGTTTTTGCCAGTACACAAACAAGGATTGGTAAAGCTAACCGTATTCTTCACAAATGCCAAACCTATTGGCTTTCCCAGTGGTTGTTTTACATGGATAGGGATATTATATTTAACATCCTCTAGCCCTTCCACAGCGATGCAGCTCTGCTATTATATTTTGATGATGAATGTCTTTATGTTGGATGAGTCGATTGAAATGGAGATGTTACCTTAATTTTGAGACACTATAATGATAAAGCTTCAAGATTTATTCAATTATCAGTGAATCTACTGCACACCATTTTCCCTTCTCTCCTACTTCCTGTTATCGAGAGGGTAAAAACATATTGTATACCATTTTTGTTAGGTTGGCTATCTCTTTAAAGGAGAGACCAGCTTTACGCATCTTATCTTTCTCAAGTCCTTCTCCTGCTGTTCCTGGACATCTCAGTGGGGTCCCTTTTCTATTCACAGGTCACACCCTGGCTGATTACCTCATAGCAGTGACTGCCCTGAGAATGCACATTCCCCACTCCCCCTCTAACCTGAATCACCTATGCCATACCCAAATTGCAGGTGAAAGACGAAAAGAAGAGGCGTGGCTGAGTGTGAGGATAAGTGGTAAAAAAAGAAATGGTGGGAGACTAATGAAGGGACAAGAATATTTCTGGAGAGAATGCTTAGGCGCCGGTGACCTGGAATAAAACCAAAATACCAAATGCAGTTCACTAGGTCAGCAGTGATATGTGCGCCCCTCTGAACCCCGGTGCCCAGCACGCCTATGTATGTATGTATGTTACACACCTCTAAATAAGAGTCTATAGTGCGCATATATATCTTGGAGAGCTGTGTATCCGTGTAAATGAATGACAGTAGTAGAGTTATGTGGATGTGGCTAGATATCTGTGTGGCAAGGTTGGAGCGTCCCCAAGAAGGATGTGAGGAAAAAAACTGGAACGTTTTTGTGTGCATGTGACAGTTGTAAATTGGTGCATATATGGGCTGTGCATGCATGATTTGGAGAAATCAGTGTGTGTAAAAGAACAAGAATGGTAGAGTCTTGTCAGGGTGGTGTAGAGGTTGTGAGTGTGTACACGTGTTGTGTTTGGCTTGTGTGCAGTGTGTTTAGGAGAATTCGAATCTCAAAGAGCCATGTGTGTGGCAGTGTAGAGGTATGTTTATATGCAAGAGGGTGACTAGAAAGCTGTGTATATGAGTGTATGTGCATATGAGCTGGTACAGTGAGGTGTGTGCTCTGTATGTGTGTGAGAGCCTGCAGTGTTTATAGGAGGTGCGGATAAAAGGGTTCTCTGAGCAGCAGCATCAGGAGGAGGAGGTGGTGGGAGATTCTAACTGATCGTACGTGGTACAAGGCCCCCTTGTTCACACTCCTGGCATACACTACTACTATGGCTCTAGCTTTCTGCTCTGTATCTTATTTTATATCACTCACTCTGGGAGTTCCCAACGATCCAGAAGTTCTTAAAGTGCCTTTCTTTTGAAAGGAAACCTCCCTGTTCTTAATACCCACCCCTGCCTCACCAACAATCCCCCACAGTTAGGATCGCCTCCTTTGTCACGAAAAATATACTGACCATTTTTTTGTGTTTTGGGCTTTTGAAAGGTCCAGGAAGTGGTGCTTGAATAAGAGTTTGTGTAAAATTCTCTGCATTCTTATTTAACACTGCATTTCTGCCACCAGTTGCTTTGAAAATATTTAGGAATAGTCTAATCAGCTTTAAAGCTGTTTTGGCTATATTTCATCTTGCATTTTTTGCTTTCAGTTCATGTTTAACATGGAGGAAAATACTGGATTTTAATGATTTATTTACATTATTTTTGTATACCTGTCTTGGCATGCATATGCTGGTGAGTTTGGTAAACTACTGGTCAGATGGCAACCCTATCCACAATAAAGATTGTATTGTATTATAGCATGTTTATAACATTTACTACCCCATGTGGGGTGCTCAAGTGCTTATTCATTTAGTTAGAATACTACATGTGGCATTGGAAAAGGGTTGTCTTTGCTTTAAACCTATGTGGGAAGGGTTACCATATCATGCGTGATGAGTACTGAGGTGTGGTTATCGTTTTAGCGGCATAATGGATGCAGAAGTATGAGAGATAGATGCACATTTTTAATAATTTGTGATTATGTTGTCAGCTCTGATTACCTCTTCTGGCACATTTATTGGTAGGTTATCTTTTAAGTTCTTAACCAGATTTCCTTTGCTGGCTGTGGTAGGAGGCTGTGGTAGAAGGCCATATGGATAAGAGAGAGGTAACATGTGTAAAGAGTGAGGGAGAGTTCAAGATCTGCCTCGATACAGACCTCCTTTAATACTGGAAGAAGAGAATACAAGAAAAAAGTAATAAAATAAAAAATAGCACATCTTCAAATAAAATATACCATTCCTTTCTTATACACAACTTATACACACCATAAAAATTCTGTGAAATATGCGTAATGTACATTTGAAGTCCGAGAAAATGATTTGTGTTCGAATTATTTAGTTAAATACATCTTAAATTTCAATTTGGAATGCAAATAGATAGATCCAGTCACTTTTTCAACTGAGTTATCAGTATATGTACCAAGCCAATAAATAGACCCATTCAATTTACAATTGAAATATCAATAGGTGAGCCTAGCCAGTTAATTTACAGTTGAAATATCAATAGGTGAGCTGAGCCAACTCATGTTTCGCAGTGTCCTGTCACTTCGTCAGGACTCTGTTCTCTAGAGCAGTTTTGAACAAAACAAAAGAAAGGGGGTGGGGAAGACATAAAACAGAAACATAAACAGTTAATATTTACATTAATTATATAGTCAACAGAAAAGTTGTATGTCATTTTTTCTTATCTTATACTTTTTTCCCATTTTTTCCAGAGTTTTTTGCACAATTATCATATTATAACACCACTTCCAAAACCATGATATATAAAGACTCTATTCTTCCTAAAGAAAATGTAGTCATCAGCACCCATGTGCTGGGAGTCGGGTGACCTATGAGGGATGTATTCAGGTGGAATTATGGGTCAGATTCATAGATTATATATTTATGATATGGAATGGACCTGAAAAAGCACTTATTCAATACCATCAGTTCTTAAATGCAAATGATAAAAATGTAGAATTAACAATTGAATATCATAAGGAAACTGTGGAGTTCCTGGAATTGGAATTGTATGTTAAAGATGGAAATCTGTTGAGTCATTCATTTGGGAAAGAAACTCTGAGCAATAGCATTCTCCATTATAGCGCTGGGCCCCACTTGCAAGAGGCCATGATTAGTATAGGGCTGTGGGGGCTTTAATGGTTGGGTCATAGCAGCCCACCCTACTGTGAATGCAGCCCCCTAATTTTCAGCCTACAGAATGACATAATGAGCAGTCTGACCCTGTTGGTTGCCCTTGTTGCTTCATGTAAGCTCTTTTGGTGCCATTCTTCCAAATATTCACCTGCATGAATCTTAAAATGTATTGCAGCCATTCAATCCCGGCAAAGATGTTAAGTCGTTATTTCATAATGAAGTGTTTTAATTACAGTGCTATGAATAAGCGTGAGTTGTTTCCTGTTCTGGATTGTAGATGATTGGAGGGAGAGTCACGGAGCATAAGTTCAACCCCTACCCACCCCGTGCTATCACAACTACTACTGCCCGGAAGCCGTCACTCAGAAAAATCAGCTTTGTCAATGTCAGCAGGGCTTTAAACTGGTGCGATGATGCTTTTATTTTTATTGCAAGCATACATCACAAAACGAAAAAGAAAAAAATAGCACGCCAAAATGTAGCGGCCAAATGCTTGCAATAAAAATCTGAAATTTAAAAAAAATAACTATCGCATATAAATTTAACAGAACAGTACAATGCTGAATCACAGTAACAGTTGGACAGACCACTGAATGAAAAGGTATGATCCAAAGGTCCTCTGTGTATGTAGTCTTCATTTATGAATAATTCTGAGGCTAATGAGACAGCTTAAGCTATATCTCTAGGCCGCACCTAACTGGCTCTGATTGACCTTCCTCCAGTCCAGAGAGACCATGTCTCAGGTCAGCTGGCTTTAACTGGGGTTCCTGCTGGCCAGTAAGCATGTTTTAGAAGCACCGTGAACTTTCTGCATTCTCAGATGTTCGGTTGGGCCGACTCGGTGTCCCAGGTCAGCTGGCTTTGTTTGCGATTGCTTCTGCTGTTCAGGAAGTCTCTATGTTGAGTAAGAATCTTTTTCTTGGAGATCCTGTGTCACATGTACGCCATCCGTTGTCTGAGGTGCAGAGTTTCTGGCTTTGTGTAAACTGACTCACTGATTGATTGACTGGCGATTGTGCCTTCTAGGGTCTACAGCTATGGCTCAAATGAGCAGGTATTGAGGAATTTACAAAACAAAGAGATTGAGTGAAATTTATAGGAAGGGAGGCTGGGTCCACAGAGTGGTATTTTGCCTGAGAAGGCATGCCCACTTCTCTTCCAGGGGATCCTCATCAATAGTCATAAGCACATGAATATTCCCGTCCATGCGCGGGACCCCGGAAACATATAAAACATATATGTGGAAACCATATATGTAGCTATATATATATATATATATATATATATATATATATATATATATATATACACATAATGCAGCCTTCCATAGCAATGCTGAGCAATGTTGTAAGAAATTCTCCTGTATCTTGTATATAAATACATTCCAATAAAGCAGGGAGAAAGAAAACCCATTTGAAAACTGCTTTAATATACAGCAGAAAATCATAATCTTGCAAGGAAGAATGAAAAACATTGTCAGCACATAGGCTGCATTGCAGAAAACCTCAGTGTAGAAAGCTGAAAAGCTAGCCCACAGAAACACACAGCATAAACTGGCACTGTGCCTTTAAGGCAGCCATGACCCCTAGCTTCCCATCATAGCCTCAGGGGTGACAGTTAGGTCAGTTGTTCTTTCCGGCTCCTTCTGTCAGGACCCTGGTTACTTCAGCTCTTACTTTTTTCTGATTTCTGTCAGAAAATACTTCTCTTTTTTTGTCAAAAGCTTTTTACTTCGAAGGTTTTTTGTTGTTGAAGTATATCTCTGCTGTTTTTAAGAGAGTTAAGCATTATTTCATCTTTTTGACTCTTGCCCTGCCTGTGGCAAGAAGAAGGCTAAAACAGACTCCCATCCTGTCTGTATTCTCTGCCTTCCTTCTGATCATAATCCCAAGACCTGTCACCATTGCCAGCTGCTGTCCAAAAGAACTCTTAAGGACAGGAAGAGGATTCGCCTCTATGGACTGGCTGAGAAGAGGAAGTCTCCTTCAAGAGGCAGGTCTCCGATGAAGAAGAGGAAAGAGAGAGCCACTACTCCATCTAGAAGTATGGTTCTAGTCTGCTCTCCATCGGCGTCGGGCTCAACGCCTCAAATACCTTCATCAGCAACGAAAACGTCGACGAGAAAACCATCGACGGCGGGCTCGCCGTCGAGAGAACACCGGTCGTCGACGAAGACTACAGGTACGTCGGATCCTCCGCCGTCGTCAACCCGGCGACGATCGGCGTCGAGGAGTCGCTCTCCGTTGGTGCGGGCTCGCCCAACGTCGAGAAATAGATCTCCGTCGTCGCCGTCAAGTCGGCGTTCGACGTCGAGACATGCTCCGCCGTCGCAAGGTCACCGGCGATCGGCATCGAAGCAGGCATCTCCGTTGCTGTCAACCAGGCGACGGTCAACCTCGAGACGCGCCTTGTCACCAGAGGCAAGGCACTCATCGCCTCCGTCGTCGTCCAAGCAACGTTCGATGTCGAAGGCTCGATCTTCGCCGACGTCGAGGAAAGATCAGTCGTCGAGACCCAGAGTGAAATACACCAGACGTTGTTCGACGTCGAGACGGCGATCTCCGTCGACGGCGAGAAGTGTCCCGATCTCGACTCCACTGACTTCCAGTAGACGGTCAGCGTCGAGAGAGAGATCGAGCAGGCATCAAGAAGCGACGTCGAGAAGGATTTCTCCGTCCATCCGTTCTTCGTTGGGGTCTCCTGCACGCTCAATGTCGAAGGCGAAGTCTGTGGGCTCCAGGGGTTCGACGTCGCACCATACAATGTCGAAACACACGGAGAGGTCGATGTCGAGGAGGCGATCAGGCTCTAGGGACTCACCAGTGATGGTGACGCAGAGCAGGTCGACGTCGACGTCACATCGATCATCAAGACGCCGATCACGCTCCAGAAGTCGCAGAGAGTCCTCTCATTCTATTCGGAGCTCACCCCAGACGATTGCGACGTCACGCAGTTCTTCTGCTCATTTGCCTGAGCTTCCAAGATCACCTCCAAGACGCTCTCCAAGGAGACCGCGATCTCCTTCAATTCATCTTTCGCCCAGATGGCTACAACCTCTCCATCATTGGTAGAAAGAACCCTCGGGTCACGCCCAGCGGCCTACGGACTATTCCAGTCCACTGCACAGATCACCGTTACAACGTCTCGTGCAGGAAGTGGACAGGTCCCCCACCACTCGGACCAGAGAACACAGAGGCAGATCTCCTGAGCGCAGTTCAACTCAGGGTCATCGCAAGAGACGGCGAACACCATCTTGGTCCTCATCTTCGACGCACTCATCCAAAAGGGACTACTCACCTACCATTACGGATAGTCCTCCTTCTAGGGTGTCACCCATCGATGATGTGAACACCTTCCACGATGTTCTTGCCAGAGGAGCACAAAAGCTGGGCATAACCATGTCAACATCCATTATTTTCGAAACCCTCCATCAAAGGTCTGCGACTAGACCATTGCTTCCTTTGGTCCCTGGTATCATTGAGCCGGTAATGGACATCTTCCTCACTCCATCATCGGCTAAAGCAGCTCCGGCTCGGATCCTGAAAAATATAAACCTGCTGCATCAGATCCTCTTTTTCTCAAATCGGATCCGCCACCGGACTCTGTCATTATTGCAGCAGTAAAGAAGACACACGCAGTTGCTTCTTCCTCCTCAGCTCCTCCAGATAAAGAAAGTAGAGCACAGGATTCTTGGGGTAGGAAGGCTTGCGGCTCTGCAGCGTCTTCTCTTCAAGTGTCTAACGCTGCAGCTCTGCTGGGCCATTATGACAGGTCCTTATGGGATTCACTGGAGCGTTTCAAAGACAAACTCCCAAAGGAGGATCAACAGGAGTTCTCTGAGATTCTCCAGGAAGGTGCGCTGGTGGCCAACCAGGTAATCAGCACTGCAGCGGATGGGGCGTCTTTGGCGGCTCACTCTTATGCACATGGCATATGTGCACGAAGATCTTCCTGGTTGCGCCTGACAGCGTTGAAACCGGAGGCGCAGCAACGCATCTTGAATCTTCCGTTTTCTGGCAACTCACTGTTTGGATAACACAGAGGAGGAAAGGGCCAGAATGAAGGCCGAGTTGGACACGTTAAAGGCTGTGGGCCTGGAGAAGAAAAAGGAGTTTAAACGACGCTACAGGCCCTACAATCGTAAAAATTACCAACAGAGGGTTCAAACCCCTCAATGGTCGCAAAACAAACAGTACAAGTCCCAGTTCCAAGGCCGTCGTTCCTCGAGAGGAAGAGGAGGACACCAACAGCAGTCCTCTTCCGCAGCAAAAACTCAAGGGAAGCAATGATTTTCTGCTTCCTCTAACACCGTTGCACACTCCAGTGGGAGGAAGTATCCCAAACTACATTCAAGAGTGCCGCAACATCACCAAAGACCAGTGAGTGCTGAATATACTAAACAATGGGTACGCACTACGCTTTTGCGCGTCCCCAAGAGACATTCCTCCGGTAAAATCCTGTCATCTACACCTAGATCTCCTGCGTCAGGAAGTGTCGACCCTTCTCAGGAAACTGGCCATAGAAGAGGTCCCTCCTGTACAGAGAGGAAAGGGAGTTTACTCAAGATACTTCCTTGTTCAGAAAAAAGACCAGCCGAACAAGTTCAGACCAATTCTAGATCTACGTTCTCTGAACAAGTTCATCAAAAAAGAAAAGTTTCGAATGTTGGCGCTCCATCAAATATTTCCACATCTGAGAAAAGGCGATTGGATGTGTTCGGTAGATCTCCAAGATGCGTATTTTCACATTCCAATCACACCACGGCATCGCAAGTTCCTGCGGTTCATGGTGGGCGCGAAGCATTACCAGTTCAAGGTCTTACCCTTCGGCCTAAAATCTGCCCCGAGGGTATTCACGAAATGCATGGCAGTAGTAGCAGCAGCATTACATCGCCAAGGTCTGTTCGTGTATCCATACCTGGACGACTGGCTGTTGAAGGGATCATCTCCCCACATGGTGCAGGAGCACCTTCACATCTGCCTGGATCTCCTTCAACGCTTAGGCCTGCATGTCAACGTGGACAAATCAGTTTTTCAACCAACTCAATCGCTCCACTATCTGGGCGCCACCCTAAACTCCGACCTCGGAAAAGTGTTTCCTTCGGAGGAGAGATTGTCATCAATGAGAAACAAAAGCAACATCATCCTCCAAGCACATCAACCATCAGTAAGACAAGTGGCTTCTCTGCTGGGGTCGATGGCCTCTTGCATTTTTCTCATACCCAACGCCAGATTGAGAATGAGACCGTTGCAACAAGATCTGGAGGACAAATGGGACCAATCCTCGGGTCAGTGGAACGACCGAATTCTCCTCTCTCTGACGGCGAAGACGTCCATTCTTTGGTGGCTGCAGCCAAAGAACCTTCTGGTGGGAGTCCCATTCCATCAACCTCTGCCAAAACAAACTCTGATCACGGATGCGTCCCTTCAGGGATGGGGAGCGCATCTGGGTCAACTACAAACTCAGGGCAGATGGACCAGCAGGGAGCAGTCCTATCATATCAACATGCTAGAACAGCGGGCGGTTCATTTAGCCCTCAAGGCTTTTCAGCCGTCGATTCAGACTGAGTCGATCCTAATACAAACGGACAATACAACCACCATGTATTACTTGAACAAACAAGGTGGAACACGCTCTCGCCCTCTGTCTCTGGAATCCCAGGCGATCTCGCACTGGCTGCTAGCCAGGAACCTATCGATCACGGCAGTACATCTGCCAGGAGAACAGAACGTGCGAGCAGACGCCCTCAGTCGTCACTTCGAGGAACAAGAAGACTGGGTGCTCAACGACGAAGTGGTGGCGGACATTTTTCATCAATGGGGTCATCCCTTCATCAAACTTTTTACAGACGATCGCAACAGAAAATGCCACGCCTTCGCATCCAGGTTTTACCAACCAGGAACGAGGGGGAATGCTCTTTTGATAGATTGGTCAGGGACGTTTGCATACGCCTTTCCGCCCCTCCCTCTCATTCCGAAGGTGGTGACCAAACTTATCCGATCCAGGATGACAATGATCCTCATAGCACCAGACTGGCCTCGCCAATGGTGGTATCCGGACCTGTTGCAACTCTCGGTCCGCCCGCATCGGAGACTCCCGTGCAGGCCGGACCTTCTGACCAAAATGGGAGGGAAGATTCTACACCCCAGACTTCCCTCGCTCAGCTTGGCAGCATGGCTCCTGAAGTCCTGCAGTACGAACATTTGAACCTCCCTCAGGACTGCATGGACATTTTGAGGGAGTCAAAGAGACCATCCACAAGGACCTCATACTCTTTTAAATGGAAAAGGTTTTACTTGTGGTGTATCCGTAATGGGTGGAGTCCAATTAACGGGGAAGAAGAGGTAATCTTGACGTATCTGCTATACTTGGCCAAATCTGGTTTGAAGTATAAGTCCATAAAAGTGCATTTGGCGGCCATCACGGCATATAGAAAATCACCTAACCAGCCTTCTTTCTTTCAACTTCAGGTGGGCAAGGACTTCCTACAGGGGTTGAAGAAGGTTTATCCTCCTGTCCGACCTCCTTCTCCGCCTTGGGAGTTGAATCTAGTGTTGTCCAAATTGATGGGTCCTCCCTTCGAACCCATTCATAAGGCCACATTACAACACCTTACATGGAAAGTAGCTTTTCTGGTGGCTATTGCATCAGCACGCAGTGAGTGAAATCCAAGCACTCTGTTCTAAGGAACCGTATACGGTTTTCCATCACAATAGGGTGGTTATGCGAACTCACCCTTCCTTCCTACCCAAAGTAGTGTCTGATTTCCATGTAAATCAGATAATTTCTCTCCCCTCTTTCTTTCCCAATCCTGCTACACCAGCGGAAAGGTCTCTTCATTCGTTAGACCTCATGAGGGTTCTCAAATTCTATTTGGAGGGAACAAAATCCATTAGAAAACCTGATCAATTGTTTGTAAACTACGGCTCTGTTAGAACAGGCTTTCCATCTTCTAAAAGATTCATTTCACGATGGATAGTGTCTTGTATAAAGTTGGCCTACCAAATAGCGAACAAGCCTATGTTAACCTCCCCTAAAACTCATTCTACTAGGGGCAAGGCTGCTACAGTTGCATTCTTACACAATGTACCGATGGCCGAGATTTGCAAGGCTGCAACTTGGAAATCGGTCCTTACGTTTACCAGGCACTACTGTCTGGATTCGGACTCCAGAGCGGATACCCAAGTAGGCGAGGCCTCCTTGAGGAATCTGTTCCAATGTTAGCTTGATTGGAGTCTTTATATGCTTTATGGTTACTATGTATCTTGATTGTACTCTGGTTACTTGCCCGCAGGATGAGGGGATGGGCTTGCTATTCTATTCATGTGCTTATGACTATTGATGAGGATCCCCTGGAAGAGAAGGATAAGTTACTTACCTGTAATCCTAGTTCTCTTCCAGGGGTATCCTCATCAAAGTCATAAGCAACCCACCCGCCTCCCCGGGCAAGTGAACAAGATACATGTCTTTTCTTTGTGCTATTGTCTGCGGGTCTCCGCAAAGAACAACTGACCTAACTGTCACCCCTGAGGCATGATGGGAAGCTAGGGGTCATGGCTGCCTTAAAGGCACAGTGCCAGTTTATGCTGTGTGTTTCTGTGGGTTAGCTTTTCAGCTTTCTACACTGAGGTTTTCTGCAATGCAGCCTATGTGCTGACAATGTTTTTCATTCTTCCTTGCAAGATTATGATTTTCTGCTGTATATTAAAGCAGTTTTCAAATGGGTTTTCTTTCTCCCTGCTTTATTGGAATGTATTTATATACAAGATACAGGAGAATTTCTTACAACATTGCTCAGCATTGCCTTGGAAGGCTGCATTATGTGTTTTATATATATATATATATATATATATATATATATATATATATATATATATATATATATATATATATATATATATATATATATATATATATACATATTTACATATATGCTTTCCACATATATGTTTTATATGTTTCCGGGTCCCGCGCATGGGCGGGAATATTCATGTGCTTATGACTTTGATGAGGATACCCCTGGAAGAGAACTAGGATTACAGGTAAGTAACTTATCCTTATGTGCCTACTCTGACATTTAGAGAGACATTATCAAGCGCTGCGGAAGAGGAGTGAAGAGTGTTTAGAGGGGAATAAGGAACAATTATTGACCTCTTAGAGAGTGGGCCTGATCCATGGACAATCCTTTTTGCTAATTGAAAAGATGAATGGAAATAAAGTAAAGATGAGGGAGACCAAGAAGTTATGCTGTAGGGTTTTGAATAATCTTCAAGTTATGGATAGGCTGTGTCACTGGCTCATCTCTCTCATTCCACCTGTCCCAAGTGCTTGAATCTGAGCTAAACACACCTCTGACTGTCTGTGGTTGCTTCTGGCCAAAGAGCTCTTGCATCAGATACCTTTGCCCTGTAATGACAAGGCAATTCCGGTGAGTTTCAATAAGTTTATTATGTATACAAAGGAAAACCCCAAGGACTGCAGCCATTCACCAATCTACCACTGCTGCAACTGTCTGGCCTGTGAATCTCTGCTTCTCACCTTCTAGAATCCGAACATAACCCCTCCAGTGCCAGGTGTGAGTACACAAATCCCCATGCGTAACAAGGTGATTATGAAAATTCCCACGTGCAACAAGCGCAAGTACACAAATCCCAACACGCAACAAGTGCGAGTACACACATCCCCATGAGCAACAAACGCAAGTACACAAATTCCCGCGCGCAACAAGCATGGGTACACAATACCTACCAACACTACAGCCTCCGTCTCAGTTTTCTGCTTCCATAGAGACTGTCTGAGGTTTCTGCTGCTTTTGTGAATCATCCTATACACAAAAAACCCCAAGAACGGTGTTGCAGGAACCTTCCTCAGGAAGGTAAGAGAGACTTTAAGTGTAAGGAAAGTGGGATACACTCTCCCTATGTAAACTGACACAATACAGAAAATATCCGGCACCCGGCTATATCATGCAAGAGATTGAATATCTATCTCCTCTGGATATCATCCTTCTGTGAAAAAACCCAAGTTTTTTTCTTTTTTAGACCCTTTCCTACTCTATTAATGGCATGCTTCATCATTGGGTATCATCCTGGTCCCTAAAAACCAGGATGGGCTCGACCATATTCCAGGGAGCACTTTGGATATTACTTAAGGCAGGGTCTTCGGAGTATTATAAAAATATCTTAAAGAACCAAGGTATTCCTTTAATCGTGGCTGTTTAGGTTTGGTTAAAAACATATTCAGGGTATGGCTATAATGATCCTGTTAGCCTAATAACTGGCTGACCTGTTTCAGACCCAAAATCAAAGGCCTCTTGGATCCAGGGCTTTCATTAGGCAACATACACTGCCCCGGGGTTATTCTCTAGCTCAGTCCTACTGTTTAAAAAGGACAGACAACATACAATGCACTCATGCATGCACCAGCAGTGTTTACTCACCCAGGTTGCTGCAAATTAGTCTAGATTCCTACATTGGAGACAAAACATCTATCTTACAAATGGTAGCAGGACTGTGACATGCATCATATAGCACCAAAATGTGTAGCACTCGTGGCACTCTAGTTGCATCACACTCTGTGTTGGACAAACACAACTCAAGTCAAAACATTCCATGCTTCACGTTGTTCCCGCTCCCCGTCTTCCTCATCCACCAAGCGGCGGAAGCATCATAAGAAGAGGAAGAAACACTCACAAGGTAAGTCGCCCAGACGCTCTCTGACTCCCACAAAACAGTGTTTTTGGTTTCCATTACATCCGCTGTAAGGGTTAGTGAGTTGCAGGCCCTTCGCTGTAGCCCCCCATTTACTACATTCTTCTCAGACAAGTTGATGTTGCGAACCGGGGCTGCTTTCCTTCCTAAGGTGGCCACTCTCTTCCACCTTGCCCAGGTCATTACCCTTCCGGCCTTTTACCCGTTACCTCATCCAGCGAAGGAGGAAGAACGGTTGCATCAGTTGGATCCAAGGCGGGCAGGTAATTACTACCTGGAGCGCACCAAGAGATACTGGTCAAATGATCAGCTCTTCGTGGGCTATAGTGGAACCAAGAAGGGAAAGGCAGTCCAGAACCCTATTCCATTGGATCATCCTCTGCATTAAGATCTGCTATGCTCTAGAAAGAAGGAGCCACCTGAAGGGATCAGGGCCCATTCCACCAGGGCCAAGCACTACTTCTGCTGTAGCTTTGGATGTCCTGATTGTAGATATTTGCAAGGGTGCGACTTGGACTTCCCTGCATACCTTTGCTAAGCATTGTTATCTTGATGCAGAAGTGCGCAGAGACGTACTCTTCACTAGGTCTTACAGTATATTTTGGTCTAACATCATCCATCTACCCTCCTTCTAGGCACAGTATTGCTGTGAAATCTGTTCTACAGGTGAGGAATCTGCAGGCAGAAGTATCTATCAGAAGAAAAATGTACTACCTGCTGTAACAATCTTTCTGGTGAATATTTGGTCTACCTGAAGATTCATCACCGACCTGCCTGCCTTGCCGTGTGATGGATGACTATAGGGAAAGTGCAGTTTCTCACGATTTTAATCTCCCTCTTGCCTCGAAGGCTTGGAAAAATGGAGAGAAACGGATGTTAGTGCACCAGGGCAGGCGCATTATGGCCTCAGAAGCAGCGCCTGACATCACTTCTGGTGCCAACTGAGTCCAGTGCCCTCTACCAGTGTCATCGTGTCTTTGAAGTTTTCCAGATCCAATCTGACACCTGGGGGTTGTTCTCTAAGTGAGGAATCTGCAGGTAGATATAGTATCCATATCCACCAGAAAGATTGTTATCAAAGGTAAGTAACTTTTTTTTCTATGCTTCAGCCCAGGTGTGAGGCAGCACAGTGTCTAAATCACACAGAGGTGCTTATGTAAGATTCAATTACGAATACTGAAGCTCACACGCATGGCCCGAGGGTGTCCTGCATAAGAATCAAACAAGATATTTGAGGGGTACCTCACCCACAACTTCTTGTGGCATGTTTCATCATCGGCAGTCCCCCACACTGAAGTAAGGCAGTGCCACTTTGTGGACTCAACTATAAAAGGAATTCTTAGATATTATGTTATGCAGGACAAAATGCAGGGGTCCAGATGTAGTTAAAAAATATTTAAGGGTATACACAAAAGTTTCCGTTTATTTGAGGGTTCCCTTGATATATTAAAAAAAATAGTTTGTGATGTGTGGCTTTCTGGTGACAACAATGAATCACCTAACCGTCTGTAACTGTCAACATGTTTCGACTGGTGTTTAAGCTTATACAGGTCAAAGGTCTTCTGAGAGCTAAGGAACTCCCTGCCTAACTCGTGCGCAAAATTCATGCAATTGAAATGAGGCATAAGGCTCTCATACCTGACTGCTTCTGTACAACGTGAGCTTCCTGCAATTGAGAAAACATATGCTGTGTAGATAAATCAACAGCTAAACAATCATTATTAGATGCGTTTTCATCTGTTTTATAAGTGTTAATACATTCACTGTACAGGGCCGGACTGGGAACAGAAACCGGCCCTGGCAAACTGCTCAGCCGGCCCCCCCTGGGGTGAGGGGGAGTGCAGCCGAGCAGTTTGCGAGGGCCGGTTTCGGCCGATTTTGTTACCGGGGGCCGATATTGCCGACCCCCGGTAACAAAAACGGCCCCCACCCTAGCGGCCTACCGGGGAAACGCCCGGTGCCCGGACTGGCCCTGTCAATGTAGATGACGTGCACCCGAAGAATATGCTCATTACAACATATTCACCTTACACGTGGGCACTGCAATCGCTACAAAAAATGTGTTGCTCGTGTACAAATGTTAACTCTAAAAGACAAAATACTGTGTCATTACATGCAAGTGCCAGTACCTTAATCTTACTATTGGAAGATTGTGCCATACCTCACTGACGAAAGAGACATCAAAGTGTGGGCTGCAGCAGAATAGAGAAAGAACGAGCTTGAGTGCGGCACTTCACAGTGGAGAATTAAACAAGTACTGTATGCTCCAGTGCTTGGCTAAATAGATGGTACACCGTATGCAACAGCACGGAAACTAGACTCTAAGTGTGTGCCGTGAAATTGAAGCTAATTGCATGGATCGTGCTGCAACACGTAGGCCCACAGGTCAGTACTGAGACAATATAACACTACTAACAATAAAAACTATTATTAACAACATTACTGTCAAGTTCTTCCCCTTTGTATATTGTATTTCTAGCGAACAAATTCAACTTTCAGTCTGTGGGGGTGAGCAAATAATGAACCAACTCTTTGCAACAGCCTCTTCCACCTGGGCGCTTCCATCCATTAGGAATGCCAGATGCCTGGACTTGTCCCTTGTCCCATGAATGCAATGTCTGTGAAAGGCAAGAGCCTATTAGATCACATCAGATTGTTTTTATCCTACATTGCTAATTCACTATTGGATGCATTCATATTTAGTTGGTTAATCTGCAACCAATTATAAAAATGAGACGTACAGAATGCTAGGCAGGAGGGTGGCAGGTCTCCATCAAGGAAGGCAGCTGTCACGGACGGGTTAAATAACCACTGACCTTATAAGCCGGATACAGCGGGAGCGAAGGAAGATGCCAAGTAACCCTATCCCCCCCAATGGTATCACCTGCGGGGATGTAACAACCACTCCAACAGATAACACCACGATAGGGGAAAGGGAAAAAAGGGATAAAGGAAACAAAAAGATGCGACAGCCGAATCCTCAAAGGAACCTGGTCCCGGAGTTGAAGACTTCACTCCTACCGACTAGCCCCTTAATATCTGAGGGAGACACAAGCATAGCATGTACATGAGAACACTGTACACAGTCACCACTAAAGAACATAAGATTATGTGTAGGTACTTACAGCTAGCTACGTCGCCTTCATCCTATGATTTCAGCAAGAATATATCAGATAAGAATACAGGTAAGTTGAGTTGTACTTAGCTTGGTGTAGTTCATTCCAAGCCACAACTGCTGAGATAAACTAGGGTTCATGGAGTTCTCGCAGATTCTTGCGCCTAGTCTCGGTTCGGTGAAAAGCAGGAAAACAATCTCCTGGCTGCGCTCGTGGCTGATGCGAACTTTTACGCACTGTTCCGACCTCCCCAGCTCTCCAGCTCTCCAGCGCTGAATACGCGGGAGGAAAGCGGTGTTCAAACAAGGGCGTTGAGCTCACGTGCACTCCAGGAAGTAATCCGGTGAGGATTCACCATTCGCGCTTCAGCGCGTTGTATTTGAAAACGGCCGCTCGCCTATGCGGCGGTTGAGCGCACCGAAACGCCCTCCGGCGTTTCAATCGTCTTTGCCCTTCAGTGCTTGAGGCAATTCCACTGCAGGTTTCTTTAGCGCTTCGGCTTCGGCGCGTCGGGTAAGTTCAAAGCAGGTCTTTGGTTTACGAGGGTAACTGCACACAACGAGATTCGTGAAGCAGTTCCTCGCGTCGGAAATCAGGGCTGGATTGACAAGCACCCGCCTACCTGCAGGAGGTGCTTATATAGCGAAATGGGCGTGGTGGTTCTTAAACATACACACTCCATTCTCCTCAGGCTATTATCTGGTGTGTGTCGTCAATGTGTTTCCCCCGCGCTGAGCGCCTAAATGTGACAGATCCCCCTCTCAAGGACCGACGTCCCGGCGGTCCACCAGGCTTAGCGGGATACCGCAAGTGGAAACTCCGAAGGAGACCAGGGCAGTGGAGATTGGTAACAGGTTCCCATGAGCGATCCTCGGGACCATACCCTTTCCAGTCAATGAGATAATGCACCCTCCCACGGATTCGCTTGGAGTCTAGGATGCCCTTGACCTCATACTCCTCCTCCCCCTCTATGGTCAGCGGTTGCGGTCTTGGGGGTAGTCTGGTGTGTGTGAGACAGGGCCGTAAAAGAGAAACATGAAATACCGGGTGGATGTGCCAAGAGGAAGGGAGAGATAATCTCATAGCTACGGGATTGATTATTCTTTCTATGGGATAAGGGCCCACAAACTTAGGCTTTAATCGAGTGTTTCCCTTAAAGGGCAAATGTTTCGTGTCGAGCCACACCCTATCTCCCACGGTATAGGAAGGTTCTGGGGATCTTTTCCTATCAGCGTACTGTTTGTCGCGCGCTTGTGCAGCTGTTAATTGTGTTTTGGCTGTTTGTATTATCTTTCTCAGATGTGTATGATGTTCTTGGATCGAGGGATGTTTGGTCACCACAGGCCAGTCAAAGGGCAACATATTAGGATGGTAACCCAAGGTGCAAAAGAAGGGTGAGCACCCCAAAGAGGAATGTTCCGCATTGTTATATGCAAACTCTGCCAACCACAGAAGCGTGCTCCATTCTTCCTCATGTTGCAGTGTGAAGCATCGAAGGTATTGCTCCAACGTCTGATTCAGTCTCTCTGTTTTGCCGTCTGTCTGCGGATGGTAGCTTGTGGAGAGACGGGCGTCGACTTTCATGACTTCACAAAGCGCCTTCCAGAACCTAGAGGTGAATTGGGTTCCTCTGTCCGTAATGAGGACTGCGGGGATACCATGCAGGCGCACAATGTGTTGCAGGAATGCTCTAGCCAATTCCGCCGATGTTGGTAACTTAGCCATAGCGATAAAGTGCCCCATTTTGGTCAGATGATCGACGACAACCAGAATGGTGTTGTTGCCGGAGCTAGTAGGCATTTCTACTATGAAGTCCATAGACAAGGTGTGCCAGGGGGCTGGAGGTATAGGTATAGGCCGAAGCAACCCACAGGGCCTTGCGTGTTGTGCCTTCCCTTGAGCACAGATAGCGCATTCTGAGACATACTTCGCCGTGTCCGTCTTTAACGTGCTCCACCAGAAATGTCTTTGCATAGCCTGTAAGGTTTTCCGAGTCCCCAGGTGTCCACCCAGTGTGGAGTCATGTACCCATCGCAGGGCCTGTCTTTGCAAGGACTCCTCCGGGACGAAAAGCCGCTTGTCGTAATACCACAAGTGGTTCAGAGAGGAGCGATGCTGAGGCTCTTTGGTAATCCAGGCTTGCTCATCTAGCTCTTTATTCTGCTCCCTCACCTTCCCCAAGAAGTCATGTACAGCTGCCATGGCATTCATCTCCACTGGAAAGGAAGCGTTCTGCAGGATCACCGGAGGTTCTTCAGCCGGTGCCAGGCCGAATCCGGATTCACAAGCGGGACGTGACAACGCGTCAGCCTTGCCATTTTGAGCTCCCGGTCGGTACCGGATCACAAAGTCAAACTCGGAGAAAAACAATGACCAACGGAGTTGTCTAGGGGTCAGGGCTCTTGCACTCTTCAGGAACAATAGGTTCCGATGGTCGGTGTAGATCTCCACTGTGTGTTTGGCCCCCAACAAATGATGTCTCCATTCTTCGCACGCCCTCTTTATCGCCAGAAGCTCCTTGTCCGTAATGGTGTAGTTGTTCTCACAAGACGACAGTTTCTTGGAGAAGAAGGCTACAGGATGGAGTTGGCCTGTGTCGGGATGGCGTTGCGATAGGATTCCCCTATCGCGTAATAGGACGCGTCCGTTTCTACCACAAACGGGCGAGAGGCATCCGGATGTCTTAACACAGGTGCACTGGTAAAACGGCTCTTTAGTGTTTGGAAAGCCTTTTCAGCGGAGTCGGTCCAGAGAAATGCGGCTCCTTTCCTTAACAGATATGTCAGTGGCTGTATAATACTGGAGAACTCCTTGATGAACCTTCTGTAAAAGTTCGCAAAGCCAAGGAAGCTCTGCAAGGCCTTCACGTTGGTAGGTGATTCCCACCGGAGAATGGCCCGCACCTTTTTGTCGTCCATGTGAATACCGGTTGGTCCAATGACGTATCCCAGGAACTCCACTTCGGTGGCATGAAAAAGGCTCTTCTCCAGTTTAGCATAGAGCTGATACTGCTGTAGACGTTCCAGAACCTCGGACACATGATGTACATGATCTTCTAGTGATACCGAGTACACCAGTATGTCGTCAATATATACTATGCAAGAGACATCCAACAGGCCTCTCAGGACTTCGTCCATAAAAAACTGGAATGCGGCGGGGCGTGACAAAGACCGAAGGGCATCACTTGGTACTCATACAATCCGAATTTCGTTCGAAAGGCCGTCTTCCACTCGTCCCTCGCCGCACCCTTACCAAGTGGTAGGCTCCTCTAAGGTCCAGTTTAGTAAACACCTTGGCTCCTTTTAGCTGATCTAGTAGCACGGGTATTAAAGGCAGAGGATACCGATTCTTTCTGGTCACTCTGTTGATCGCCCTGTAGTCCACACAAGCCCTCAAGCCGCCTTCCTTCTTGGGTATGAAAAATATCGGGGAGGACGCAGGGGATGATGAAGGACGGATAAAGCCGGTGGACAGCATCTTGGTAAGGTACTGCTGTAAATAGGTGGTTTCTGATACCGTAAGGGCATAGATACGGCTGCATGGTATACTGGCTCCAGGCTCCAGGTCAATGACGCAATCATAATCCCTATGTGGGGGAAGTTTCCCTGCTTCTTGTTCACAAAATACAGCCTGAAACTGCTGATATACCCCCGGCTACGTGGTGGTACAGCATAGGTTATGGACGTTACAGCCGCTTGCGAGCAGTCCTGCAGGGCTCTCCGTGGAGTCCGGCAGACGTATCTTCTCCCATGAGCAATGTTCCTTGCAGAACAGGGAGTTCAAGGTGACCGAACGGGCAGCCCATTGCACTAAAGGATCATGTAGCGTCAGCCAAGGCATGCCCAGAATGAGCTTGAAGTGGGGGCGTCTATGAGGTCGAACTGAATATATTCGGAATGGTCCGCCCCAACATGCATGAGAATTTTCTGTGTGTGAAAACGCACCGGGCCTGAGGTCAAGGCCGTTCCATCCACTGCTTTAACAGGTTCAGGTGTCTCTTTTCGTATGCAAGGTATCCCCTGTTCCTGAGCGTACTGCTGGTCTATGAAATTGCCGGTAGCTCCGGAATCCAGCAGAGCGTGCACTAATACGGGCTCCCTACCCGGAAGGATCAACGTAACACACACATTCATATGGGCCACAGACGTCTGAGTTGTGTTAGCCACCGAAAATGAGACCACCGAATTCCTAGAACTCAAACAAGGGGTCTCCTTCTTGTTCGAGAGCATTAGTTTCCCTGGTTCTCAGAGTCGTACTCCACCACGTTCAGGTTCCTGGATCCAGGACTGCCTTTGTTCATCAGTTTTGACCTGGACTTACACTCTCTGATGAAGTGACCTGGCTTCCCACAATACATGCATAGTTTTTGTTTCCTTCTCTTTTCCCGTTCGTCTTGGCTGATAGGTCCACGTATTCCACTAACTTGCATTGGTTCGGTCCCATCAGGGGTAGCAGTATTGTCTTCCGTAGGGGGTCTAGGTCGAGCCGGAAGGAACCTTGTATCCGTTCGTTGCTTATCCCCTTTCCTTTCCTGAAGCCGGTGGTCTAGTTGAACCGTGAGGTCTATCAGCTCGTCACAAGTGGAAGGCATATGCACGACTTGGGCCAATACGTCCTTTAATTCGCCTCTTAGGCCCTGGTAGAACAAGGACGTTCTTTTTTCTGTAGGCCAATTGGTTTCCACTAGGAGTCTATTAAAGGTGGTTATGTAAGTGAGCAGGTCTTGTGAGCCTTGTTTAAGCGCAATAAGCTCCCTATCTAGGGAAAGCTGGTGAGCCTTTCTGTCGAACAGCTTGCGCATCTCCTCGCAGAAAGTGGGAAAGTTATATAAAAGGGGATCGTCCTTTTCTATCAGAGGGAACGACCAGCTGGCTGCATTGCCCCCTAGGTAAGACATAACAAAGGCCGTTTTTGCCTGGTCGTTGGGGAATACAGTGGGTTTGCACATAAAGTGCAGTTTACATTGCCCTAGGAAGATCCCAAATTTTTTGGGATCCCCAAAGAACCTTTCAGGAGGAGCAAGAGGTAGTTGTAAAGGCTGTATTACTTGTATAGAGGCGGGGCCACCCTGGGACGAAAAAGAGAAAGGCCCTGTTATTCCACTCTGTGCTTGGATCCCGTGCTCCCTACCCGGATCCCGGGAAGTGATTGGGGGCGGTAATGTCCAGTCTTTGATATACGAACCTCCCCGTGTACCCGTAGGGTTTGAGCGAGACAAACCGGCTACCTCGCGCCTCATTGTGCCCATCTCGTTCCGTAATTCTAAATTTTCCCTCGGAAGGCATCCACTTCCATCCGCAAGGCGGTCAACGTTTCTAACACTGTCGTAAGGACCACGTTAGTATCCATCGCTCAGGCTGTAAGTAACCGTGGGCTTGTCAATCTGTCACGGACGGGTTAAATAACCACTGACCTTATAAGCCGGATACAGCGGGAGCGAAGGAAGATGCCAAGTAACCCTATCCCCCCAATGGTATCACCTGCGGGATGTAACAACCACTCCAACAGATAACACCACGATAGGGGAAAGGGAAAAAAGGGATAAAGGAAACAAAAAGATGCGACAGCCGAATCCTCAAAGGAACCTGGTCCCGGAGTTGAAGACTTCACTCCTACCGACTAGCCCCTTAATATCTGAGGGAGACACAAGCATAGCATGTACATGAGAACACTGTACACAGTCACCACTAAAGAACATAAGATTATGTGTAGGTACTTACAGCTAGCTACGTCGCATTCATCCTATGATTTCAGCAAGAATATATCAGATAAGAATACAGGTAAGTTGAGTTGTACTTAGCTTGGTGTAGTTCATTCCAAGCCACAACTGCTGAGATAAACTAGGGTTCATGGAGTTCTCGCAGATTCTTGCGCCTAGTCTCGGTTCGGTGAAAAGCAGGAAAATAATCTCCTGGCTGCGCTCGTGGCTGATGCGAACTTTTACGCACTGTTCCGACCTCCCCAGCTCTCCAGCTCTCCAGCGCTGAATACGCGGGAGGAAAGCGGTGTTCAAACAAGGGCGTTGAGCTCACGTGCACTCCAGGAAGTAATCCGGTGAGGATTCACCATTCGCGCTTCAGCGCGTTGTATTTGAAAACGGCCGCTCGCCTATGCGGCGGTTGAGCGCACCGAAACGCCCTCCGGCGTTTCAATCGTCTTTTGCCCTTCAGTGCTTGAGGCAATTCCACTGCAGGTTTCTTTAGCGCTTCGGCTTCGGCGCGTCGGGTAAGTTCAAAGCAGGTCTTTGGTTTACGAGGGTAACTGCACACAACGAGATTCGTGAAGCAGTTCCTCGCGTCGGAAATCAGGGCTGGATTGACAAGCACCCGCCTACCTGCAGGAGGTGCTTATATAGCGAAATGGGCGTGGTGGTTCTTAAACATACACACTCCATTCTCCTCAGGCTATTATCTGGTGTGTGTCGTCAATGTGTTTCCCCCCGCACTGAGCGCCTAAATGTGACAGCAGCCGGGGTATAATCTTGGATGCTCTCCTAGTATCTGTAAAGGGGATCATTCATGACGGTGACAGGAGGGTGGGACAGGAGTACAGATTTTTAAAAAAAGATGAAGATACAACTTAACTCTGGGGAATGCGGTCATTTATTGTCATGACAGAAAAAAAGAGAAGTGGAAATTATGTAGATTGAGATCTTTCTGTCAAGAGAAGCTAGCCAGTAGAGCACACTCTGAGAAATGCACTAGAATAGGTAGGGAGACCTGGCGGTAGACTGTGTGAAATGCTACGAACACTTTAACAAAGAATCAGCATACTGTTGCTGTAACCCTTAACTACCTGTAGACCAATGAGACCCAGTTCAAGTGGGCAGAAATCCACCTGAATGTAGTGGAGATTATAGTTCTCAAGAAAATATTTGTGTCAGTCCGTTACAAAGTAGGATTCTTCTTTTTTTTTATAAATCTTTTTTATTAAGAAAACAAATCAAATAATATCACAAACATAAACACAAAAACAAAAGCAGTCATGATATTGCAAAACAAGGATAAAGAAAATGCGTCTTAAGAATCAATACGAAACAATACAGAAAGGGGGGGGCTCTTTTGTACACGCGCATCATTTTCAGGCATCGTCAGTGGAAATGCGGTCATAGGGCGCCAGATTATATTGTTCCCGTATCCATCGCGTATGGGGCGGTATCCCCAAAGGGGGTGCACAACCAACCTCTGCTTTCATTCCATGGGGCCCAGATTCTGGTCCACTTCCCCGGGCAGCCCCTACTTTCATACACCGCTCTCTCAGCCTGCATACACCAATCCATATCGGATTCCCAATCTGAGCATTTCAATTCAATTCCACCTTTCCACGTCCTGGCAATATTGCGCTTGGCCACCATGCATCCCAAGGAGCAAAGTAGGATTCTTAAGCAAAGGAGTTACTTGTATATTTTCAGTTTCTTTGACATGATTCCAGAAATTGGATGAATTGTGTGCAATAATCAGAGTATAGAAGCATGGTATACGGAAGAAGTAGAAAGATTTGATCGCGAAGCGGAGGAATCCTCATATTTGCTTGGAATGTATATGGGCCACAGTGCAATACACTGCACCATATGAATCTTTGGAAATAAATTTTTTTTAGGATACTAAGAGGACATAGAGCTTATACCTGGCCGTTGACCTTTCTTCGTGGGGTTATCTCACCACATTCTGATCCATCTTCCAGATATTCGTTGGAATCTTCATATTTTGTTACAAACAGGCCTACATAGGAATATACTGTTCATTGTGAGAAGTCAACTGCTGCAAAGCAACCGCTAATAATAATAATTGCTGGCATTTTTGACAAAGTGTACTTTACAAGTGATATATTTTTGTGCCCTGAGGAAGTTCCCTATATGGGAATGAAACGCGTTGGCTGGATTGTCTATATCTGATAATTAAAAAAAAAAAAATTGGAATAAAGAAGTTATTTTTCTAACAATCTTGGCCTATTGGACTTCTTGAGCTGTGCACCCCCGTTTGTCACAATATTTTTTGATCTGGAGCACAGTGACATCACTCAACGGCTGGCGTAGGGGTAGTTTGCACAGCGAACTCACGTATAGGAACTGGCACGAGGTGCGGCATAGGAGGTCCGCCGTTGTTGCTTTTGGATACATGGTTATGGGCTTGATTGATAGAGCAAGACAGAGGTTCAAAGATCCACATGCCAGCATATTGTAGAAGAAAATAATAGACTTCAAAACTGTATATAGAAAGGTAGGATACAGAAGAAAGACTGTTCTTTGGCATGATTTGAAGGTGGAATACCATCAAACAAAGAAAAACATTCCCCATGAGCCTTTCCCTTATACCTTATCCTCTATAACTGCGAACCTAAACTGCACTTGACAAGAAAGTTGTTATTCCCAGTGAATATTATATCTGAGGTGGAAAACCCATTCCACATACAGTCAATAAAGCAAACTTTTATCTGTCAGTTGCAAGGTGCTAGATATGCGGGTTTGATTTCTGCCATGCCTATTAGTTCAAATTATATTTCTACAGCATGTCTCTATTTTTTCATCTATTCATCTGTGGTAGTGTCATGGGATCAAATATAATGGGTGAGTTCTTGCAGACTTCTTCAGTAGGAGTTGCTAACTCGTGTACATTGCACTTTAACATTTGGTCAGAAGGATTTCCTAATTGGAGAATTACTTGTGAAAAGTATTTCTAATAGAGACTTCTAGCCGCAGAGTCCTCACCTTTTCATTACTCCCCAGGTGTCAGATTGGATCAGGAAACTTTACAGCAGTATCTACGTGCTTCTTTAGGTGGCGTCATGCTGCTCCCCACTGACTCTGTTCGCTCAGCAAACAACATGCGTAACTCATATAGGCACCACTCCCTGGCTCAGATGTCAGTTCTTTTCTTTCCGCGCCACCAGATGTGGATCCATAGCTACCACTCATCTCTTTGAGACCCTTACCTCGTTCACAAAATTGTTTTACAGTGTTGCAAGTGACAAGTCACTTCCTGAAACAACAGGTTTTAAGCCCTGTAAGGACAGCCGCAAACAAATGTCTGTGACGGATCCTCACCAAATATGCCTGTGGTACCTGGGGGTCTAGCTACGACTCTAATGCCTGCAGTGACTGCATGTCGATGAACCCAAAGGCCATACGAGATCTCAAGGCGAAAGTCTACATCACCAAGCACCAGAAGACTCTGCGATGAGACCGGTCTAGGTCGAAAGTTCAGTCTCATTCGAGATCTAGAAGTCATCGGAGTCGTTCCAGAGGTCGGTCTTCCTCTCAATCCAAATGTTCGGGTAAGGTGAAGAAAAAACACAAGTAATCTAAGCAGCATTCTGCCCCTTCCCGCCACTCACACTCTCCTGAGAAGGCAGCGGCGCAGCACCATATGTCTCGATCTTGCTCCCGCAGTCGTTTGACTTCTGAGCCGATCTCGCAACTTGTTCTGGCAGAACCTGAGTTTTTGGGGCCATCAGCTACACCTCATTAGATTGAAGAGTTCCGCAAGGCCATGCTCCGACTCTTCAGATCTGTGCTGATTCCTTCTGGCGTAACTGCGGGCCCCATGGAGCAGAGAGGCTCTCCACCTGGGTTACTGCCGGCAGGTTTGCCCTCTGTGCCAGCTGGTCCCTCCGAGCCCATAACAGGACTGGCTCCACTCTTGACTTCACCTCTGGCGCCATGGTCCACGCTGGTCCCTGGTGCATCAACGCCAATGCCAACTCCTTTGATGCCTGAAGACGAAGCCCCAATTGTCCTTTCTGATTTCAAGTCAGCGCTGGTTTAATCTCCTTCGACGTCGCACCTGGCCTTAGTGAGGCTCCCATTCTTCCACTTGATCTGCCTATACAATGACCAATGCACACCCTGCATTCCCTTTCAGCACAGATTCAGATAACGATTACAATGTGGGTGATGAGATTGGCCAAACATATCACGAGGAGAATTGGTATGACAACCTGCAGGAGGCTAGTGCCCAGATAGTTCCCCTGAGTCTGGTCTCCTCTCTCCCCTGACCCTGCTACTGAGGAGAGTCCTTCCTACGCCATGGTTATGCGTAGGGCAGCCAAAGTCCTTGACCTCCAGCTCCCCACCTTGGAGATCAGTGGTTCTTCAACTGAGGCAGACATCTACTGATACCCTCTTACCATTTAACAAGGCCCTTACTGATACTTTAATGGGGGCATGGGCCAAACCTTGCTCTATTCCCCCAGTCAGCTGCCAAATTGCACGACACCACCGCTCCGCAATGGGTGACTTTGCATTTTTATCTCAGCACCCCTCACCTGAAAGCGTGGTGGTGCAACCTTCTGTTGCACGACTAATCCCAACACAATTCTGACAACCCCCCCCACCCCGATAGGGAGTGAAAATGGGTGGAGACATCCGGGAAGAGGGTTTTCTCATCCACCAGTTTTGCGCTCAGGTCTGTAAATGCCAGCTGTCTGCTTGGGCCCTGATGATTTCCGACTGGTCCTCGCCCAGTCCAGACAGGACAGTTGCGGTGCAGCCAAGTTAACAATTCTTTGTGGCTTGTATGTTACCATTGGGTGGGCCATTGGCACCAGTGTTGCCATTTGCCGCCACGCCTAGCTGAGGTCCACTCGTTTTTCAGTTAAAGGTCCAGTCGTCTCTCATCCACATGCCGTTCGACAGGACTCGTCTGCTTGAATACAAGGAAGACTCCGCTCTTGAGCAGTTCAAGGAGAGTAGGGCCATAGCACGCTCTCTGGGCTTATCTGCCCATACTCGCCAGCCGCATCAGCCCCTAATTTCCTTTCGTGGTTTCATCAGAGGTACCTCATACCATCAGTCAATCCAACCCCAGCACGGCACCTAGGCACCCAGACACTGGCAGTCAAGGTCATCGGGCTACCTAGTCCACTGGCTCTCCATGCAGCCCCACCTGCCAAGCCCCTTTAGCATGCCCTTAGTTGAGCACAGCCACCCAGTAGGAGGCAGGATCCGACTATTCATGCCAGGTTGGCAGGCCATTTAATCAGACAAGTGGATCCTGAAAATTGTACAGAAGGGCTACACCGTATCTTTCCTTTCTGCACCGCCGCATCTTGCACCAACCCCCCACAGAATGATGGAGTACCATCATTCCATTTTGCAGCAGGAAGTGCAAGCCCTTTTGGCCAAAGGGGCCATCAAGAGAGTTGCCTGCTCCAGAAGTAGGAAGAGGGTGTTATTCCAGCTGCTTTCTGGTGCCAAAAAAAGGATTTAGTTTTTTGTCCAATTTTAGACCTGCGCCGGAAAGAAAAATTCAAATGCTCCCACTGGCCCAGGTCTTGTCTACCTAGACCGTGGAGACAGAATAGTGGCGTTTGACTTGCAGAACGCCTATTTTCATATACCCGTCCTGCAGGCTCATTGGCACTACCATGCAGTTCGTTGTGGGATGCAAGCATCTTCAGTTCGCTCTGCTTCCCTTTGGTCTCATCAGTGCCCCTTGGGTGTTTACAAAAGTGATGGCAGTGGGGACAGCACACCCTCTGAGATCAGGGATGCCAGTCTTCCCCTACCTCAACGACTGGCTGTTGAAGGCGGGCTTGCCCCAGGAAGTTGTCAACCACCTTCAGACTGCGTCGAACCCCCTGTCATCTTTGGGGTTCTCTCTCAACGTGCCAAAGTCACACCTGACTCTTACCATTCTTGACACGGTTTGGTTTCATGCCTTTCTCCCGGGAAAGAGAGCCTAGGACATTCAGGCTATGATACCAATGTTTCAGCCTCGGTCATGGATTTCAGTGAGATTGACTCTGAGGCTGCTGGGACTGATGGCTTTCTGCATCCTGCTGGTCGAGCACGGCAGGTGCCATATGCGGGCTTTGCAGTGAGATCTTAAGTCTCAGTCAGTCCAACATGAACCTCTCATACAATGTTCAGATTTCAGAGGAGACTGCGAAAGATCTGCAGTGGTGGTTACTGCACTGCGATTGGGTCAGCGGCAGACCCCTCTCCCACCCAGAGCTGACAGTTGTGACTAATGCATTGCTGCTGTGTTGGGACGGTCATCTGGGAGAGGTGGGGATCAGAGGCTTCTGGTCTCCAGCGGAGTCCCGGCTCCATGTCAATCTTCTGAACCTGAGGGCCATTCGCTTGGTGCTGAAAGTTTTCATACCACAACATCACTCCACGTCTCAGAAAGCTTCACTACCTCCCGAAACACAGATGTGGTCATTTCAAACTCCTCACACACACATTCATGGCACTACGCAACCTAGGCCCCCACCTAATTGAACAATCTTATCTTCTTCCACCAATCACCCAGACATCTCTGCTCTGCAAGACTCCTACTCGCACACATCCCAGGCATACACAAAACCAGATCAGGAGGACTGGTGTTCTCTTACATCCCTCCTAAAGTATGGAACAGCCTTCCATTCCACAACAGAGCCTCCTCCTCCTTGCTTGAAGTTTGCAAGAAGCTGAAGACCTGGCTTTTTAATTAACCAACCCACCATAGGGAGGGCTACACACACATAGCTGCTCAGAGCCAGGATACATTCACAGGTGATAGTGTACTTTTCAAATAAACATAACATAACAAAGCCTTCCTTCCATCCATCAAGATGAGGCTGGTACAGGTGCTCACAGACAACACCACCTCGATGTGTGACTGCAACAAACAGGACGGGGAGGGTCTCGGACACTGTGCCAGGAGACCCTGTACCTCTAGAAATGGCTGGACTTCCAAGGAATTTTCCTTGTACTGAACCACCTGGCAGGATTGTTAAATGACAGGGTGGACGAGCCTAGGCATTAGCACTTTGTGGATCACAAATGATAGTCATACCGGAGGTGGGGCAAAGTGTCTTCCGTGAATGTGGAGAACCTTGGCTCAGTCTGTTTGCCACTGTCAAGAACGCACAATGTCAGCACTTCTGTGTGTTGGAGTTTCCAAGGCATCTTTCGCTCGGATACGCGTTCCACCTCACGTGGAACTTGGGACTCCTTTTTGCCTTTTCGTTGATAGCACGCCTGTCCCGAGTTCTCAAGAAGATCAGGTCCGGCCAGGCCCAAGTCATCCTATTGGCTCTGGATTGGGCCTGACCTTCCTCCGGAGGTGGTTGATGTCATCTTGACTGCCAGGTGGCCTTACACAAAAACTGTACACATCTGTTGTTACGTCTTGGTGTGGGACTCAGCAGATAGAGCCCCTCCAGGCTAGGTTATCAGAGATTTTGTTATTTGTTTTATCTGTAGCTGGCAAGGTTTTGCTCTAGGCACAGTTAAGAGTATCTTTCGTCTTTCTTTTTGTTGTTGCCAGATTAGCTCTCAATGTTTAAGGCTCCAATTGTAGTGAGCTTTTTGAAAGGCTTACAACATTTGTTTTCTCCCTCTCCCTTTGTCCTGCCACAGTGGGTCCTTAACTCGGTCCTTACGTTTCTGATGTGTGCTTCCTTTGAGTCGCTTCACAGCTGCTTCTTGCAGCTTCTCACCCTCAAGACAGTGTTCCTCGTTACCATAACATTGATGTAGCATATCAGTGAGCTTCATGCTTTTTGTGTCAACCTGCCGTACACCACCTTCTTTCCAGAGAAACAGTTTTGTGGACACGAGCATTTTTCTTGCCTATAGTTATAACACCATTCCATGTTGGTCAGAACATCACTGTGTCTGCATTCTATGCTCTGCCTCACCCCTTTAAAGAGGAGGAGAGACTCCATTGCTTGGACCCGATGAGGGTGCTGAACTTTTTTATGGATTGTACCAAATCACACACCGGGTATTTCTCTTTGTGGGGCTCTCTGGATTGAAAAAAGGCAAGACTGTGTTGAAGATAACTATCTCCTGTGTGATAGTGCTTTGAATTAAGATCTGCTGCCAGTATGGCTTTCCCCCCTACTTGTGCTTCCAGTCGTTCCCCAAATGTTCTGGCTCTATCGTCAGTACATTGATCCCACACGCATTTGTGGACCGAGTCGATCCTAAGTCAATGTTCTACCTCTCAACATAATGCTCTTCTAATATTGTTGAGGAGAGATATTTGTGCTATTTGAAGATGGTGCTCCAATTTAAGTATTGCCAATTTTCTCCCTCATTATACACCTGAAAAGACTGTTTGCACCTTGTCTTGCAGCAGTGTCTCTTTGCTAAATTGCTCGGGACTTGTTACGATTAGTTACGATTTGTTGAGCATCTGGTCATTCCAATGGTTTGGTTGCTTACTGCTTATTTTCATGTGATTACACATAGGTTCAATTTGTCGCATTATTCGCTGCTTACCTACATACTTGAGGTTTCTTACCCTGTTGATGCAGCGGGGTCCTCCCTTCCGCTGTGTGGATGTCCCCACAGCCTCTTGGCTTCATACCTCATCTCCTAAGATGCTTGCTCTCACTTTTGAGAGAGGACTCTGTTTCTTCTTACTCTGTTTCTCTATTCTTTTCCTCCAACTCTTTTTCTCCCTATATTTGCCATGTGGTCCGCTAAACCGCCTCCTGACATTCTGTTGTTACTGTCCTTCTTCCTGGGCAGCTGCTCGTTAATTCATACACCATACCCACAGACTAAATTATAGCTGACATAAAAGATTTTTCTCTTAATGTCAAGGGACTTAACCACCAAGTGAAGCACAGGAAAATCTCTGATTACTGTAACAGCCTTAAGGGTTATATCATTTTTCTTCAAGAAACTAAGTTTGGTTAAAAACATATCACTATCCATGCGTGGTGGTTGGATATCCAATTTGACCTGTGCTCTTGCAATCTCCAAGAAAAGTGGTGTGGTCACCCTTATTGCGAAGCGCTCGGGCTGTCTCTAATTGCAGTGGAGCAGGACAATGACGGAAGATGGCTGATTGCCAGACTATTGCACAGTGAGGGGGAGCTTTATGCGGTCAATATATCTGCCCCTAATGGTGACAATCCACATTTTTAGTCCACCCTCACCGCAAAACTAGCTTCTCTACCCCAATCCACACGCATTGTCTTCGGGGGTGACTTCAGTCTGCCCATGGATGTGATTCTGGATAGACAATCAACGTTTAAGTACAGACCTTCCAAAGCACACAAAGCTATGCTCAGTCACTATACTGCCCATAGACTCACTGATGTTTGGAGTCTCCATAATCCCACATGCAATGATTTCACATTCTTTTCATCTTCCCACAATACATATTCTAGGTTTGATAATCTACTAGTAAATGCAGGAATTCTCCAAGACTTCTACGTGTCCTCAATAGAACCTATCCTGGTCTCTGTTCATGCAGCAATCACGATCTCGATTACAATTTCCCCCACACGTACCAAGAAAAGCTCATTGCACATGAATACCGAACTCCTAGATTCTGGCGAAGATAGACAATGGCTAGACAAAGAGTTAGCTCAATTCCTAAAGGAGAACATCGATTCAGTCTCATCCCCCGTAGTCTTAAGGGGCACTCTAAAGTGTGCCGTTAGAGGCTTCTGTATCAGCCGGATGTCTAACAGAAACAAGGATATTACGAACTCTCTAACTAAGCTAGAAAAAGAAATCGAGGACAAGACAGCTCTCTATAGACATTCCAAGGTCCTTTGTTGACCGATATCAAACATCTCAAATATGAATACAACACTATTGTTAGCAAAAGAGCTCACCTTATAGTTAGGCACAGAGGATCAAAAAACTCGTGTATCTAAATAAAGCATGGCATACTCTAGAAGCGTACTTGAAATTCATACATAATAACTCTCTTATAACGTCCATTAGAGACCTATGAGGCTGAACTATGTCTAGGACCTCAACATCTTTGAAGTTTTCAAGAATTTCTAAACATCATTATATACCCCTAATATCGCAGCTTCGAAAGAATCATGCGCTGACTTCCTCCAATGCATTCCTATGAAATCGCTTTCAGAAGCTGATAAACTGACACTTAATAAACCAATTAATACCAACAAAATATTAAGTGTAATTAAACTTATTCTGGGTGGAAAGGCACCAGGCCCAGATGGCCTTCCCATTAATTTCTATAACGTCTTTATGGACACGATTTTACCACCCCTAGAGTCGCTCTTTAAGCAATTTACCACCTCTGGCAAAGTCACTGGCACCGCAGCTGAAACTACCATAGTAGTCCTGCCTAAGGAGAGGAAGGATCAGTTAGCTCCCAAGAACCATAGGCCTCTCTCGTTATGAAACATAGAGGCGAAGATATATGCAAAGGTTTTGGCCAAACGTTTGGAGCGGCTCATACTGAAATTGATCCACTGCTCCTAATCGGGTTTTGTTAGGGGCACGCTGGCTTGTGACAACACTCGCTTATTCTGTCACATAATCGAAAAGGCCATAAAAGCGTACGACAAAGTCTATTGGCCCTACCTCAAGGCGGCGCTAGGCAGATACAACCTAGGCAACCTATTCTCATCTATGGTTATGTCGGAGCTAGAGCAAGAATTAGAATCAAGGGTGCCCTTTCTTCTCCTTTTCTCTGCACCAAGATACTTGCCAGGGTTGCCCACTCTCCCCCTTCTATTTCTATTAGCGATAGACCCACTACTGATCATGATTATTAATAGTTCAGATATTGAAGGTGTCAATTTTGGTTCACTTACTTTCAAAACTGCTGCCTATGCAGACGATATACTTATTTTCTCAAAAAATCCAGATGTAGCGATCCCAGCTAATATCTCTATAATCCAGTCCTTCTCTGTATATTCTGGCTACTCTCTGAATAGGGAGAAGATGGAAGTCTTGCTGCTTAATGTTCATTGCCAGCCCTTCTGTTTCAATCACTTGGGTCTCCGATGGCAACCAAAAATGATTAAATATCTAGGCATCTGGTTTTCGAACAACTTATCAGAATCAATCCTCCATAACGAGCAAATACCAATAAATGCAATCAAAGACCTACTAACCTCATGGTCCCCCAAATATATTTCATGTTGGGGAGAGTGGAGACCTTGAAAATAATGATTACACCGATAGTGAACTTGCTATCTAATATGCTCCCATTATGTCTTTTTCATTCCTTCTGTACCACAGTTGATAGTTATGTATAAACGCCTGCTATTATGGCGACTTTGTCTATATGATAGGTGGGACACTGGCTGTTGCCTAAAGGAAATAGACACTTAATATGGATATCTGCATTAACTCCTCTGTTCCTCTTGTAAGTAAATTCAAATTTACTCTTGGCAAGTCAGATCACATCTATCCTGTGTTGAACTGGGTGGCAAGGAGAGTTCAAGACAGTAATGGTAATGTATTCTGTTCTGTAAATCGCTACAGCATAAAGTAAAAAGCAGGAATTTTATTTTACTTTTACTGCGGTCTCCATGACCAGGTAGTGGGACAACCATTTTTAGAGCTTTTAGGGTAATTGAAACATCTGATACAGTATAAGTCTTTTTACTTTTAAAGTCTTGTTTTGTATTTGCAGAACTCTATGGTTTTGATGTGCTCATTGATGCTAACCTGAAACCCTGGCTCTTGGAGGTGAACCTTTCTCCATCTCTTGCCTGGTAAGTAAGCTGAGATATTTTGTCCATGTACATAGTGAGAGGAATCGCATTCATTGCACCCTCCTGAGAGTGAGATTGCGGCTGAACGTATCCATGGTGAGGCAAGGTAGAATCTCTACACTTACATGTTCTAATGTGGCACCTTCGTAACGTAGAACATTAGTAAAGGCATCTGTAAATACGTTAACCTGCTTTACGTTGCTACTGAGAATATTACAGTATCTCGCTCCTTTGTTTCTTTCATGGGTTCCTCTATAGTTTTAGAAGGAGGTCTTTCTGAGGCTTCCTCATATCATTATTACTAGTACAAGACCTGAAGATCACCTCAGTGGTATGGAAGGGATGCAATAAGGACATGAGTGTATTGCTGTTAGACTATTTTGGCATATCACACAAAACTGATAGTGTTGACTGAGATCTGCATATATTTCCGGCTAGCGTCCTTGGTACTTTGTGTAGTCTTCCCTGGTGTAATTACATTTTGATTCCCTAGACCTTCTACAGTATTTCAAGAAACTCATGGAATGTGAGGCCTTAGTGTCCCATCTCTAGAAAGAGATCTTCCAAGGTAATTTCTATCTCAGATTAGAATCTAGGCATGTATGCTGAAGGCTTCCCCCCCACAACAATGTTGTGACGGTTGGGGGGAGGAAAAAGAAGAACAACTGTGCCTACCACCCCATCAGGATCATGCACGCTTGTATCTTCAGAAGCAAATGATGGGGAGGAACCATCAGGCTGATCAAGCAGCACATACAATTGCCAATATAACATCAAATAGCTGTAGTCGAGAGAATCTCATGGATTCAACCTGTGCGATTATGTGGCTTTCTCTATTTATTTCTGCCTCATGCTTTGCGGGGCTGCCACAGAGACACAGCCAGTCTTAGATTTAGCAGTTCTGTTTTTTGATAGACTGCAACCTCGGTCTTCATCTTATGGTCACCAGGCAATAATATGGGAGCACCAAAATCTATTCACTATAAGTGGAAGACACATTCTTCTTGCTGGCATCTTTTAAAAGTCGTTGGCAGAATTGACAATTGCGCTACCCACTATATCCCTGGTTTCCTGGGACCTTTTTGCTCTGCTTATCAGTACTCTAAATCATTTATACTACAATTGGAGGCAAGGAATCAGACGGCATACCGTTCTTCTAAAAGCACTTTGTATCTTTTCACGAAGAGTGGTTAGCCTGGGGCGTTCTCAAGGCTCTTATTCAAGATATCATAATTGTTCCTCACATACTTTTGGCTCACATTAGAGCCTTGGGAAAGCCCCAATCTGTTGAGCTATTAAGGGGCAAAACACATGTCCGCTGCTTTGCAATTTTATTTTGGTGGATTAATTTATACTGGAAAACTGTGGAAACACTCACTGTCAAGAAAAAGCAAACGAACCAAGTAAGGACCTTATATTGTCTTATTTATGAGGGGACTCGCTGAATCATTTATTGCAATTCATTCTTTGGTTTGCAATGGAGACCCCAGACCCCTCTGGAAGTGCTGCAGTGTGTGGGGCGTTATAATGATCTTCCTTGGAGTTGTTGATAACCACATATTGGAATTGAAAGCTGTTTCTAAACATAAAGGCTGTCCTGCCATAGTTTTGAAAAATAGACTGCGTATCTTTGCTGAGAATAGAACAAAAATGTCAAACAGGCTGACACTCACTCCTCTCAGGTAATTCTTCTGCCATGCTACCTATACCTGCTGAACAACACCATCTCACTAACAGCCAACAATCTAACAAACGTGCTGGTCTATAGGCAGATATCCTCAACAGACCTTTGCTGCTTCTTACAAATGTGAGTTCTATTACAGGTTAGCTACTCTTGTTTTCAAAAGTTGTACTTCTGGAGTTGAAACACCTTTGCATAGACTGTCAACAGAAACCCCCCTCTATTGGGATAAGGATGTTAATTGTATTGTATTATTTATATTCTAATTGCATTTATATAGCGCTTAATACCCCTGAGGAGGCGTTGAAGCGCTTTTTCGGCGAGAAGCACGCTACTCCGGAACCCATAAAGGATTATTGGTGAATTAGTATAGTGAAATATGTAAGTAATTTGAATCTTGATTTACTAAAATATCATCTCAGATGGACAATCGAGCAGGGTCCAGGCCTCATGATTCTCATGGGCTCTCTAGCTTACCTGGCTGTGCTCTCACTCTCATCATGGCCTCCTCCACATTTGGCAGTATCTCCTGTCTCCGCGTCAGGGTACTTTGGCGTCTTCCTTTCTGGCCTTAAATGTGTCTGGGGTTCCTAAGCTGCGGACTTTAAGTGTGTGGAGAGACCAAGAGATCATCCGTGCAGCTCAAAGGCAGTACCGCAGGCACCAGTATAAGACCACACGGCTTTGGTTTCTGCCATTTGGCTCTTTCCGTTTAAAAAAAATCTCTCTGTAATGTACTTTGAAAGATGTTCTGGACTTATTTTGTGTACCTGGTAAATTGCCTGTGTTGAGGTGGAATCTTTCAGTTAATTCGTATCGACTTGTGGCGAGTCCTGAAACTTTGAAAAGAAGAGTTGGACGACCTCTTTCAAGTTTGGAAACTAAACCTTGTTTTATCCGTATTAACCTGCAAGCTGTCTGAAGCTAAAGGTGCTAGTGGGAGTAAACTGGTGTCATGAAAGCCTGTTTTTTGGTAACAAATAATTCCACAAAACGTGGCAATAGTATAGAGTTGTTTTTCACAATCTTGGTACTAGTAGAGCTAGCACGTTCTGTTTCTAAATTGTATCACACCAATGCTTGAGGAATTCAGATTAGCTCTTTGCCATCTATGGCGACTTAACACCAGCATGCAGGCTTCTACGGTGCCTGTTCTCTGCTGTGTTGCTGTTTTTTATTTTATAGTGCTAAACGTGTGGCATTCCCCATCAAGCCGCATTCATGCCCAAGTAATAAGGGCCAGGATGGCTTCAGGGGCTTCTCAGCTTCGCACTCCACTGTACCTTGCTTAGCAGTTTGGCGGTCCTGGCCTCCCTAATGCACATGTAGTGTGTACTCACAATGCAGCCTACCTTTCAGCCGGACATGTACTCGGCATTTGCTGCAGCCTACGGCAGGGGACAAGCCCTTCCAGAGTTTATGCAAGAGTTGGCAGTTGATGCCAGATAGCAAGTTTGGTCAGGCCATGCTGAAGAATGCACTATTGTTGTGAGAAATGAAAGAACTTCCTCCGTTGCGAATTTTGTGTAATTCAATGAATCGCACGCATTTCATGAAATTGGCGTATTGTTTAAAGAAAATATGGTGCATTTGCGAAAGAGCACACATTTACTTTGTGCAGATTTTTTAGTTAGACAAAACAAATGGAAAGGTGTTAGCAGTTTTTCGCTGGTTTTGCTGGAAGAGAACGTACAAAATAAACTTTTTGCAGGTATATTTTCATGCAGAAACAGAAGAAAATATCCAAAGGTGTAACTGGAAAAAGTTCACATTTTTCACAGTTTTATCAAAGTACAAAATAGTTCATTTTGCCTATTTATGATGACACGCTTATGATTTTGCACACCTCTGGCTTCTTTCAAGTACATCTGCAAGAAGGGCAATTTAGCGTAGGAGTACTACATTGATTTATATCTCTACTATTAGAGAAATACAGGAGACAAAATCACTTTATTTATGAGCGTTTAAACACAGTCCCTGCTTTAACATCTTGGCAGGGAACTTGTGGGCTCCTGTACTGAGTGGAAAGAAAGCGCCAGGTCTACGAAAAAACATTTCATTACGGAGGCTCTGTTCCTAATTTTTCTTATTCACGCTTCCAAAAAATTGAAAATATTGAGCCAAGGCGCATTTTTAACTAATTTCTTAAAATATGTTGTCTGAAAAGGCATTGACTTCAGATAAAGTTAAAGTGAACTCATTAATTTTGACCTTGCTTTAGGTTTTCCACTCTACCCAGGATCATTGCAGTATGTCAGCAAATACAATTACTACTTTTAGTATGAAATATAGTTTTTTAAGCATGAGTGTAGTAAAATCTGTTTTTCCTAAGGAAAATCTGCTTTTTCTCATGGTTGCCCTCATTTTTCTCTGCTAGAATCTGGTGCTGTTTTGACTTTGCACATTGAGAAGTCACTAACTGGGTTCTCATTGCATGTAGTGGCTTACAACGCAAAGAGAGAGACTGTAAGCTCCTCAGATGAGGTGCACAGCATTCATATCTTTTGCACTGACATAGTCAAACTGAGCACTGGGTAGAGAAAGGTTCAAGCGTCTCCCTTCTACAGGAATGATGACTGTTGTAGCTCAAAGCTAGAGAGGAAATAACAAAGGAACTTTTGGCAAGTGGACTGGGCCAGCATTGCAGTTTAGCTTCAAAGGCTAATCGCATGAGATGATGGAGAAGATGCGATATATAGTTCAGCATTATTTTTCTAAGGAGTCTGGGGTCATAGGTGACCAAACAATTGAAGATGATAGTGGAGGATGAAACAAATGTAAATGGCCATTTTCTGGGGCATCCCATTTTATCCGTTAAAAGTATTCACATTTTTAAACTGGATTTTAACTTTGCAGAGTTTTAGGCATAAGTGTGGACCCTGTAGTAAACCCAGTGTCTGATGTGGAGATTGAGAGCAGAGGCATCCGACCCCCACCCCCATCACATATAGGATTTTTATATCTGATGGTGTTGGTGATCAAAACCTGAGGGATGCCTGCAGTCTTTACATGGCGTGAAGACTGTCAGCCTGTCCAGCTACAGGACAAGAACTGTTCACAGGCTGCATCTAAAAGGGAGAGGTTGGAGTTTGTGTGTGACCTGTCACCATAGGATGCCTTACTGAAAGGTAGAAGAAGAAGAGACAGAACCCAGTCGTTACAGCATCTTAAATGAAAATTACATATGCACTGGGTACTCTGAAAAATGAAGTGGAACCACACTCTACAATGTAAAGATTTAATTCTGTCCCCATGGACCTACTCTGAATGGAATATATAGGCACACTGCTATGTTCTATGTATTTGTATAGCACGCAACTCGCCTTGGAGGGTGTCCTGGCACTGTAGCAGGAGCTGTATGTTCCGATTCAGGGTTAGGTGAAGAGTGAGGAGGAGGATCCGATTTGCATGGACAGGTCAATCCAGGGTTTAGGAGCAAGGTATGAGAAGGAACATCCAAAGGATCTGCTTGTGTGTGAGTAGGAGTCTTGCTGAGAGGTGGGATCTGGTAGGTGTGTGGAAGTTTCCGCAGTTGCTGAGGTATGTGTACCCAATGTTGTGTAAGGCTTTGCATGTATGTGTGAGAAGTTTGAAGAGTGCTCGTTTGTTGATTGGCAGCCAGTGGAGCTCTTTGAGGTGTGGGGTGATGTGAGTACGGGGTGGAAGGTTGAGGGTGAGCCTGACTGCAGAGTTTTGTATGGCCTGGAGTCTTCTGGTCAGTTGACCGTTGATTCCAGCCCTGATGAGGGCTTGAGTGATGGTTCTGCAAGTGTTGGTGGGGAACGTTGATTCCAGCCCTGATGAGGGCTTGGCTGATGATTCTGCGAGTGCTGGAGAGCCAGTTGAAGTTCTTTTTGAGCATCTTGAGTGTGTGGAACCGTGAATGGAGACTGGCCGGTCATGGTGTTTGGCGTCTTGTCAGAGAGGGAGAGTATGAACTGGGTGTCTTCAGCGTAGGATAGGATGTTGATTCAGTGGGCGTGGATGATGCTGCTGAGAGGGGTCATGTAGGCTTTGAACAGAGTGAGGCTGAATGAGGATCCTTGTGGAACTCTGCAGATGAGATTGACAGCGTCCGAGGTGAAGGGGGCCATGCTGACCGACTGGGTGCAAACTGTCAGGAAGGAGCAAATCCAGGGAAGTGCGGGATCTTGGATGCCAGCTGTGTACAGTTGTTGGATAAGTATGGGATGAGAGGCAGTGTTAAATGCTGCGAAAAGATCCAGTAGGATTAGGACCATGGTGTCACCTCTATCCATGATTATCCGGATGTCGTCAGTGGCGGCAATGAGGGCAGTCTCTGTACTGCCCTTGACCCTGAATCCGGATTGAATGTTGTAGAGAAGGTTGTTTTCAGTGGAGTGGGTGGCTAAGCTTTTGTTTATCATCTTTTCCATGAATTTTGCCAGTAGGGTAGCAGGGATGTAGGCCACTAGTTGGCTAGAGTCTTTGGGTATGCTGAGGGGTTCTTGAAGAGGGGGGGAGTACTGTGGTGTGTTTTCAGGCAACCGGTGTTCAGGGCAACCTGTGATGATTGAGTCATTCAGGATCAGGGTGAGGGCTGCACCAATGGCAATGGGGGGTCCGGTGGTTAGAGTGATCCTCTTGGTGTTGGTAGAGATGGGCAGTAGGGCTGCGAAGGGTGGAAGTGTCTGGTTGGGGCTCTAAGTTTTCGTAGATGCTGGTGATCTTTTTGCTGAAAAATAGGAACCAGTGAGTGCAGAGGTCATGAGAGTGGGTTACTCTGGTTGAGCTTGCCTTTGGAAGGGTGAAGTCTTTCACTATTGCAAAGATTTCCTTGGCACTGTTGGTGCGGTTTTCAATGTGGTCGGTTAATGCGGAGCATTTGGTGGCTCTAATTTGCTGATGGTAGTATCGGGGCAGATTTGTAGAGTGCTTTTATCAGTATCTTTTTGCCTTTGTCTCCATCTGCGTTCAAGTTGCTTGCAGTGGCGTTTGGTGAGCCTGAGCTCTTCCATGTACCAGCTTGTTTGCGGTCTAGTTCTCGTGGCTTTGTTGCCTTTGAGAGGAGCCAAGATATCTGTGCAGGCGGTAATCCTGACATTAAAGTTGGAGATGGATTAGGGGAGGTGGTTGTTGTGTCATCGCTGGTGGTGTAGGAGTTTGGAAGAACAGGATACTTCTGAGATCTTGTTCTAAAGATTTGGTGATGGTGTTTCTGATGTGGTGTTGGATGGTATGCTGAAGGTGTTGAGGTTGTGGTCGGATAAGGTGATTGGTGTGTGGGCTTGTCTACTGTGATGTTGCTGAAGCTGGTGAAGATGGGCTCCAGTATGTGTCCGACGGCATGTGCGGGCCTTCAACTCACTGGGTCAGTCTGAGGTTGGACAGGTCCGCAAGGATGTTGGTCGTGTTGGGTTCTATGAGGTCCCCCAGGTGATAGTTGAGGTCACTGAGGAGGATGAAGGCGCTGAAGTTAAGGATAAGTGGGGGGGGCAACACGGTCCGTGATGGTGCTTCCGAAGTTGGAGCATGGTCCGGGAGGATGGTAGATGAGGATTCCACTTAGGGTGTAGTTGGCAGTGATAAGGAGTTTGAAGTTTAAGTGTTCCATGTTGCTAGTGGTGCTCTCCGAGGTGGTGGAGCATTGGATGGATTCTTTGAAGATGATAGCAATTCCGTCTCCTGGACTTTTTTGGACTGTCCTGTCAAGGGGTGGGGGGGGGATTGCCGTGGCGATGACTGGGGCCTCTGAGGGAATCAGCCAGGTTTCGGTCCAGAAGAGCAGGTCTGGTGAGCAGTCCAAAATTTCGGTGGCATGTTTAGTGTTGGAGCAAGTGTAGAGGAGCATGCAGGACAGGGAAGGATGTGGTGTAATGCGGGTCGGCTGTGTGTGGTCATGTGTTTTGGGTGTGTGAGGTGCATCAGGGGAGTGAGGCGGGTGCGGGAGGATGTATGTGAAATGGCAGGTGGCACAGGAGAACTCACCTTCAGTGTTGGGTGGCAATGTGCTGTAGGAGCATTGTGAGATGAGACCAGGGATCAGGGCATGGAGGGTCATGATAAAGTTGTGACTGAAAGGAGGAGGACCAGGGATCCTGGCGCTGGGCATAGACGGGCTTGCTTTTGGCACACCAGTAGAGCATCCATGCTTCAGCCTCTATTAATTGAAGACAGTTTTGGCAGGACTAGTGAGTCTCATTTAAAAGAACGAAGGGACCTCATCCAGTCATTAGTGGCAGTCTTCATCATAGGGCCCTCTCCTCACATACGTTGCCAACTTCCAACTTATGCAGGCTCAGCTCCACCTGGGAAAGCCCTTGCTACTCTAATAATTTTTGCTTATGGGGTGAGTGGGGAAAACAGAAAGGGGGCAAATTGGTAACCTGCCTTCTGGTTTACACAAGCACTTTATTCCTATTTCTAGGTGATAGGGTTAAAATAAAATGTAGAGGAATATTTAGACCCTACTGGGAGGTCAACATGTTTCAACTTCAACAAAAAACTCCCATCTCATGGTCCAAAGGCTTGCCTAGTACCACCTACATAGGCCACCATATATATAGAACTGTCAGAAGTCAGTGTGAGCATGAACAATTGTGAAGTCCACCTAAAAGGAATGTGAATATACAGGGACCGAAGACTTAAGGTCCATGAATAGGCTTTATATCATCATGTTGTGGAAGCTTATCATACTAGGTATTTATTCTTCATGAAAACAAGGGAGAGGGCTGTACGGTTATACTAAGCAAAGGTTGTAAAGACTGATCCGGTGCACCTCTGTGTCACCACACTAACATATTGAAGCCACATGACCCACAGTATATGTGTGTTTCTCAAAAGGAAGAAACCAGAAATAAGTCTAAACTTATCAGTCAGGCAGCTAGACCACAAACATACATGACGCTGTGCTTGAAAGCAAAAGAGTGATTGCTGGAACTGTGGGAAAGGGCTGTGGCAGCCCAGGCCAAGGACTGTGTGTTTCTAAAACAGTATCAGAGTGAGCTGATGTCATTATGGTTCCCAGAGATGTAAAAATGGCAGCAGAAAGGACTCTTTTTGTGAAGCAGACCAGTTGATAAGTTGTTACAAATGTTGCACTAGTCTTTGTGAAGATTCTTTGTTTGAACTTGGAAGTGAGTGATAGAGCCAACTTCCGCTTACTGTGAGCTGGTACCTGGCAGGAGAAGTCTCCAGTAAAAAGCTAGGACTCTAGTGTCAGCACCAGAGCCTGGATTTGCACCTGGGAAGGTGGAGGCACAGCTCACTTGCTTAGGAAGGCTCAAAGGAACCGGAAAATGTTCTGCCTGCTCTCGAGACTTAAGCTAAAGACTCCCAAAAGGAACAGGAAGGTTTGGAAACTGTGAAATGGGCCTGCCTGCAGAAGGTGACAAGGATATTGGCGTTTGTCGTGTGGGAACCATGTCTGTTGTGTTAGCAGCTTGTCACTAAACTTTGGCAGAAACATTTGTTGGTTAGATTTTGTTTGAAGTGAAAACTTTGAAGAATGTAAATGTAGGATCTATCTTAGCAATGTGTCCATGCTGGTGTTACCTTGGATTTTTAGTTTTCCAGGTGATAGCAAATGGATTTTCCTAATATTTTCTGTAAAAGGAAGGATGTCCCTCACATGTTTGTACAATATGTCTTGAAATCTAAAGAAAAATTTAATATCTAAACCACACAGTTAAGGAAAAAATCCACCCTATCACTCTTATTTCTTGCATACACTCCTAAGCAGTGGAATGGTATTCTTTGTGAACTTAGCTTGGCACCTTCCTTTACTTCCTTTAGAAATGGTCTGAAGGGACACCTGCTCCTCAAATATCTACTAATTACCTAATCAGCCTTTTCCCTTCCTTTATCTCAAAGACAACCCTCCCCTAGCCTACCTTGTACCTTGAATGCCAACTGGATAGCTTTCTCCGTTAATAGTAGTAGTCACAGGTTCCTCTTCTTGTGAAATATGTCCAGAGTTACATGTACTAACTACTATTATTAAATATTAGTAACTGAAGACTAGCATGGCCCAAACTGTTCTCCCAACGGGTCACCGTTTACGAAAGAAAGAGGGGCACCTTGCCACCAGAAGGGGTGCTAGTGCCCAGGTTGCCGCATAACGATATGAGAAACGGGCAGAGACAGCTTAGTCTGCCCAGGTGGGATGCCTTATCACGGGAATAATCAATAAACATCTACCCCTTTCTACAGGCGGCAGTGCCCGACGGAGGCAGCCCCAGGATACAGCACTACAATAATCCACACAAGAAATGCACTTACTGGCTGCCAACTCAGAGACAGGCAACGGTACACCCCAAAAAGGCCAAAGCGCTCCACCTTGATACACCATGCCTCATGGGGGACAGAAGCTCACAGATGGCAAACACAACAGACCAAGACTTGGAAGCGCATACGGCAACCATTCTGGCGGCCATAAAAGACATGAAAGTGACATTGGAGCACAAAATTGAACAGTGACACAGGAGGCGAATCTCGTACAAGCAGACCACAAGAAACTTATAGAGTTACTGAGACGGAATCCGCTCGGTCTCTTACTCAACCTACTGTGACTGAACACGCCACTCGTGTAAAGAGGCTAGAGTGAGAGGCAGCCACGCTAAAGGAGAGAATGGAAGACGCCCAAAGCCACTGATGCTGGAATAATGTCTGAATGATTGGAGTCCCAGAACGGGCGGACGGGCCTAGTATAGAACTGTTTCTGTAGAGCTGGCTGTCGTCTGTGGTGCTGGCAGGGAAAACCTCCAAGTGGATTAGTATGGAGCACGCCCACAGGGTTCCACGACGACCGCCGGCCCCTGGAGCTCACCTGAGACACTACTCAACTTCAGGGACAGGGACGCCATCCTTAAAGCGATGAGAACACATGGGCCATGGAGAATAGAGAGGCAACTGGTCAACATCTGTCCTGGTTACACAGCAGTGGACCAATGACGAGAGACCTTCATACCTGAGGACGCTGGAACTCAGGTATGCCTTACTGTTCCCAGCGAAACTGAGGGTAACCGAGCAGGGACGATCTCATTTCTTCACAACAGCGACAGAAGTGTGGGAATGGCTTGAGCAATGGGGATACTCATTGCTGAACAAAAGGGAAACAACTAAAATGCAATGATGGCAAGAACAGGAGCAATGCTGACTACAACAGGGCCTCCCAACAGCTGCCCTAACCAAAGACCAGTCCGAGATGGCAAAAAGGTTGCGGAGCTCCAGCGTGCCCCCTGGACAAAGACCAATAACAGATGGGAAACATTGGGGAATGACACTAAAGACACCCCAGAGGAGGACTCAGAACGAGAAGGACACCACGGGGAAACTTCGCTGCCTAAGGTCACGCCAATGAAATCTGATGAAAATATCTGAGACGCAGGCCTCCAGCCAAGGCACACCAACTATACATTAGTCATCGGTAGCCACCAAGAGGCTGACAGGTGCTCGAATGAATGTCATAGGCCATGTCCTACCCAGTAATAGTGAAACTGTAACAGTTAGTGTTACAAGCAGTTGGTGAAACAGGGTAACGGACATACTGTGAATTGGGGTGGCGGGACAGTTTAAAGACTGCAGTACAGTAAGGTAGGGAGGGGCGGTAGTTGGGAAGAGGTTTACAAGTTGACAGCGATACTAAGACACATGGAACAAAAGAGGGAAACACATGATCCTGGTGGAGAGAGAGAGTGTGCAGGAGGTAGGATTGGACCGACGACGGCTGGAACGACATACCCTCAAACTGTTGACCTGGAACATCAGCAGACTAGGGAATAAAATCAAAGAGGTCTGGTTGCCAAAGCTCTAACTAGATATGCTGCGGACGTTGGCTTCCAGCAAGAAACGCATATGAAAGGAACCAATGGTGAGATACTGGGCAGAGGGAAATATGCAGTAATAAGCCACTCAGGCTACTTCTCAGGCCGCTGGGATGTAGTGTTATTTATCAGAAAAACGACAGCCTTCCACATGAATGGATTACGGACAGACGAATTGGGGAGATGCAGGGCAGTACTGGGAGGGGGAACCAATAGCGCTTATAACTGTTTATATCCCACCAGGGCTTCAAACAGATATGCTACAATACCTAGGCTGAACAATTACCGAACTGCCAAAGGCCACAACCATACTGGGGAGAGATTTGAATAATATGGTACTAGATACCCACTTAGACAGAGCCCACACCAGGCAGACACACTATGGCCGAGCAGAGAAACTAGATAACTTCATTCAGGCTGTAGATATGGGTGATATCTGGAGATCAATCCACGGGACACGCAGAAGCTACTCCTACTACTCAGGGGCACACTACACACACTCCCACATAGACTGTTTCTTCGCCCCCAGATCGACCCTCCATAAATGCGCGGAGGCAGACTATAAAGCAGGAGGGATCTCTGACCACTCACCACTCTGTATCACAATAGAATCACCACAAATCCGGAAAGGAGCAAGTGGAGATTGGCCGCATGGTGACTAACAAACACAAAAACGCCTACAAAATGCCACGGAGCACTACTTGAAAGGCATCCCAGATACAGTAAGGGAGGCGTCCACCCTATGCAAGGCATATAAAGCCATGATACGCAGGGTGATCTTATCATGGGAAGTGGAAGGTACAAGAATGAGAGTGTGGCAATACGAAGACACAAAAAGGGAGCTGCTAAACCTGGAGGAGGAATACACTTGACAGCCCTCTGAAGCAACAAGGTCCTGCATACTACTTAAAATGGGAGAATATCATTCACTAGCAATAGATGCTGTCAAAATGGAATACATAGCCAAACAAAAGTGAATATACGAAGTAGGGTACAAGGCAGGGAAGATACTAGCGTGGCTCAGCAGCAGAGAGAAGTTCAGAAAACATATTCGATAAATAATAGACCCTGATGGGGATAAAGTAGTAGGTATTGAAGCTATAGCAGAGACAATGGTAGACTACATGCAAGACTTCTACAGGGACCGAATCTGAATGACTGTAACATACCTGCATGGCTTCATACGGGACTGCCCCTGCAGAAAAATGGAAAAACATAGGGTGCTAGATCTCGAGGAAGACCTAATCTCGGAAGAGGTGCAGCTGGCACTAACACAAATACAATCAGGGAAGACACCAGGCCTGAACAGGCTTCCAGTGGATTGGGAAGGGTCCAGGAGGTTGTTGTTTTCTAGGTGGGTGGTAAGTTCTAGGTTTATTGCTTTCTCCAGAAATTTAGCTTAAAAAAATGGCACATAAGATAATTCCATCAATCCACAAATTATACATGCAGGCATACCAAACAGGAGAGTTTCCAAGAGATCTCAATATGGCAACAATAGTGTTAATACTCAAAGCGGGGAAACCCGCAGACAAATGGGGCACGTAATGTTCAATATCGCTGCTCAACTTGGACACCAAAGTGCTAGCAAACCAACTTAGAGGAGTGATCTTGGGTTTGGTACAACCAGACCAGAATGGGTCAACTAGACTCAACCTCCGCCAGTTACATAACAACTTCGAAGCCGGGGGGCGGAGCTTGCCAAGGCTCAAGATGGCCGCGCTCTGAGCGAGCTCCGCGAGCCATCCACATAATCCGTCATTATCCTCCCATCCATGACTTAATACTGCATCAGAATGAGCGGATCGAGTTGAGCTGGCATCGCGCTTTCATTAGATACGCATATCACCAACAACGAGGGACATTGACGACGGAGCCATCTGCGGCCTGATCCTGTGGCCTACGCCCCGTAACAGAGTGCTCGTTTCGGCCGCCGGGATTCTCCGGGGGCTGCGAAGCCATGGGCGGCCTGCCCTGCCCGGACACGTTGATGGTGGCGGATCCGCGCCCTCGGAGGCTCGGCCCGACAGCGGTACACGGACGATTGTGAGCTGACGCCCTCTGCCCTGCCGGTCGAGTCGGGTGCTGCCTGACAGGGCTGCAACATGGTGACAAACGGACACGGGCCTCAGTGGATCTTGCCATTCCTCGCAGACGACGTGTGGAACACTCGAGGCTCAAGCTATATTGGTCATGAGAGCGGAGGTACGCGGGACTGCGGAGCTCTGTGGAGGGGCGGCCTGCTTGTGGCCAGGAATCAGTTCGCACTGATTGAATTAGGGGGACCCCACTGGCCTGGCTGGATCGGGCCCTGCTCCCGTGAGTTCCACCTGCGCCGCTGCATGGCGCCTCCCCGGCATTGATGTAGGGGTTACTAGAAGGCCTAAAAACCATACCACATGGCTTACCCCAGATGGAGTATCCCGCGCAACAAATTGCAGATATAGCGCTGAGAGGTGAGATGGGACCGCGATAAGAGAGAGCCAGAAGAGATAAGCGTAACAATAACCCGGCCTAGCCCCACCTAGCTGCAGTGGAATCTTCGACCTATACCTGCCGGAAAAGCCCTGGGGTCTGGTTTGTTCACGAAATCGAACTCCAGGTAAATACCTGCTGCGGAGTCCTTGATTTTCCCCCAGTCTGGTCCTTGCTGCCGCCTGCCTTGCCCAGCGGGCCAACGATAAAACCTCCCACTGGGAATAAGGGTGCCCACTGGTTAACACCTATTGCCATTACGTGCGACACTGATAGTGACTGAGCGCGCACTGGAAGACACTTGGCACTGTGCGAGATCAGAGCGTCGCCCGGGGAGCGAGACCTGGTGATACTCGGGCTCCCATCGTGCCCAAGAATGGGCAAAGTGGATAAGACGCAACCTAAGTTGCAGTTTGAGCAACGGAAATCGAGATATAAAGATATGGGGGATGGTTGGACTTCGGATGAGCGAACTGCCAGAAGAGACGTAGGGGGACATAAAACAGATCCTGGCAGCGATGCAGAAGAGCCTGGCAACTATTGATGGGAAAATAGATACACTGGCATATCGCATGGACATGAATGTCAGAGCGCATCGATAAACACACTGAAAGGCTCGGCATGACGGAACGGCGGGTGTTGGAGGTGGAGGAAGCGCAGACTGAGGTAGATGCAACCCAAAAGCAAATGGCGAAAACGATTATGGCACTTCAAGACAAAGCAGAAGATTTAGAGGCGAGGTCCAGGAGAAGTAACATACACATCACCGGCCTACCGGAATCTACCGCAATGAGCAACATGGAGGCCTTCATAGAACAAGCATTGGCATAGCCAATAGGTCTCGCCTTTGGGACCTTATAAGTGTTTAGTTATCCAGCACAATATCCTTGGTGCAACAACATCATCTGTTGCATGGCTAAACACTTATAAGGTCCCAAAGCCGAGACCTATTGGCTATGCCAATGCTTGTTGTGCGTAAGGAGGTGCAAATACTTTTCTGTAAGGCTACATGCTGACTGTGTTGGTGGCTTCGTTTCACTTTTTTGGAGAGGCTGAGGTATTCCTGTATTCACACTTGCTCGTTATCTTTTTACACTTTTACTTCAAACTCGCTTTTCGTTCATTCCATGACAGAATTGGTCATGTCTGTGTCTGGCCATATATGGATGCTCGCTGTATGAGTGTGCTGAGTGCTAATGTATTCTGAAGGATGTGTTACGCGTGGGCATAATCGATTGAACGTTGTCTTGCTGGGGGCGATTTACGCATGTACTTTACTTTGTCAACAGTGTGCTGATTGGATTGACGCATGTCTGTTAGATACCGATGTTCTCACGCCTTGTTTCGTGGCTTTGTGTGATAGGATTCTTAGGGTTGAGACTGGGCATGCAAACGAAATGCTGTCAACAGAAATGCACAACTTAACCTTGCTTTGCAACCCCCTGGAATTGGGAAGACCCACAGTAAACAAGCATCATATAAAATCACCATTTCCTAAAAATAATAGCATGACACAGGCGTGTATATAAAATAGCCTATAATTGTGTTTTACTGGTGGGAATAGAATAGATCAGAGCAAAAAACATCGAGTGAAAGAGAGCTTTATGAAAGACACACCCAAAATGGTAAAATAGTACCGTTGAGCATTTGCAAACTGTGTAGAGGGTACAGATGCAATTGCAGCGTGGTCGGATAAGTGTACGGAGTCATAATTAAAGCTAACATGACACGATGTTACCCCAAGAGTGAAATCAAGGTTAAGGGCATTAAAAAAGCCTAATTGTACTGACTATGTTTAAAATAACATAACATTTAGCCAAACGTCAACAATTTCTTAGACAATATAAAGTCAAAACGTGAAGTGCGAGGGCTCGGTTCGGGGTAAGAATTGATGAACAGCTGGTGAAGGTACACAGCGCACAGCTGGATTGGATTGGATAACAAGCATTGGCCGCGCGGCCCTGAAAGTGACACAGCCGCGCAAGTGTTATGCTTAATGAGGAAGAGAGGGGGGGGGCGGGTTGGCGCGGCCCTGAAAGAGACGCGGGAAAGCAAAAGTGTTCTGGTTAATGAGGAAGACAGTTGTGTGCGCGCGCTAAACCGAAATTTAAAAAAAAAACACGCGAGTGGTAACGCGATCTGTGGTGGGGGAGGGGGAGGGAATTGATGCGCAAGCAAGGCGGAGAGAGGCACGCAAGGCTTAATGAGCCATGACACAAACCCAAATGGCGGCTGCGCGCGTGCACGCTCGCGTGACCGCAAGCTTGAGGCCAGGAAAAGCCTCTGGTAGCACTTCGGAAACCCCCTTACTAAATTTCTCGCAGAGCAGCGCATGCGCTGGCTCAGCGAGACCTAAAAATTGCTGGTCGCTCTGTTGGGCTGGGAAACAATTTCGGAAATATTCGTGGTAGAACGTGTCCATCGGTCTCTTGGACCCAAACCTCCCCCGGGTGCCCCTCCACGCCCGGTGATTGCAAAATTGCTAAATTTCAGGGACAGGGACGCTGCCCTGAAGCAGGCCAGAGAAAAGAAAAACTTAGTATGAGCGCTCCAAAATATCATTGTTCCCGGATTTTACTATGCGGGTACAGGAGGCCAGACGACAGTTCGTTCCTTTGAAGAGACATTTGCGGGAACTAAATATGGACTATGCCATGCTGCATCCGGCCGAACTCAAGGTAACTCTGAATGGCAAGTCAAAGATCTTCCTGGACCCAAAATCTTTGCAGAAGGCTCTAAAAGAACACTCCAAGATGGAAAAGCGGAATAGAGAATCAGACAGACTGGACGAGGCTGCTGGTGGCGGAATGGATGAACAGGATTGAAGGAACATTCGCTTGATGGACTCACTCTCTGCTCGTTGAACTGGGAAGCTGTGAACTGAATTCAGAATTACCCCACTATCTGTAGTAGGTTCAATTAATGTCTGCATCCTGAGTACGAGAATTCTCCTCCATGATTTTAAGGAACCTACATATCGCAAGTATAGTTATAATTATGCTGATTTGTTGTAAGCGTGAGAGGTATCGATTGACCAAACCAGTCATTATGTCGATAGAACGGCTAACACACGGAGAAGGTGAGGATGACCTGCTCATTACCGGCGAGCTGAAAGTATGTTGACTGTTTTTTCATGGTTGCACTAGATAAACCTGGATGGCACTTTGGTGCATTGTATTAGTAGTGCTCTTAACGGAGCGGAGGTAACATCTGCCCCTGCATGTTACTCACTCTATATCTACTTGTTCTTTTTTTATGGGAAAGGGCGGAGGGTGGGGGGATTCGACTGTACTGAGTTGGGGTTTGCATGGCGTGGGTGGTGGGGGGAATTGGTAGGGGTGTGTCTTTTTAGGTCGAGCCTAGCGCAGCGCGCATGCGCTGCTCTATGGGAGGCTTCATGTAATCACTCTAAACTTTTGTGTGTGGGTCTGACTCCCCCCACGCATTTGTTTGGCTGTTGGCTGTGTCAATTTAAAATGGGAGGTTGCAAATGGCTAAAGGCAGGCGCATGTCCCACCTCTTTTACAAATGCTCATTCCCACAGCCTTTTGCTTGCGGGAGCAAGCAGCGGCGGGCACAGTGGCAGCTGCATTCCTTAAATTCCTTGCAGCGCGCGCGCACACCAATCGCGGGCTTGTTTTTAATGGCAGTGATGCCCACTAGGTGGGGGCATTACGTCAGAGCTCATCCTGTCACGCGCACAGTCGCAGAGGCTGACAGGGGAGAAACATTATCTCCCAGCCCCAGCAAGGCCCGCAGGCAGGTTACCATCTACAGGGTGTGGGTTAACATGTCAGCGCGCTCTCCTCTTGCCCGAGTATTGAATTCCAGGCTGCGCACCAGCCCAGAAGGCTTCGACTTGTTTCTCTGCAAAATCAGGAAATTCGTTGTGTGGAAACACTAACATTACCGCAATAATTGTTCAGACTACGCCAGCATCGAGATGTTTGTAACTGTATAAGGGAGATGAAACAACCAGAATTACCGAGATGTGCGGTCTTGTTTTAAAGAACAGAAAAGGTAACACATTTTTAAACCTACTGTATTTTCCTTGTACTCCCTTGAAGCAGTAGCTTCAGATTTTGAGTGTTGAATCTGGGCGGGAAGCTTCTCCTCGTCGTCATTGCCACGGGAAAACAAAGGACAGATTACTACTGTTTAAAAACGCTAAAGGTGCTCTGTGCGGTAAAAGCCCTTCTAAGCCGAAGGTGTCAACTCCAGACCTGCGGGCTCGCAGTGAGTCATGGGGAGATAAAGCGAACACAACAAGCCCATTCTTTTAAATAATTCAGGGAGCCTTAACAGATGATGGGCTCAGATGCAGCCCTGACCGCTCCCTCCCCCACATCCGAGCTTCCTCCTTGTGCTCTCTGTGCCAATACATTTATACTCCATGGGCAGAGAACTATGTGGCCAGACCTGATCGACAAAATGTATGGCCATGCCTCGACACCCGTACCCTCATTGTTCGAACCCAATAAATAAACCGGGTACTGGCTGCCTGGATGGCATCGCCACAAACCGATGCAGCCTGGTAGTGAACACCAAGAGAAGGCATGAACTTGAACCACTTGAAGATACAGGAGCCAGACTGCGCCCCTTTTGAGTTTGAAGTGGCATCCACTGAACATCTGCAAGTACAAAGAAATAGCTCAGGAAACAATGCGGGCAGCATGGTTACGTGAAGACGCGCAGCATCAAAGTTTAATACAAGTACTCGAAAATGCATGAAGAGCACTGAGAAACCCTACCATTAACTTAAACGTAATCCCGGCCCGGACATTTTTTAATGGCAGTTCACCGCCATTTGGTGATTATCGCTGAATTGTCCTGTTAGTCTTCGGCTTTGAAACGTGCCGCCGTGCAATCAGATCAAATGGAGTGAGGTAGCTGCCTGGTTCATGCCGTGCCTTAGAACGTCACATGAGGAGCCATTTAATTTTTGAGGGTCTCGCATGTTAAAGGAGGCCCTGCACAGCATGGTGATACCTGCTCATCGTCACGTGTACGCCTACCCCCAATGCCCCGCCCCAGGCCTGCTTCTATGCTGTGTGAAGGCGGCACAGCGTGAAACCTTGGCCACTGACTCATTGGCTGTGCACCCTCCAGTCCTGTGCTTATTTGTAAGGGGCCGCACAGTACCTTAGTTGATAATTTTTTTATTATGTCAATCTATGGCTGGCTGCTCAAAAACGTGAAATCCTGGCTAGACACTGTAACAGGTTATATGCCTGCTCGTCATCCTTTAAATTCATGTCATTTCACAAGGCACTAAGCTCTCTCGGTATTGGTATGTTAACATATTTACAAAAGCTCCTGACAACATAAAGCTAAAACAAGCATTGGCATAGCCAATAGGTCTCGCTTTTGGGACCTTATAAGTATTTAGTTATGCAGCACAATATCCTTGATGCAACAACATCAACTGTTGCATAGCTAAACACTTATAAGGTCCCAAAGGCGAGACCTATTGGCTATGCCAATGCTTGTTGTATTGTGTAGTCATGGTTGTATCGTACACAGCGTGCCCATCGATCCTAGAGGTGATGCCCCGAAAATGGAAGGTACCCTAGGGGGTGCAGATTGATTATAATAAGGATAAAAAGATCCCTAGTTTAGACCCTGGGGGATAGGCTGCGACTGCTGACTTGGAATATTAGGGGCCTAAATGATTTCAGGAAAACTAGAAAGGTAATTGCTTATCTCACCAGACATAATGTGGACGTTGCTCTTTTACAAGAGTCCCATCTGCCTGCAGACAGTCCGATGCTCACTTGCAGGAGATTGCATGGCATATTTCATGCTGCAGGGTTTTCTACTCATGCACGGGGTGTACTCACCTGTGTAAATCTGCGAACTGTTACTACTACAGGCGATTGAGACAGATAAGGAGGGCAGATATGCCATCTCTAAATGTAAAGGAAAGGGGCTAGAATTCATCATAGTTAATGTTTATGGCCCTGATTTCGATTACCCGCAATTCTATCGTGATCTACTAGGGCGCTTGCGCAGACTGGCATTGGTCCCTCCTGTGTGGGGAGGGGATTTTAACTGTGTCCTAGATCCGGCGTTAGATCGCTCTGAAGGCCCGAGCTGGCGTAAGTCATCAGTGGCACAGGCGATAGAGGACGCTATTGAGGAATTAGACCTGGTTGATGTCTGGCGCTCGAGACGGAGTGGGTTGGGTGGCTTTACGCACTACTCGGCTCCACACGACTTGCATACCAGGATTGATTACTGGTTCACTTCTAGATCCTTGAGCGTGTTGATTTGTGGTTGTGAGATTCACCCTGCTCGTTTTCAGATCACTCACCTATTCAGCTTGATTTTACTAGTCCATCGAAAAGACCAGCCCCGTTCACTTGGAGATTCCCACCCTACGTTCTCCTTGATGCAGTATTTAAATCTGAAATGACGGAAGCGATCGAATCCTTTTTCGCTACAAATATTGGCTCTGTCCCCCAGTTTGCCACGGTATGGGACATTTAAAGTATATATAAGAGGGATAGCGATAGCCAAACATTCGGGTGTACTACGGTCAGAGGACAATTGGACTCGCTGGAAAAGAAATTGGCCACGCTGGAGCTGGAGGCATGGGTGGGTGGGAGTGACCAGGCCCTGGGAGAGCTCAAAAACACATTGGAGGAATATCATGACGCCGCTGATAGAGAAGTTAAGTATTTAGGGAAATATGCTGTAGCTAAAACATATGGGGAAAGGGAACGCCCGGGGGCTACATTGGCAGCCATATTCAGGGGTAGGCGGGAGACAGCTAGTATTACAGAACTGCGTTCTTTAACGGGAGAGATTCTACGGGATCCTGACTCCATAGCGGATAGATTCAGTTAGTATTCTGCGGATCTGTATCGCACTAAAGGGGTAGCAGAAGAGGCAGCAGTACTGGACTACCTGGATCACATAAAACTCCCATGGTTGGCTGAAGAGCACAGGGAATATCTCAAGAGGCCTTTGGAGGCTTGGGAGATCCAGGACGCTTTAAGATCCATGAGATCTGGGGGTGCCCCGGGGAAGGATGGCTTAATGGTCACTTTCTACAAAGAATTTAGTGAGCTTTTGGTCCCTCACCTGATTACATTATTCGAGGAGATGGGAGAGAGTGGAGAGATGCCCCGGTCCATGTGGGTGGCCTTGATTGTTACCCTTTTTTTTAAAACCGGGAAAACCCCCTGATGAATGCGCATCATACAGGTCGTTGTCATTATTGAATGTGGATACTAAATTATTTGCTAAAGTACTGGCTAATCGCCTAGCTCCTCTAGTACTGCAATTAGTTGGCCCTGAACAGGCTGGGTTTGTCCCTGGGCGCACTCTTACGCATAACTTGCGCACAGTATTCGGCACTATCCAACACACAAAACCCGAAATAAAAGCGGTTGCTATCTTCCTAGACGCCGAAAAGGCATTCGATTCCCTTGAATGGACCTTCATGTTAGCAGTATTGAGGCGTATGGGAGTAGGTGATCTTTTTCCCCAGCTCGTGATGGTTCTCTATAACTCCCTCACTGCCAGGGTTAGAGTGGGGGACCTGGTGACCTCTCCTATTAAAATTTCTAGAGGCACTCGGCAAGGATGCCCGTTATTGTCTCTCCTCTATGCTATCGTTGCTGAGCCCCTGGCCTGCGCTCTTAGGGAGTACCCAGGCATTGAGGAATCCGCTTGCCTGGATACAATTTAATAATTTCCACTTACACTGATGATACTTTATTATACATCAGAGATCCGGAGGTTAACTTATCCCCGGTGCTGAGAGAAGTGGTACAGTATGGGGAATTCTCGGGAGTCAGAATTAACTGGGCTAAGTCCACCATTTTCCCCCTTACTTCAGCCATGGAGCCGATAGATCTAGATTTCCCTTTGAGCTGGTCTGCTGAATCTGTGCGGTATCTAGGCATTCAGGTACATACTAACTCCGAAATAGTATTCAGAGAGAACTTTGGGAAGGCAATTGCCAAATTGGAAGATGATGTTACCAGATGGGTGCGCCTACCATTATCACTTCTAGGTCGCATCTCCTTAATGAAGATGGTGGTGCTGCCCAGATTCTTGTTTCTATTTTTGAACATACCTATGGTCCTTCCTGCGCATTTTTTCAAACGCATTAGGTCGTTATTGATCTGCTTGGCTTGGGCTGGTAAACAGCACCGGGTCACATGGGAAATCCTGACACTGCCTTACTCGATGGGTGGACTCGGTGCATCGGACTTGGAGCTCTACTACAGAGCGGCGCAATGCTCCCATGCTTTTTATTGGCTGCACCAGCAATCCCCCCCTCCACATTTGTATATCGAAAGGGTTGCAGCTGCGCCCTCCCCCTTAGCCGCTTTGCTGTATCAAGCCCCATCCCGGTGTTCAGGGCTCTTAGATTCCATGAATGCCACCTCCCATGCTTGGCAGAACTTAATCAAAAGGCAGGCCGCCTCAATCTTGTATTCCCCGCTCGCCCCGGTAGAGATGTGCCAGTGGCTGCCAATTTTTAATGAGCCAGAGGTGGTACGCTTCTGGCGATTTTTGGTATCTCAAAAATAGGTGAACTATTCGAAGATGGAAAGGGACGTAGTTGGGAAGACATAGTGGCGGAATGGCAAGATATAACTCCACTCGCGACGTTCCATTTTTACAGAGTTAGGCATGCGCTCCGAGACATGCTCGGGGAGGAAATGTTGGAACCTCCAGAAGTAGCTCCCTTTTCATTGTTGCTGCGGGCAGACTCCCCCTGTAAAATTGTCTCCAGGATTTATTGCATGGCACAAGATTATCGGAAGAACTTTTTAATTAAGGCTAGATTGGCATGGCAATTTGACTTAGGGGTCATATTAGATGAAGACAAATGGCGCTATTGCTCCGAGGCCACGAGGCATGTATCTCTGAATGGACGTCATAGACTCATTCATTTTAAATTCCTGAATAGGGTGTATTATACCCCTGCCCGTTTGCATAGATATGGCCTCAGAGATAATGCGAGAGGTGTAGTGCAGATCAAGCAGGATTCATACACTTGGCCTGGCTGTGCCCCGATATCGCTAAATACTGGGCACTAATATTTCAAAAATTGAGTGATATCACAGGGGAGCATTTGTCACCTGACCCCATGTTGGCCCTTCTGGGTGACTCTAAGCAAGTCTGGAAAGACATACGTAGACTGATAGATATAGGTCTATTGATTGCTAAGCGTGGGGTTGCTATGCGCTGGGCCCGGGGCCCTACTCCTACTGTTTCACAATGGTCTAGGGACATGTTGTTCTGCAACACACAAACTGAATTATATAGTGGGCTGCTTCCTCCTCTGGAGCCTATACCAGAGCTACCTAGCCGGTAAGGGCTAAGCACTTTTTCAACCTTAACATCCTTTTGATGGTAAGAGGCTTACTGGGTGTGATGCATTCACATTGCGTGCTGCGCATGCACGCTCTCAAGCTGGTTTCTGGCAAGTTGAGAGGGTTACATGAGATCTGGAGAGTTCTGTTCCTATATTGGTCCCACTAGATAACTTAACATTTGGATGGAATGGCAGCCTTGAAGGGGTTAGATATATTCATGTTTAGTTGGCACAATACCCCACTGTAAACATATTTCATGGATCTGTATTCGATATGCTGATATCTGCTATATTGTTGAATAGGTATGTATGTGCTCTGTGACTACTTTTTCTTTTGTACTGTTCAGTAATGTTTTGCTTTGGTCTGTCTGTATTTTTTTTTTTTGCAAAACAAATAAATAAATAAAAATAAAAAAACAACATCGAAGCCACCAGAAGAGTGGAGCTCCCACTAGAGATAGTTTCACTAGACAGGAATAAAGCGTTTGACTCGTTGGAATAGACCTTTCTATTTGGAATCATGAAATAAATAGGATTCGGACCCAAATTTCTGACATGAGTCACACCCCTATGCAAGAATACGAGGGCACGAGTCAAAGTGAAAGGTGTCCTCTCCCGAGAGTTCCCTATCAGTCGGGGCACCAGGCAAGGCTGCCCTCTGTCACTGATGCTATTCGCCCTGGTGATAGAGGCCCTGGCAGAGTGGATAAGGGTGGACGCTCAGATATGGGGCTAGTGTTGGGGTGCTGCGTGGAAAAACAGATATCTCTCCATGTGGACGATATATTTCTGTACCTAGTGGAACCGGAGCGCTCCCTGGCAGGCGTGGGCGAAATCTTTGCAATCTACGGAAGGTAATTGGGAATGGGAGAAATCCCTCATATTACCAATGAGGACCTGGTAAATACACGGAAGCCTCCTCATGCCACTGAAGGTAGTAATTCACCATTTCAAATACCTGGATATTGATGAATGAGAGAACTCACTACGTGGAAAACCTAACCCCGCTCATACACAGATTAGAGTTGGACGTAAAACACTGGAAAACACTCCCATTGTCACTAATGGGTAGAGCTGCGCTCTTCAAACTGAGTGCACGTCCCAAACTCGCATATATATTACAGAACAGCCTTGCATGCTGCTCCCGTTCCCAGCCAAAGGCCTGGAGAAAGCAATAAACCGCCAACTTACCACCCGCCTAGAAAACAACAACCTCCTGGACCCCTCCCAGTCCGGTTTCCGCTCAGATCACAGCATAAAACCGCCCTAATTGCAGCCACCGATGACATCAGGACTCTCTTAGAAGGGGAGAAATTGCCGTCTTGATTCTTCTCGATCTCTCCGCAGCCTTCGACACTGTGTCCCACTACACCTTCCTACATGGACTCAACCAAATGGGTATCCAAGGGAAGGCTCCCTGATGGATCGCATCCTTCCTCTCCAGAAGAACCCAAAGTATTCGCCTCCCACCCTACACCTCTGGCCCAAAAACGATCATCTGCGACGTCCCACAAGGATCCTTGCTGAGCCCAACCATGTTCAACACATACATCACTCCCCTGGTCAGATCCTACAGTATGAACATAAGCTCCTACACGGAAGATACTCAGCTTATCTTTTCCATATCCTCAGACCTCACTAACACCAAATCTAACTCCCACAGATGCATGACCGGTGTCGCAAGCTGGATGCAAAGCAGATGCCTCAAACTCAACACCGACAATACAGAGATACTTATCTTCGGGAGCAGCACCTCCCCATGGGACGACTCCTGGTTGCCAAAGAAACTTGGCCCCTCACCCGCACCCACAGAGCACGCAAAGAACCTTGGCATCCTATTCAACAGCAAGCTCACGATGAAGAAGCAGATAAACGTTCTCCTCCTGCTCGTCCTCCTGCTTCCTCACCCTGCGCATGCTCGGAAAAGTCTTCAAGTGTCTCTCCACCAGCACCAGATGCACCGTCACCCAGGCCCTCATCACCAGCTGCCTGGACTACGGCAACGCCCTCTACATGGGGATCACCTCACAACTACTAAGCAGTCTCCATTCACAGCACTGCAGCCAGGCCCATCCTCGACCTCCCAAGATGGACCCACATCACCCCCACCTCAAATCTCTGCACTGGCTCCCCGTCAGCAAACAGTGCCATTTCAAATTGCTCACCCAAGCCTACAATGCCCTACACAACAAGAGACCAGCATACCTCAATCACAGGGTGAACTTCCACCAACCCACCTAACAGCCATGCTCTGCATCCCTCTCCTTAGCCCACACACCCGCGCATTCATAGGAGTGGCGCCAGCACCTTCTCGCATCTGGCAGCAAAATCCTGGAACGGCTCCACCTCCGAACAACCCCCACCCTGTATGAATTTAGGAAAGGCCTAAAAACCTTTTTTTTTTTACTAAGACCTCAGTAGCAACACCCCCGCGCCTGGATACCCTCACTGATGATACGCATCGCTTTACAAGTCCTGTTTGATTGATTGATTGATTAATGCTATACTGGAAACATTCTTCCTCACAATAAACAGGCTAATAAGATCCCTGATCTGCCTGAATGGCCCACCACGCATAGCACTCCACACCCTCCAAAGATCCACATACGAAGGTGGAATAGCACTACTGAACATTCCCAAATACTCAGAAGCAGCCCAAGTCGGTATAGTGAATAAATGGGCCTGGCACCATTAGACGACCCAGCCTATCGACATGACCGCGAAGTTCTAGACAAAAAAGGATATATTCATGTACTATATGGTGGGAAGATAGGCCCAAGTGCCCCTGTGGTGACATTAATGGTGGTTTCCGCTTGGCGCAAGTTACAGAGGGAAATGGGATGGAAAAAAAGATTGAGACCAAAAACCCCTGTGGATGGGCGCGAAACTGGGCTCAGTGACAACCATACAGGGGTTTAAACGATGGGACAATATTGGCCTCTCCACCCCAGAGGATGTATGGGACACCAACGGCCTAGTCCCATTTGAATACCTAGGGATGAATATGAAATGGCGCCTGCACAAATATTTAAATATTTGCAGTTAGGTCATGCACTGCAGGCAAGGATCACCCCGGAGGCGGAAACCAGAGAAGACTCCCCCTCTTTAGATATGGCCGCTAGATGGCCATATGGCAGCCAAGGCAATTTGCCTTGCATTCAAATCGCTAATCAACAACATCCAGAGAGAACTAACCCAATTAAGGAAAAAATGGCAAACTGATAGAGGGGAAATGGACGACTATGGCTATGAGGAGGCACTGAAATGCCCTAGGAAAGTGGTGATAAAGGCACGTTTTCGCCTGATGGAACTTAAAATACTACATAGAGTATACTACACCAGGGCACTCTTACATAAAATAGGCAAAGCCACAGACGATACATGCCTATGCGCCTGCTGACACCGGGCTCCTTCTCACATACATTGTGGGTCTGCCCCAAGATACAACCATTTGGGGGAGGGTGTAAAACAGGCTCGAAGAAACCATAGGAACACATCAAAAGCCAGGCCTCACTGATGTTATTGGGAATATGGAGGGACTCAGATATCACATCCTACAAGGAAGCCTTAGTTAACCTCGAATTCCTACTTGTGAAACGGGAAATTGCACAGAAATTGGGAAGCACAGTAGCCCTACGACTGCGAGACTGGGAATACGAATTGAACGTATACCACATGAGGGAGAAATTAATATACAAGGAAAGGGGATGCACCAAAAAACTCAAGAAAATATGGGGAGGATGGTCATCTCTGGGATAAGGCAGGAGACACCGTACACAAAACAAGACCAAAGGATGACAAGACCTGGGAACGGGAAAATCCATCAAGAACAAGCATACCGGGAATCCAACCACCCCAGTACCACATTCATGTAAAGAGACATTAATCCTATTCAAAACCGCACAACACGAACATTACAACCGCCAGGTGGGAGGGAAGGGGACCGAGTGGGGAAATCCAGGCATCACTACAATGTCTGCATGTTGGATATAATTGTGTACGTACCTTCAAATACAAATAAAATATGTTCCAAAAAAACAATGACTTTGAAAATATATCATACATAACTCTTGCTTGCTTTTGCAAAATGTATCACCATGTATATCATACTATGTTGGAAACCCTACCTATATTATAATATACACTGAATTAGGTCTGTGTCTCTATTGTAAGTTCTTCTGTGCAATAGAAAAAACATTCAAGCAAAAAATAATGAAATCATCCAATTTCTTCTTCTTACATGTGGACAGTGATGCTCCTTTGGATATGAAGGTGAAAGCAAGTATGCTGTCTGACATGTTTACACTTGTAGGTAAGTTCACCTATTGTGGTATGTACTAAGCATTCCAGCTCACATTTGTGGGGAATGAAAGTTAAACGTGGATGTACAACTTTATTTTTGAAGATTTCTATCCAGTCTTGAAGCACAGTGTACACTTTAAGTTCCTGTATGTATTTCCTCTCAGTGTGACTGTTCTAAAACTACAGAGTAGCTGGTAATTCATTTAATTTGGGAAACTATCCTCTACTTCCATCAAAATCATTCCAAGTAAGGATCCATCATGAATACTTGAGACATGACTTTAAAGGAGGAAGTTTTAGAAGCCAATTGTGTGAAAGCTCATCTTATTTATACTGAGGCCAGATCTGGTCAGGCCCACTCCAAGCCTCTTGTTGCCATGAATCCTGTTGCCGTTCCTTCATTCGTACCTTGCTACACCACCACCCAGCTGCATCATTACCCAGCTCCAATGCCATACAACTCCACTCCTGTCAGCTGTTACACCACCACTCCACTCCTCCATTGCAACGCAGCCTCTGCACCTCCGCCCTGCTGCTGCACCACCTCAGAGCTGCTCTACACACACACATAGTCACCACAATCACCCAAGTCCACCTGGTACCATTTGGCAATTCACAAAGAGAATTTAGCGTTGGATGTAGAACAGTCGATCATAAACGAGCACTCATTTCTATTTTTCTCCTCAGTTTCCCAGTACGGAGTCCTATTAAAAGTCATTCCGATGGATCCAGTTTCTTATTCACTGCCTAACTCTGTTTAGAATTGGAATGTTAGTGACGAAAGATAGTTTGAGCAGTTACAAGTGATTTCTTGTATCTACATGCCATTTTGTTCATTCTTTTAGCTGCTTAATCTGCAGTACTTGGTACAGCGAAGAGTGTAAGGTTGAGTTTGAGAAGAGGGGAGGGGAGCTACATTAATTGGGCCTGTAGTGTTGCTGACAGCAGGGTTGGGTGTGGTGAATGGTGTCCTCTCCTCCTTGTGATATGAAAGTAAGAGGGAGTGAACTGTTGTCTTCATTTCATGTGATCTACCCTTTACAATTGCATATGGTGATGGTAACAGTAACGGTGTTCTTCTCTGTGCCACTTCAGGTGTAGCCTGCCATGATCCTTCACAGCGTCCTGGCCGGAACGCCCCACTTGAGGCCAAGCGGAGCCTGCTGCAGAAGCAACAGGTACGCATCATTAGGGTCCTTGGCCACTAACTAACACTTGTGCATCTGGCAAGAGAGAAACAGTGGGGATGAAAGGCAAAGCATGGATAAACTGACTGCGAGAAAAAAGGAAGAAACCAGGAGACATAAATTCTCCTTCTGAAATGTCTCTTTTTTGGGTTCAGCTTCATGACTATGTATTGCATGTACAAGAGGAAAAAGAAGGCAATTGTGTCTGGAGATGAAAATGTACTAGGCTTCAAGATTTGTTCTTTATGAGATTACATGAAGGAAAGCAGTTTAAGTGTGAGCCCATATTAATGGGATTTCGTTCTGTCACTTTCACATTATCTTAAAGTTGCTGTTTTGGAGCATAGCTGGCTGAAAGAGTGGTGTATGCTTTTCTTTTCCAAGTCAGCTTTTTTCACCGTTTTTTTGACCCAACCTGTTATCTATCTTGTGACGCATTAAAAAGATATGTAGCTTGTTTTACTGCTTGAAGTTCTCAAAGTCGCGTTAACATTAGAAGCTTATAGAGATTAAATAAGAAAATAGTTAACTCTGATATCTGAAAGAAACACGTTAGTGATAGATTCCTTACCTTAGAATTACCCCCAGGCGTCAGACTGGATCCGGAAAGTTTTCGTCAGCAGTACCCCTGCGCGTCGGAAGGTGGCGTCGTGCGGCTCCCCTTCCGTCGTTGGCGTCGTGGTCCCCGAGATGACGTCGCGGCAGCTACTTAGACGCCGCCCTCGCGCGCTGTCAGTTCTTTCTTTTTCCGCGCCAGCAAGCGCAGATCCGGAGAGAGCGGTACCCCCTGTCACTTTCTGACTGAGTTTTTCTAGGCTTTTTGTCTCTATTTTTTGAGTCGATCGACTCCTGGTGCAGTAGGGATGCCCGGCCTCAAGACCTGCGGGGACTGTCATCGCATGATGTCGGTGACGGACCCGCACCGCGTGTGTCTTTACTGCCTGGAGCGCGACCACGACCCCAAGTCGTGTTCCGACTGCCGGTCCATGGCACCGAAGACTTTGCGGGAGTGGTCCCGAAAGTTGCTAGAAGTCCGGCAGTCAGCTCCGCGCCGCTCAAGGTCCCGGTCCTGTGGGAGGTCGAGGGACCGGTCGCGGAGCCGCCACCACCGTTCATCGGGATCGAAGTCTTCGCACTCGGGGTCAGGTAAGACGAAGCGCTCAAAGAAGTCGAAGAAGCGCCATCGCTCTCCGACTTCCCCTCGCGCGGCTGAGGGTTCGGGTAGTGCCTCCCCCGCGGCTCCGGTGGAGCCTACGCAGTCGCCGCAGGCCTACCCGCCCTTCCCGGGTCTGTCGGCGACTCCGGCCCAGCTGCAGGAATTTCTGTCAGCCATGGCTCGCCTCTTTGGGCCGTCGGGCCCCGCCGATGCGCCTTTGGGCCCCGCGGGCCCGACTGGGGGTTCTAGCCCCTTACTGCCGGCGGCTCCGGCATCGCTGTCGGCTCCGGCGCCGCAGGACCCCCATGGATCCGGGCCTGGATCCCGGTCGACACCGGTTGACCTTGTGACACCTCCACCGACGTCGACCTCACCGGCACCACCTCCGACGTCGCCCGGCCCAGCGGACGACGTCGCCCCCGGTTTCAGCCCCGATGTGGATACGCCGATTCCGAGCCGATGGGGGATTTCTATCCCTATGTCCGTCCTCCTTATTTTCGGCCTGTTTATCAGCCTTCGGTGGAAGGGGAGAACTGGGAGGGGTCTGAGGACCTTCTCACAGCACAATGTGAGTTTGACCCGGACTGGGCAGAGGAGTTGCGGGATGCCAGTGGTCTTGATACCTCTCCTGACCTTGGCATGCTGTCTCCTCCTACCGTGGCTACGGAGGAGGGTGCAAGTTACGCAGTGGTGTTGCGTAGGGCGGCCGAGGCCCTCCACCTCGAGCTCCCTACAGCGGCCGTCAGGACTAACCTCCTGACAGAAGTGCTTCAGCCGGCGGCTACCTCTTCGGAGCCACTGCTGCCTTTCAACGATGCACTTTCGGATGTTCTTTTGGGCGCCTGGTCCAGGCCCAACACAGGGGCTCCTGTGGATAGGAACGTGGCCCGACGCCATCGCCCGGCCTCGGGCGACCCCCTTTTCCTTTCCCAACACCCCACCCCTGAGAGCTTGGTTGTCCAAGTCTCTGCGTCCCCGAGCGCATTCCCTACCGCAGCTCCGGACAGGGAATCCAAGAAACTGGAGCATTTTGGTAAGAAGATTTTTTCTTCCGCCAGTTCAGGGCTGCGGTCTGTGAACACCGCATGCCTCTCGGGCCGTTATTCCCACTCTGTGTGGGATACGGTGGCGTGTGTGCTGCCTCATTGTCCGGAGGAGGCCGGGACAGTGCTCTCGCAAGCTATTGCTGAAGGGAGGGATGCAGCCAAGTTCACTATTCGTTGTGGCCTTGACACCGCCGAGTCGCTGGGCAGGGCGATTTCCACAACGGTGGCGCTCCGTCGCCACGCCTGGCTGAGGTCAACTGGTTTTTCTGGGGATGTCCAGAACACTTTGATGGACATGCCCTTTGATGGCTATCGCCTTTTCGGCAACAAAGCAGATAGTGCGTTGGAGCGCTTTAAGGACTTGCGGGCTACGGCCAAGTCCTTGGGCCTTTCCGCCACGCGCCCTCCTCCGCCTTCTGCTTTTCGCTCCTTTCGTGGCCACGGAAGGGGCGCCCCGACACGTTCGTTTCAGAGCCACAGGCCTGCGCAGCAACAGTCTCAGCGCGGACGTGGGACCCGCCGAGCCGGGTCAGGGGGCCAGCGGGCCAGCGGGCGGGTCAGTCCACCTCCACCCCAGCCACCACTGCCTCCAAACCTTCCTAGTCCGGTTTTTCAGGCCCATCAAACGCCAGTGGGCGGCAGGATTCGCCATCACGTCCCCACTGGCGCACCATCACTTCGGACAGGTGGGTTTTACAGATAGTCCGAAGGGGCTACTCCCTCCCCTTCGAGACTACCCCTCCAGCCATGCCACCCCAGTACCACCGCATGTCGGGGATCACTTGGTACTTCTTCAACAAGAAGTCGCGGCCCTCTTGGCCAAGGGGGCCATCGAGCGCGTACCTGCGCCACAAGTAGGACGTGGTTGTTACTCCCACTACTTTCTGGTGCCCAAGAAGGACAAGGGCCTGCGTCCTATCTTGGACCTCAGGGACGTCAATCGCTTCCTCCGGAAGGAGAAGTTCAAGATGTTAACTCTAGCTCAGGTCTTGTCTGCCCTCGACCCTGTAGACTGGATGGTAGCGTTTGACCTGCAGGACGCATATTTCCACATTCCCGTCCTGCCGGCGTTACCTGCGGTTTACGGTAGGCCACGAGCACTTTCAGTTTTCCGTGCTCCCCTTTGGCCTTACCAGCGCCCCTCGGGTGTTTACGAAAGTGATGGCGGTGGTCGCAGCTCATCTGCGCAGATCAGGGGTTCCAGTCTTCCCCTATCTCGACGACTGGCTGTTGAAGGCGGGCTCGCCCCGGACAGTCGTCTCCCACCTCCAGACTACGGCCGACCTCCTGCATTTGCTGGGGTTCTCCATCAATGTGCCGAAGTCGCACCTGATTCCCTCTCAGAAGCTCCTCTTCATCGGAGCGGTTCTGGATACGACGCACTTTCGGGTCTATCCTCCCGAACGGCGAGTCCAGGATATTCAGGCTCTGATTCCGATCTTTCAGCCTCTACCCTGGGTTTCGGTCAGGATGGCCCTGAGCCTGATGGGCCTCATGGCCTCCTGCATCCTGCTGGTCGATCATGCCAGATGGCATATGCGGGCTCTGCAGTGGGACCTGAAGTTCCGGTGGGCGCAGCATCAGGGGAACCTGTCCGATTACGTCCAGATCTCGGAGGTCACTGCTCAACAACTGCAGTGGTGGCTCACGAACCGGCATTGGGTCAATGGCAGAACCGTCTCCCTTCCCCAACCGGAGCACACAGTGGTGACGGATGCGTCCCTCCTGGGATGGGGTGGCCACATGGGAGAGGCGGAGATCAGAGGCCTCTGGTCTCCGGCGGAGTCCAGGCTCCATATCAACCTTCTTGAGCTCCGGGCGATCCGACTTGCACTGAAGGCATTCCTTCCCTCTGTCAAGGGGAGAGTAGTGCAGGTGTTCACAGACAACACCACCACCATGTGGTACTGCAACAAACAGGGCGCGGTGAGGTCATGGACCCTATGTCAGGAGGCCCTGCGCCTCTGGACATGGCTGGAACGTCAGGGCATTTCCCTGGTGGTTCAACACCTGGCAGGTTCCCTGAACGCCAGGGCGGACGAACTCAGCCGCAGGTGCATGATGGATCACGAATGGCGTCTTCACTCGGAGGTGGTGCAAGGTCTCTTTCAGCAGTGGGGAGAGCCTTGGTTAGATCTATTCGCCACCGAAGAGAACGTGCAATGTCAGCAGTTCTGCGTGTTGGAATTTCCAAGGCGGCAATCGCTAGGCGATGCTTTTCGTCGCAAGTGGAGTTGCGGTCTGTTGTACACCTTTCCGCCTATACCACTTCTGCCCAGAGTGCTGAAGAAGATCAGGCGCGACCGGGCCCAAGTCATTCTTGTGGCTCCGGACTGGGCTCGAAGGGTTTGGTATCCCGTGCTACTCAGTATGACCATCGATCCCCCGATCCGAATGCCTCTTCGGGAGGATCTTCTGTCGCAGCAGCAGGGGATGGTCCTCCACCCGAACCTGTCCAGTCTCCACCTCCTTGCGTGGAGATTGAGCGGCGGCAGTTGATTCCTTTCGACTTGCCTCCTGAAGTCTGTGATGTCATTCTGGCAGCCAGGCGTCCCTCCACTAAGCTGGTATACGCCTGCAGGTGGAACAAGTTTGTGGCATGGTGCACAGCAAAGGCTGTAGATCCCCTTTCTGCCCCTCTTTCAGAAGTCCTACTGTTCCTTCTTTCTTTGGCCCAGCAGGGTTCTGCTCTGGGCACTATCAAGGGCTACCTTTCTGCTATTTCAGCCTTTCTTAGGCTTCCTGATCAGCCCTCTCTTTTCAAGTCCCCTGTTGTCAATAGATTCCTCAAGGGCATTACTCATCTTTTCCCTCCTATTCCCTTCGTAATGCCTCAGTGGGACTTGAACCTGGTTCTCACATATTTAATGTGCGCTCCCTTTGAGCCTCTTCACAACTGTCCTCTTCGTCTGTTAACTTTGAAGACTGGTTTCCTGGTTGCCATCACCTCTGCTAGGAGAGTGAGTGAGCTCCAGGCTCTTTCTTGCAAACCTCCTTTTCTGTCTGTCCATCCGGACAAGGTTGTGCTCAGAACACGTCCATCTTTTCTGCCAAAGGTTGTCACTGCCTTTCACATCGGGCAGACCATCACTTTGCCCACCTTCTTTCCGCCTCCGCATCCTTCCAGAGAGGAAGAGAGGCTCCACCGTCTGGACCCAAAACATGCGCTCTCATTTTACCTGAATCGTACACAACAGTTCCGGGTGGATGACCAGCTCTTTGTTGGCTGCGTAGGCGCCAAGAAAGGTCGAGCCGTACACAAGGGGACTATCTCCCGATGGGTCGTCTTGTGTATTAAAGCCTGTTATTCTCTGGCGAAAAAGGAGCCTCCGGTGGGGCTGCGCGCCCATACCACCAGGGCGACTGCTGCCACTACGGCATTGGGACGTGGTGTCCCCTTACAAGACATCTGTCAGGCAGCTACGTGGGCCTCGTTGCACACTTTTACTAAGCATTATTGCCTGGACAGCCAAGTCCGGAGAGACGGCTTCTTTGGCCGTTCTGTTCTCCGGGACTTCCTGGTGTGATCTTGGTTCGCAGACCCACCACCGGGGTTGGTATTGCTGGGGTATCTATTCTAAGGTAAGGAATCTATCACTAACGTGTTTCTTTCAGATGCACAAGTTACTTACCTTCGGTAATGATATATCTGTAAGAAACATTAGTTAGTGATAGATTCCTTACCGCCCCACCCATCCTCCCCGTTCTGCGAACTGATTTCTAGGGTTAAGGTCATCCCTTTTAGGGCCCTAGTTTCTATGCACCAGTGGTCAGTATCTTGCATGGCTCTGCGTTCCTGGCGTGGAAAGTCATGTACAGAACTGACGTCAGCGCGCGAGGGCGGCGTCTAAGTAGCTGCCGCAACGTCATCTCGGCGGCCACGATGCCAACGACGGACGCCGAGCCGCACGACGCCACCTTCCGACGCGCAGGGGTACTGCTGACGAAAACTTTCCGGATCCAGTCTGACGCCTGGGGGTAATTCTAAGGTAAGGAATCTATCACTAACTAATGTTTCTTACAGATATATCTGTACCGAAGGTAAGTAACTTGTGCAACTGACTGGCAAGGTGTCCTCAAAAGGGCAGTGTCCCAACCCTTAACACTGCAAATCGATATAAGAAAACCAGACTGGGTGAGGGCAATATTTGTTTACATTTTTACATTTTTCACTATAGCAAACATCCCATAAATATTGGACTGTTTCATTTAGTTCTTTCAGAAAATGTTAAACTTGTTTCACAACTTGAACAATAGAACGTCTCTTCTTCAGGGCAAGAGTGTGTTTTACATTTGATTCCAAACATTAGCAACATGAACTTGTTTTTGGTTGAGCAATTCTGAGGCATTGTTTTGTTTTCTCAAAAGCCAAGCTACTTTCAAACTCCAGTCCTGTATGGTTCGTGGCCACTAGTAGTTCGACGCGTATGATAGCTCGGTCCGGAAACATGCACCTCTACCCAGGTGCGTGTTGATCCCGCTGATACTGCTGCTGTTCTCCTCATTTTAGTCGCTCATCTTTTGCCACCTAAGGCCTTGTCTTTTGTTTCAGAATTGGCGCCAAAACAAACATTTTCTATGGGAATAGTTTCATTTCCAGAGTTGACAACGAACAGGGTTGTTTCAGATGCAGTGGAATGCACGGTGATGGCCACCTTTGGACCTTCTAGGGTCCTTGTTCAGGCTACAGTTAAGGACATTCTTGCCTAGAAGGTGAGTAGTGAGGCCACACCCTTCACTCTTATCTGGACTCTGACGAAGACCCCACTCCAGTTACTTCAGTGCTTCTTCTGAGGTTGCCCCTGATTGCTCCTTGGTGGTTTTCTTTGGAGGACTGTCTTTCTTTTACGGCAGTCCTAGGCAAAGTGGCTGAGGTTCTTGTATTACCTTTGGCAGTTGCAGCAATGGAAACATATTGATGAAAATCCTTCAGTCTGGTTCCTCCACTATAGAGCGTCTGTTGATATTCAGTAAGGTCGTCTTGGATCCTATTATGTCTGTGCCCTTTGGGCCGTCCACTGCAGAGGCCGCCCACTACCAAGTTGCTTGTTGCCATCACCCAGCTCCAGACGACCTACAATTTCTGTCCTCTCGCCCATTGCCTGAGTGACAGAGACAGTGGTCTCCTGCTTTTCCAGGAATTTTATGAGGGCTCCCTCCCCCCTCTCCCCCCCCCAATCTGACAGAGAGTCTTAGTGGATCAAGACAATAGCTAAGAAATTGTTCTCATCAGGGAGTCTGGCTTTTTGTTTGTGCAGTGTCATGTGTGTGTTGGCTCACTGTTACCATACTTTTTGGGACATTGCACAGATGGTGGTTCCCCTTTTATTGGATCATGTTCGAGGACACTTTGTAGAAGTATTTCAGGAGGGATTTGGAGCTGCGAAACAACTTATTAGGTTGTGTCTTGACACTGTCGATATGGTGGCCATATCTTCTGGTTTTTCTATTGCCATTCATGGGGATGCTTGGTTGTGCTCCTTTGATCTTCCTGGAGATTTCCAGACAAATAGAATGGATGTGACTTTTAGTGCTTCCCACCTCTTTTGTGAACAGGTCATTGCACAAAGATATCCCATTGTCAAATCTGGGGCTTAGATTCTTAATCGTTTATGCCCTGTCTGCAGCTGGGGCGGCTCAAAGGCTTTACAGGACTTCCTAGTAACACCAGCATTCCTGCCTTGATCAACAGCTGCCTGGAGCCTTCAAGAGGTCCTGAGATCAAAAGTGGCACTTTTCGTCTTCCTGGCTTTTACTGCCAGGCCATTTTAATGCAGCCTCTTGGGATGGTATATACCTGATGGGAAGGAGGTTCCTATACCCTGACACTGAGTCTATACTGGTTTCTCAGGCTTTTGGCCTGTGTCTGGGGATGTGTCCTCATTTTCAGGAGTTCGTTTGTTGAACTGTGTTTTCCTTTCTGTACACCATCTGTGAGTTCAATGTTGTCTGGAGGGATGGGGGAGGTAGTTTTGAGTAATTCCCTTAGAGTGGATCTCCCACTCATCAGTGAGTCTCTCACGTAGTTCCTCGCACCTGTTTTGCTCTGTGGTTGCGGTTTGTTCTGCTGAACATATGCTTAATTTTTTGGTCCTGCAGACTCATGGGCAAAATTGGTGTTCTGTTTTGAGTTTCAGATTACATTTCCACTGTTTGGCGTAGTATCAGCACTTCATTACCCCTTGCAGTTCATATTTGGGTTAATAGCGGTTTTTGTAGTTTGAGGTTACTGATGGTCCTAAGCCTATAGTTGTGGTTACTGGTGGTGGGCTATCTGAGACAACATTGGTTTCCCCTAGACGCAGTTGTCTTTTTTCCATTAGTTGGAAGTCTTAGTATCCCACTTAGTGACCTTACATTCGACTGACACTGTGCATCTCTTATGTGCAAAGGTGTTGTTTATGTTTGTATTGCAGTTATTATATGTTTTCCAGGAGGGCTGGCACTTGTGCTGAAATCTTTGAAGGTGTGGTGTGGGGAGCTGATGGAAAGGTTCTGTTGACCCGTTTCCCTGGCCTGTGAATGGAACGCGAGAATGGCCAATGCACTTGGTCTCATAAGCTGCACTTGCCGACAGAGGAGTTCTGTTTTATAATTCAGTGGGCTTCTATCTGGTGATTGTCTTGTCTTTCACTGCAGAGTTGTCAGTTGTGCTGCCTGTCTCTCCCATTATTGGATTTTTGTGAGAATTTCCCTTTGGGTTTAACTTTGATCCTGATTACATGGCTTCTACCTTTCTTCCTGATTTAGGGGTGACATGCAGTTCTGTTACTCTTATGTCTATTTTCTTGCCCCTCCATATGAACCTTACTGCTTAATTGTGCTGTGACTAAGACTAGGTGGAGACGGCATGGATTGATATGCCTAATTCCTGACTTTTTGGTAGTTGTCTTAGTTGCAGGCTACTCATTTTTCGAGAATGCATGTGGTGATAATGGGTCACATATTTTAGGGCACTGAGAGGAAGGTGTTTGTTTTCAAGGGAAACTACTGTATGTAGTGCACTTTGTGTAACCTTTGATCTTGCTAGCTTTTTGAGGCATTTTCTTTGTGGATCCTGGCTGAATTGTTTTATGTTTGATGTTTTCAGTCTTCAGGGAGACCTGATTTAGTCCTAGTTTCTGATGGATTTGCTGTTTGGACAACACACAGTTGTATTATGTGTGTTTTATTTTGTAGCAATATGTTTTTAGGGCTACAAGTTGGGTCTGTGTTCTGCCTTACTATCATTCTGCCTGACATATTAGTGCTTGTATGTAGGCTTTTCTCTCTACTTCTTTTCTTACCCTTTAATTTTTCATTTGCTTTTCCTTATGAAATTAGGCAGTAGGGGGGCTGCGATGCCTGCTGCTGTCTGATTTTGTGTGTTCCATTGTTAATTTTGGCAGTGTCTTTGCTGGCCAATCCTTGACGGATATTCTGGTCCATAGAAGGGCTAGGCAGCCCTGACACAGACTATTGTGTTGGAATCCAAACAATGGTTCAAGTAAACCACTTAGAGTGAACAAGAATTCGGAAAATAAAAAAAGGAAGAAAGAGAAAACACTAACATAATACAAAAAATTTCAATAAAGAAAGAAAAAGGAAAAAGAAAATGTAAGAAAGAAAGAAGTGCCAACCCACTATTGAGGCACCCGGTACCCATGTACAGGTAATTTCTTTTGGTTAGAAAATTTATTATCCAAATAACATATAAAAAATACATACACACAACAATAATGGCGCTCATGGGGTTACACAAACAGTGTTACAGATACAAACAATCCCATGTGTAATCAGACAAACAGTGGCTGAGGGAAAATACAAAAGCAGGGTTCTTGACAAAACAGACACACACAGCAGAAAAAATGCATCCTCTTCAATTAGAGCCACATCTTAGCGTCAACGGCGTTTCGACCCATTAGTGATTGAAGGGTCATCATCAGGACAAAACATCAGACATAAGAGCGTCCGCTAGGTTTCAGTAAAATATCTGTATTACCAAGGAGAATACATCTACATTAAATGAGGAAAGAGCACAAGGCATCCAAAACTTCAATGCGAGGAGAAAAAATCGCAATCTGATGGTATGTCAGTAAACAATAACTGACAGAAGTGATTCGCAAGAAAATGCGATAAAGTCTGTAATTTAGGAGAAATCAGGCCGGGTAGAGTATTCACAATAAAAACACTGCTAGTAATAAATCCAAAGGGTTATTACAGTCCAGCGGTCATGCTGGTACAAGGGAACCCGATCGGTGCTCTCATTCAGATGCCCGTTTTAACCGCTTGGTCCCGCCAGCATGTCGGGTTGCATCACGTTCCAAACTGAAAACCGGAAAGTTCTATCTATATCTATTCTAACTATAACTGCTGAATTTCTATGGTGTGGAGTGTGTATCAAACGAAAATAAAGAGAAGAGGGGACCAGGAGCCGAGAAAGGTCCAGTACCTAGACTCCGAAAACAATCATTAAATCAACCAAGGAGGTACTGTTCCTGTCAAGATGCAAGAGGGAACAGAAAAAGGGCGAGGGCGAATCTCAAAACAGGGGAAACAAAAGGAAATCCTACGGATTGTTTCTTGTTGCCCTCACACACCCCTAGGGATCTCATGCTTAGTCATTGGACATTGCTCCTCGTTGGGCCGACGCTGAAATGCCCTACAGGCCCCACAAAGGGTCGCTTTAGCAGAAATCTTTTGTTGTTTATGCTGTATGATGAGGGGTGTAAGTGTGGGGGTGTCTAAAAAGTGTAGGGTGGTAGTATGTAAAGGAGTGGGGAAAAAATGGAGTAAAACTGTCTAGGAAATTCTAAATAGATATTTTAATGTGATGGTTCTCCTGGCAGGCTTAAAAGACTAGAAAATGGTTGGGGCTACTGTGGGGGCATAATGTGCCCAAGTAGCTGTGAATTTTTGGGTGTGGTGTAATCAGGTCAACATCCTTCGCGCCTAACAGTCCACAGCGGATTCACGTCGCTTCTTCAGGACCAATACAAAGGGGGTGGTGAACCTACCCCACAAATATGCTGTGGTGTTTATTATAGGTATTCCTCAAAGGTAAAATACCTGGTATAGATGTAAAGAAATGTATGATCGTCCAACCTGAAAGTAGACAGTTGTTCTTCATCCAGTCGACGACTCTTGTCATGCATCTGAGGAAGCTGGTTCTGTTGGTGGTGAGGTCCTTGGAGAAGATGTGTTGAGTATCGTCTGCATACAATTAGGGGTGGGCAGAGTTGGCGTAGCGCCACTACGCGGAGTTATGGAAAAAATGTGTGGAACATGAGCCCACGTCCTGCGGCCAGCCGAGGGTCCGTGTGCCCGGGACAGGGGTCCCTCGTGCCCGGGCAGGCTCCCCGATCTTCCCGGCCTGGCTGGGTTGAGAAGCAGGGACCGGCCCCGAAGCCTGGGTTTCGGGCAGGGCCTGGGGTGTGGGAGCCTGTGGCCTGCCAAGGGTCCGTCTGCCCGGGACAAGGGTCCCTGGTGCAGAGCCCCCGAGCCCTGCAAGGGCAGGCGGGAGCCCTACCGCGGAGCCTCGGGGCGGGCAGATGGGCGTCCTTTCGGTCCCGGCCATCTGGTCGCGCCTTTTCCCCTCGGCCATCTGGTCCGCAATGCTTTCCGATGGGGCGACCAGATGGCCGGGCCAGCCTGGAAGTCCCGATGAGGGCTCGTCCACCTCCCCATTCTCAGCCAGAGCTCCAGGAGGTCGGGCGCCTCCGCGCCCTGGGTCCCTTCCGTCACTCGGTGCGCACGGGTTACCAGAAAGAGGGGTAGCTTTCCTCCGGATTACTAGGGGCAGGGTATGCCCGAACACCCCTCCCGGGCTGGTGGTTCTCAGCCGGGGACCAGATGGGCTATGCCCGGGCAACACCTCCCCTCCGTCCGGGAGCTCCCGCCTCCGGCCCGCGGTGTGGCAAAGTGCCCGGGACGGGCTCCATGGGTCCTCTGCAGTCCTCCCCATGGGTCCGGGCCCGAGAGCTCCGGCAGTCCTCCCCGTACCTAAGGCCCAGCCGGGGTCCCTGAGCCCCCGGGAAGCGGAGCCCCCGAGCCCTGCAGGGGCAGGCGGGAGCCCTACCGCGAAGGCTCGGGCGGGCAGATGGGCGTCCTTTCGGTCCCGGCCATCTGGTCGCACCTTTCCCCTCGGCCATCTGGTCGCGCGCAATGCTTTCCAATGGGGCGACCAGATGGCCGGGCTGCCTTGGAAGTCCTGATGAGGGCTCATTTGCCTCCCTGATCCCAGCCAGGGCTCCAGGAGGGCGGGCGCCTCCGCGCCTGGGTCCCCTCAGTCTCGCGGTGCGCACGGGTTCCCAGAAAGAGGGGTAGCTTTCCTCCAGATTACTAGGGGCAGGGTATGCCGGGACACCCCTCCCGGGCTGGCGGTTCTCAGCCGGGGACCAGATGGGCTGGGCCCAGACAACACCTCCCCACCGTCCGGGGCTCCCTCCTCCGGCCCGCCGCGTGGCAAAGTGCCCGGGACGGGCTTCATGGGTCCTGGGCAGTCATCCCCCGGGCGTCCGGGCCCGAGAGCTCCGGCGGTCCTCCCCGTGCCTAAGGCCCAGCCGGGGTCCCCGAGCCCCCGGGAAGCGGAGCCCCTGAGCCCTGCAAGGGCAGGCGGGAGCCCTACCGCGAAGGCTCGGGCGGGCAGATGGGCGTCCTTTCGGTCCCGGCCATCTGGTCGCACCTTTCCCCTCAGCCATCTGGTTGCGCGCAATGCTTTCCAATGGGGCGACCAGATGGCCGGGCTGCCCTGGAAGCCCCGATGAGGGCTCATTTGCCTCCCCGATCCCAGCCAGGGCTCCAGGAGGTCGGGCGCGTTCGCGCCTTGGGTACCCTCAGTCTCGCGGTGCGCACGGGTTACCAGAAAGGGGGGTAGCCTTCCTCCGGATTACTAGGGACAGGGTACTCCGGAACCCCTCTCGGCCTAGCGGTCCTCAGCCTGCAGCTGGACGGGCCAGGATGCCGCCCCCAGCCCGGGATCCGTCCCCGGGCCTGCCCATGGCAGGATGCTCCGGGACGGGGTCCCGCGGACCCAGGGAGGCTTCCCCTTCGCCTCCGGGGCCCGGGAGCCCCGGCTGCCCCCAGGTCGGGTGCTCCAGCACTGGGCCCCGTCCCCCGGCCTGCCACCCCGCCAAAGGCCCGGGACGGGCTTCCGTCATGCCCGGGGAGCCTCCCCCTGCTCGGCTGGGTTCAGGGGCTCCCAGGGGCCCCGGGGAGGGAGGCCTCCCCACCCCGGGCTCCGTCCTCGGTCCTGCCCATGGCAGGGTGCCTGGGACGGGGTCTCGCGGGCCCGGGGAGGCTTCCCCTTCGCCTCTGGGAGCCCCGGCTGGGTCCAGGGGCCCCGCTGGGCCCTGGGTCGGGTGCTCCAGCCCTGGGCCCCGTCCCTCGGCCTGCCGCCCTGCCAAAGGCCCGGGACGGGGTTTCGTCGTGCCCGGGGAGCCTCCCCCCTGCTCGGCTGCGTTCAGGAGCTCCCAGGGGCCCCGGGGAGGGCGGCCTCCCCACCCCGGGCTCCGTCCTCGGTCTTGCCACGTGGCAGGGTGCCCGGGACGGGGTCCCGCGGGCCCGGGGAGGCTTCCCCTTCGCCTCCGGGAGCCCCGGCTGGGCCCCTGGACCCAGCCGGGCCCCGGGTCGGGTGCTCCAGCCTGGGCCCCGTCCCCCGGCCTGCCGCCCCGCCAAAGGCCCGGGACGGGGTTCTGTCGTGCCCGGGGAGCCTCCCCCTGCTCGGCTGGGTTCAGGGGCTCCCAGGGGCCCCTGGGAGGGCGGCCTCCCCACCCCGGGCTCTGTCCTCGGTCCTGCCGCGTAACAGGGTGCCCGGGACGGGGTCCCGCGGGCCTGGGGAAGCTTCCCCTTCTCCTCCGGGACCCGGGAGCCCCGGCTGGGTCCAGGGGCCGCGCCGGGCCCCGGGTCGGGGGCTCCAGCTCTGGGCCCCGTCCCGCCGCTATGCAAAGGCCCGAGACCGGGTTCCGTCGTGCCCGGGGAACCCCCCTCGCTTGGCTGGGTTCAGGAGCTCCGTCC